>CM068826.1:39100083-39517583 GCA_028554795.2 Sinohyriopsis cumingii
ACACCCATTTGCTAGAGTAGCCAGTCTAAAGAGATAAATGAAGTCTGCATTTTCACTGATTATTCCATATGGTTTCACTATCGTGTCTGGCAGAAGTAAAGATGTTTCATATCTGAACAAATTTTCCCTCCTGATTGATCCTTTGGGAATGTAGACGACAGTTTGTTTGCCTCTCCCGCACCCTCTTGAAACTTGAAATTTGTTGGATCTCATGAAGCTGGATGGGATCCACCCCTGATGACGTCGCATCTTGTTCCAGATCCGGTTTGAACGCCTGAAACTGAAAGAAATGAATTAAAAATATATAACAAGTATTATATATCGATAAAGCTTAAACGCAGAGATATATTTAATTCATTGTTGACTTTCGTAAAAGACGTAAGTTAAGGAAAAATTGTGCCAAATGGAAGGGAAAGTAGGTCAGGTAATTTATTTTAAGCAAGACTAATCTTTTTATCATGAGCGGGGTTGGGGGTTGGTTAACATCAAGGCTGTTTTTACGTCTTGTCGTTGGTGTACACATATTTTATTGCAAACAAGTAAAACAACTTATTACTATTTTTCTCATTCAATGAATAATTTATACTACAAAACGTTTAAGATGGCAGGCATATATAAACAATTAATTTCGTAATAAATATTGTAAGAGCGATATAAAAAGGAGATGTCATGAGAAAAGAATAAAAAAAAGAAGACACGTGTGTGTGCGTGCGCGCGCCCGCGCGCGTGTGTGTGTATGTGTGATTTGGAGTTTTTACGTAGCTTTAACAATGTTCCAGTCATATTGCTACGATGTCTGCAGTGTGGCAGTTTATAGTGATGTTTAGCACTGGGGCATCTTGTTGCAGACATGTAGAATGTCCTGCTCAGTCACAATATCTTGACACCAGACCAGCCAGAAATTACACTAACCGCTCCCTTAATGCTGAGTGCCAAGCGAGGCAGCTGTTAGTGCCATTTTTATAAGTCTTTGGTATGACTCGGCAGGGGTTATAACCCGCGATCTCCCGCATCCGAGGCGGAAGCCCAAGCAACTTAGGCCACAGGAACGGCCCGAAGATAGAAGAGAGAAGAATCTAGATCCTATGCTATTGAAACAGGAAAAGATCCAAATATTTGTGGGATTAAATACTTTCGTAGTTTTAATATACGTGTGTATTGCCACGCTTACTCTGTTGAGAAGTGGCCAAAGGGAATTGCATTTATTCCCCAGTTTTGCATGTATAATCGATAATGTTCTACCACTATGCCAACAGTTTTGAGAGTTCTATATATTGTGAAATATCGTTTGAATATCCTAGGGACGTAATATGACGTACATAATCTGTTTTGGCAGTTTTGAATGTAATTAGATTTCTAGAACTAAGGACATCCTTATATAATGAAACATCAATACATGTTTGGATTTCCACTCATATAGAAAATTTTACACATTACATGTAGCCTACATCTAGCCACGTAGATGCGGTTTGACACGACGCAATTAATGTAGTGCGGTTTTCTAGTGCCCCTCAAGATATGGTTGACAGAAAATAGTTACTTTATTTAAAAACAGAACGCAACCAAACTAGAATGATCCAAAGTGTTTTGAAAATATTGGTAGATATTTATTCTGCTAAACCACTTTATTATGACACTGGTATCTGACAGGCTGTTTAAATGACATATATGGATTTTTGAAAGCGGAAATTAAAATGTTGCTTCTAGTGAGTTAAGACGCTATGATTTCATTTAATTATTAATGTATATTCTGTGACTCTAAGCGTACGTACTTTTTCTTATAAGAAAATTCGGATGGGAGGGTAAGAATTTCCGATTGCCGAAAAGACTGAAATGTCATGGTCTGGAAGAAATGCCTGCCTACATATAATCATAATGGCCTTTTAAAGATGCATACATGTATCAATCTGACCTTGAACAGGGCTACTCGCATCGACATTGGTATATCAATGTGTCACTTTGGCCTGCCGGGTGTCCAGAAATTTTAAAAAAATTAATTGTTGATAAAGTTGAACAATGACTATTTCGATCTGCATGCACGATTATTTTGATTTTGAATGATAGCAACATTGGTATTCTCCCACCTGTATAGCTTTTAATGCTGTATTAGTTTTGTTTCACACTTTGTAGGGGGTGGGAGCACCATAATATTTTTACTGCATAGGGCCCTTGTTTCGGCATTGACTGATATGGTTGTTCAAGACAAATTAATTGCTTAGAACCACTTAATTTCTTGATCAGGTTTGACTTTATAGTCTAAAGGTCAAATGCAGACTGTTTGAATTGTTTAGTTTTGAAACTGAACAACTTCTGATCGATATATCCACTCTTTGCATACCATTTTGTTAGGTAATTCGCACATTTGTGTAAACATGGTAACCTTGGAGCAATTCAGATGTCTTATCAACCTAGCTAGAGAGCGGCTCCCGCTAACGTAGAGATAATAGTGTTGGCGATTTGAGAAAGATTAGAAAGTGATTTCAGAGTAAATTAGCAAACTAATATGAAAAACGGTATCGCATAAAGTATATCAAGTAAAATAAATGAATAAAATGCATTGTTGGGAAAAAGTACACACAGTGCACTGATTCAGGACATTAGTTTCGTTTCAATTCAAACATTTGATCTCTTTCAGTTTTGAAGTAAAAAATAGGATTAAACCAAAGTTTTCACAAGTTATCAGGTGTCCTCTCTATTAAAAAGTTTTATTATAAGAAAAAAAAATACAAAATAAGTAGCATAAGTAGCATAATATACAAGCATTAAACTTCCATACAAAGTTGAGAGGAGAAAATAAACAAATATGAACAAAATATTGAAGCATAATTTCACAAAAGAGGAAGAAGAAAGAGCAAATAACAAATATCAACATAAAAAACATAAGTAAAATGAGCTTGGAACAAGCGCTAAACGTAAAGAAGATAAATGAAATATATGAGTTTCCTAATGAAAATAGCGTTTGTTTTAGGATGAATTCGGAGGGAGAATAATCACTAATGCAAGACCATGACGGGGTGAAATGGTCGGATACGTAACTTTTTGAAGAAAAAAAAATCCTCTTGTTGACAGTTAGAACAGTTCAAGAAAAATTGTGTATTTTGAATCCCACATCAGAGTTAAGTATAATAAAAGGATTCACGACGCCCAAACTGCCTCAAGTACTATTGTGCGACGGCTATGGCACACCAAATCGTTTAAAATGGATGATTTGGAGAGATCGTAGGCTGAGATGGACAAAATGAGCTGTAGAGGGCAGGCTGGATTAATCAGTAAGTAGTTGTAATGGGGAATTAAATAATGTAAAATTTATCAGGAAACTAAACATTAAGGCCTTCAAACAATACATCCTAAAACTCTTTTCTGAACCCTAGTAAAAGTCACTGACTTTTTTTCATATAACTACATTTAGAAAACATACAGGGGTGACATAAGCCGGCGGCAAACAAGAAAATTATAGTATATAAGTCAAGGGAACTATATTTTTAATATAGGCTTTGTCTATGTATAATTTGTTTGGTATCATTATGTTGACTAGTCACAATCTGTAGAAACTCTGATGGCAGCCAACCGACGATAAAAGAAGATGCACATATTGTACGATTAATATTAGTCCCCAAGGCCATTTCAATCAAACGTAAGGCAGATACGAGAAGACATGATATGTTAGAAACCTCTTTATTTTATCAATCAATATCTTTTCTTAACTGGAGATTTTAATGCTAGAATTAAGAATTTCGAAGCTTTTATCCCTGAGGAGGCATTTGATTTTGTGTATGGATGCAATGTTGATTGTGATGCAGATATTTTTTCAATGCAGAGACATTCAAAACACGATAAAGTATATAACAATTTTGGCTTATTGTTAATAGATTTATGCAGACATTTTAATATTCATATTATGTCTGGAAGGAGCTTTGATGATAAATATAGTCAGTTCACATGCATAATTCATTATGGTTGCAGTGTAGTTGATTATATGATATGTTCTTCTGAACTATTGAGGTATATCGCTCAGTTTTGGCATAGTGACTCGAGATGAATCTACACATTTTCCAATGTATTGTTCAATTAGACTAACTCAGAATGTGAGAAGGCATGGTAATATTTCCCAAACTGTGCATGTTTATGATCATCAAACTTATTGTGATGAAGATAAAATTAACACTGATACTTGTACCCTTACTAAATGGGAGTATTTTCGTCATATTGAAGACAACACATATTCATTTGTAAGAATGTTTAGCACAGCCTAAGAAGACATAAAAAATGATCTATTCAGATATCTATCAATCGATCATGAATATATGTATGTTTGCATGTATGTCTGTATGAATGTATGTATGTATGTATGTATGTATGTATGTATGTATGTATGTATGTATGTATGTATGTATGTATGTATGTATGTATGTATGTATATATGCATGTATGTATGTTTGTTTGTATGTATGTATGTATGTATGTATGTATGTAAGTCTGTATGTATGTACGTATGTATGTATGTATGTATGCATGCATGCATGTATGTATGTATGTATGTATGTTTGTGCATATATGTATGCGTGTGTGCATATATTATGGTAGATACACATGCTTTTAAATGTATTGCCTTTTTGTTTCATGAGTTTTGTAGGAAACTTGCTACGACTCTATGGTCTTAAATCAAGTAACAGAAAAGAGCGAAAACCAACAAGTTTTGTAAAATGAACAAATAATTTATTTCCGTATAATACAAAGTGAAAATTTGAAAAGAACTCACTTTATTGTGAAATAAATCCCAAATGGTCATACAAGTTCTATCACAAGTCCAAAAGGATAGAGTATTTTGAGTGAATTCAAGTGGTCTTGGAAATGCTGATATACCAATAGCCTGGAAGAGGGTTGATGTGCCAACAGTCTTATGTGTCATAATGGTGTAATCCAAAATGTCTCTAACGAGTTGAACATAATCAAAAATAGCGAGTTCTTAAGAAAGTATTATTGAGCACTTTGTAATTCCAATGAATAAGTTCAATAAATAAATCCTATAAAATTGTAATGAACGTGTATAACATTGAATAAAGAAAAGACTCATGTTAAGATAGGAATGAAGAATGTCTGTTTACTTCTTTCTTATATGAAAACATAAGGGACAATATAAGAACCATGACGAGGGTAGTTTTCCAATCAAAATCATAAGCAAAAGTCCTTCTACAAACTTCAAAGGCCAAAGGCAACATAAACTTGTTTACCTCGAAATAATACTGATCTCATTATATAATCTAAGAAATCTAAGATTGTTGACAATAGTTAGCTATTTAATACGTTCTTTATTTTTTAAAAATCAGGTAGGCCCAAAAACTCCTGCTCTTATTTACTGTCAGAGGTTAATCACAAAATACAAATTAAGCACACATAAGATATAATCATGGACAAATTCCAACACAAAGTACAAATTAAATATTCATAACTCTTCCCTCTCCTACAAAAAAAAGTTTATTCAATAAAGCTTACTTTCCAGATTAGTCGAATACATATGACACTATAATAATTACAATTACATAGGAAGATGTTTTATGAATGACAAATTATTAATAATGTAATATAATATTTGCATACACGTAAAAGTGCATCTATATTTTATATTATCTTTTAAGCTGGTGCCCATAACATCAATGTTGTATTCCTGCATCATCACACTCCACCAACTTCACCATCACTTGCATACATTTTTTAAAATGCATTAGATGAAATTTCAAACTGAAAGAACTACTGGTGCACTTATAAGTATGTCCTTCAATTTATAAAAAGCCACCTGCTGTTTTTAAGACAGATGAAACGCCTACTTCGTACTCAACAAAATGGTTCGGGGTTTAGCAATTATGAAAAAAATTAAAACAAAATCTCTGACAATATCCATCCAAATGACAACAGTGCTCTTTAATGATAGTCAGTGGGAATTTAGAGGTAGCCTTGACCATAACCTCTACAGGTCTAACTTGACCGCGTCCTGCAATATGTCCTAGAAATATAACAAAAGTATGGCGAATTTCAATTTTACCTAAATTAATTGTAAACTTTGCATCACTGAGTCGACCAAAAGAATTTCTGAAAGGTTTCCAAGTGCTCTTTCCAGGTGTTGCTTTAGATGATTTCGTCATCGATGTAAGCATCACAATTAATTGGACCAAATGTAATCAACTTTATTAAACGTTAACCTTTCATACCAATGGCATCACATTGTTTTGATAAAGTCCATCTGGAGTTAAAAATGCGGAAATTTGTTTGCACTTCCCGTGAGCGGAATTGTCCACAATGTGCTTCAAAAAGTCAACCTTGGTGATATATATTTTACATTTCCAATTTTATCAATGCCGTTATCGATTCTTGGCATTCAAACTGAGTATGTTTTGGGTACATTGTTCACTTTCTATCGTAGGTGCACATGCGGAATGTATTATCTGGTTTCGGCGCTAACATGCATGATGAAGTCCAATTGCTTTAATTTGGGTCTCTGAAAGCGTTCTCTAGCGAAGATAGAACTTTTTTTCAAACATTCCTGTTTGAGAGGATTTCTACTGTAAGAATTCTGTTTCACATGTGTAGAATCCACAATTTAAGAGTCATGGTAGGTTGTATTTCTTCGTTTTGGAACATCTAGAAATAAGTGCTCATATTCACATAATAGCTGTTTTAGTTCACTATTTTCTTGAGGATGTAGATACGAAAGTTTCTGGTCCAAATTATTGAATATTTATGAATTTCGAAGATTAGTTAAAGTTAAACCTTAGACAATACAGTCCGATTTCATGCCATTGATTAAATCCTCATTGCGTGGGACAAGCACATTTAAACTGAATGATTTATAGGGTTGCCTTATCAACGTAGTCCTTTAACATGTTTAAGGGGTAACATTGTTTCTGTGCTCGCCTCATATGAGTTTTAATTATATAACTTAAGCCACTTCCTTTCTTTTCGACCGTAAAAGGAGAAAACTAATTATATTGAAGAGGATATTGGACAAGAGAGCCAGCGCTCTATCACAAGCTGAAAACTCCTTTCCTCTGCATTTTTTGTCATATTTTATTTTCATTTTTGACTGAGTAGAGCTAATACTAGCATTTGCTACTTCACAGGTATGTGAAAACTTATATTTGAAATCGGAAACATATTTAAGAAGAATAAATTCTAAATCTTCTGTGAAAGAAGTGTCTCTTTTAATAACTTCAATGGTCCAAAGACAGTATGTCAAAAATTAATTCAAAAGCACTAAAACATAATAACTCTTGAAATGAGTCCCTAACAGAAAACAAGAGTAAGCGAAAATCTTCGTCTCAATCTTTTCCTGTATCAAAGGAATATGACTGAATCATATTTTTGAAAGTTAACAAATTAAATATTCAAAACACTTGCCCTCATAAAGGAAACTAATCAAAGTTTGGTGAAGTCGTTCTAAACATCCTTGACTTTCAGGTAGATAGCCAGAAGAATGAAAATGTTGGATGCCCAATTCGTGCATAAATTCCTGGAAAATTCAAGAAATACAATTTGACCCTTGATCAGACTGTATAGAGTTGGAAAGGTCAAAAAGTGGAACAAATATTATCAAGGCTTCTACTATGGTTTTAGTTTTAATATCCTTCAAAGGAGTTGCCTCTGCAAATTTTGTAGAAACACTCATTATGGTTAAAAAGTATTGTTTTTGTGACCTGGTCTTAGGTAAGGTACTGACACAGTCATCTATTATTCTGCTAAATGTTTCGTCAACTGAAGGAAGAGGTTGCAGTCGAGCCGTATGATTTTCTGATTCGGTTATCCCACCAAATGACATATATGACAAGACTTACTGTATTTCGAAAGATTACGTTCAATTCTTTGCTTATAAAATTAATTAAAGATCTTGTGATCAGTCTTAATGACTCTTAAATGACCAGCAAAATGAGTTTCATGAGCCAGACTAAGAATTTCATTTTGATATGATTTAGGAACTATACTTTGATAGCTCACAGAGCACACGTTACCAGTAGGTACCTCAGGTGGTCTCTATTGTCTGATAGGCATCCCATTATTTTACAAAATAACAATCAGGTACTTATGTGGCTTCAGTTTCGCTAATAGACCTCTGAAACACACATGATCTTGCTCCTGTTTGACAATGAGTGATTATTTTATCACCCTGATTAGAATAAAGAGAATGAATAGTTGGAAGAGGATCTCTAAGATCAATACCTTTCGATTGATCAATACAAGGAACAAATGTAACCTCATAAAAAGACTTCTCAATAAATATCTCAGCTAAACGAACAATTTCCTGATCAAAAAGTTCTCAACAGTTCGCTTTTGCCATAGCTGTTATAAGTGCACAAGCAGGTCATAGATCAATGATTTCATTTTCAACGCGATCTACGTTTTTATCCAAAACAGGCTTGTCAGTTACAAAGTGGATTAACCAGGACCTTATGTACAACTAGGTTACTGCCTAAGTTAATATTCTCGTAAGGTAAATTGATCACTGTTCTGACTAAGTCTGATGAGGAATTTACGTAGTGGAGAGGAACATTAACAAAGCCTCACTTTACTCCCTGCATAAGAACATTTTCACTAGAAGAAAACTTCTCATATGAAGGCAAAGTACATGATGATAAAAGACTCTTAAGAGCTTCTGTGTTTCTTAATATTCTAACAGGGATAGGCTTGGTAGAATCACAAACAAGTGATACACAACTATACGAAGTGAATGGTTCATACATAATTCTCCGTAATAAATTTAAGCTGGGATTAATTTGACCCAACACATACCTTGCTTTCAATAAATGATATTGACCTTGACATGTTAAAAACAAGATCATTTGGAATAGCCCTGTCTTTATTATATTGCTTTTTTTTATAAAGAATATAGTTCATTAACATTCTTTACCATTCCAGGATAAGAATAACGATCTGAACGAATTAACATTTTAATTGTTTCTGAAGTGATTTGTTAACTCATTCGATAGAATTTCAGCTGCTATTGTTGAAGACTGTCATATGCTGAGGTGTTAGTTCTTGGGACAGCAAAATAATTTAATAGAATTGTCATACTATGTCTGTATGTATGTATGTATGTATGTATGTATGTATGTATGTATGTATGTATGTATGTATGTATGTATGTATGTATGTATGTATGTATGTATGTATGTATGTATGTATGTATGTATATAACATTGGCATGCTCAGTTATAAATATCCTTTTCCCCAGTGTATTAATAAAGCTGCACATTCCTGAAAATGCTGGCAATCTTGGGCATCATAACTAGGTTAGACCAGACGAAAATCATAAAATGACGACACTGTCTCTTAAATTCTCATTCATATATATATATATATATATATATATATATATATATATATATATATATATATATATATATATATATATATATATATATATATATATATATATATATATAATTCATATGTGATAAATCGTAGAAAACAATTATGAAACATAAATTACCGAACCGTTACACACCTGTGATGTACATTTATTCCATATTGTATGTTTAATTTTTGTCCATGATTTTGAGTTCTTCTACTGATTGTGGTCACTTTGTAAACACAATGCTTGCACAGCGTTTGAGTTTAAGATCAGTCTTATTTATAATTAGAATGGTTCTGATTAGACCGGATTTTCTCCATTAAATTCCATCACATACTGTTATGATATAAGTCAAGTGAAGTTGTTATATAAATAGGTGGTTTGATAACGAAAAAACTCTTGCATGTTTAAGATTACTTATGTATGATTTACGTAGTAGTGCTCCATCATGCATGATCTACTTAGTAGTATTCCATCATGCATGTTTTACGTAGAAGTACTCCATCATGCATGATTTACGTAGTAGTACACTATCATGCATGATTTGCGTAGTAGTACTCCATCATGCATGATTTACGTTTTAGTACTCCATCATGCATAATTTATAGTACTCCATCATGCATGATTTATGTAGTAGTACTCCATCATGCATTATTTATGTAGTAGTGCTCCATCATGCATGATTTACAGTACTCTTTCATGCATGATTTACGCAGTAGTACTCTATCATGCATGATTTACGTAGCAGTACTCCATCATGCATGATTTACGTAGTAGTGCTCCATCATTCATGATTTACGTAGTAGTACTCCATCATGCATGATTTACGTAGTATTAATCCATAATGCATGATGTACGTAGTTATACTCCATCATGCATAATTTACGTAGTTGTACTAGATCATGTATGATTTACGTAGTAGTACTCCATCATGCATAATTTACGTAGTAGTACTCTATCATGCATGATTTGCGTACTAGGCAAGATTCATTTAATAGCATTCATATCAATACACGTATTTCCTATTAGGCAACGTTTTATAATAAGAGATGCTTTAATATATATTTATTTATTTGAGTAACATAATTTTTGGGTGATGTGTGCTTTGTCGTGAAGGGATGTGGGCTAGTTGGTGCAGGCAAGGAGTTGGGTGCCGTTTACCCGCGGACCTGGGTTAGAATCTCCGCAGAGTATGAATTTAAAATTCTCCAACCTATATGATAGTATTATTTGTCTTAAAATATTAATTCTGCATACTATTATCAAGCATTCTTCTATATGAATCCAGGGATACCACTTTCCGTTCTGTCTGGTGTATATTTATAATTCTCTATAATTAATTTTATGTACCTGGATTTCTTTCATTGGAATCCGGAATGACTGTGTAGATATATGATAATTAATTACTAGTTCGTCATGCGAGTGTGTCTGCTACATACGAGTGCATATAACACCGATTGAGTACCATCATTGTTTGATGATCTGTCCCTAGTCGTGAGGGAATATAGGCTCGTGCGTGCAGGAAAGGCGATGGGTGCCGTTTACCCCCGAACCTGGGTTAGAAACTCCGTACAGTACGAATACAAAATTCTCTAACCTATATGATAGTATTATTTGTATTAAAATATTAATTCTGCCTACTGTTATCAAGCATTCTCCTATAGGAATCCAGTGATAGTACTTTCCGTTCTGCCTGATGTATATTTAATATTTACAATTCTCTCCCTCTTTATATATATATATATATATATATATATATATATATATATATATATATATATATATATATATATATATATATATATATATATATATATATATGTGTGTGTGTGTGACATCTTGGTGCATTTTATAAAATGTATATTATACTGCCATAGTCTTTCAGGCGTACGGATTTCTCAGTCCTCTCCTTGCTTTGTGTGGTTGAATTCAAACATAAGGCACACAATAAACGCATGTTTATATATTCTAGATATCGCTAAATTGCCGAAATAAATATCTAGTTGTTCCGTCAATTGGATATTCGAGGACAAATAAGAGTTATAGCACTTCAGTTTCATCTAGGTCTAAAAATATATGACGTTATTCATAACCAGAAATCACCGACTTCCAATCAAATCAAGATGGTGGCGGAATGTAACACGAAAGAAAGATAATGGTAATTTTTTAATTGGGTGACCATGGCGATTTATTTCATTACATATTTGTTTATAATTTCCTTAGAAGAAAAAATACGTTTATTAAAACACATATTTTGGAAAGTTCTATAAAGTGTATGAAGTTCTCAGCAGCAAGAACCACAATAAACCGAATTGTTTACGCAGGTTTATAAGAGTACCAGGACAAAAATAAAGTTAAAAAATGCAAATATCTGGATATACCTAATCTTTGCACAATATTAAATCCCATGAGTAATGTTTCCTGTACAAATGGTTATTCTGTATTGCTTTGATACTGTATCACCTTGTACTTTACACAGTTTGTACGAGGCAAGTGTCTGCTATTATTGATGAGAAATAAAACGGATATTCAGCTTAACTTTGCTTTTATTCAAGAAATGTCCAGTATAGTGTATGAATGAGGCCTGAAGGTTAAAAAGGTAGGAAGAGAACCAGAACAACTGCCTCTCATATGAAAATGTGTACGATCGGCGCGAGGGAGTGGTTGAGAGAAGAGGGTTCCAGATTCGCTCTATCATTCTACTCCTGTAAACGTATCATGATGCGAATCTTCATCGTGTAGCAATGATTAAAAAAAAAAAAAAAACAAAAAAAAAAAAAACAGAGAAAGTCAATAGATGGCCCAAAATGGATCCATTAACCCGAATTTGACATATACATACAGGTAAATCGCCTACAGTGTGATCAAATTTCGACTCTGGATTCTCCGTTACGTGGATTGCTATCAAAAATAGTTTACTAATTAAAATCTATAACAGCTTTATGCGTTTATTGTTATACACTTGACAAGTGTGATTTTTAAAGGAGCGGCAAAAAATGCGTTGATACTCATTTATACTTAATTAAACTTTATTTTTTATATATACAACCAATGTTCAACCAATAACCTTATACAGCCACCGAAGCCACTATAGCAAAAATTCAAATTTTTCTACATGCAAGGGACGAAGGTACTACACATTGCAAAATAACTTGAATTTTAAAGATTACTTGATATGGCTGTCGAATATAATATCCATTTCTCCAGTGAAATTTAAGATTTGTAACCAGACATCACCTGTAGTGTGTGTGCTCTGGAAAAGTCTATCATACTAGGCTATTATATATAACCCAATTAGATAAGTATCAGTGGTGAATGAGTTTTACAATTTGCTTGCCTGAACACATTTTTTTCACGAGGCATTCGCTTGCCTGACTATGCGTTTACATTAAACCACATTTGATAAAGCATCGGAAAGTAATCTCCACAAACAAAAATTCTTACCTGCAAGAAACCATGTAAACTTCAGATACTCCCGCACCCAAAAGACTAGTTAGACTAATGTGTGCTTTCTCATATACCATATGAGAGCAGTCTGGTGAATGCTACTTGAATTCAGTTCTTTCCCGCAGACTCAGTCAAATGCTTGGTAACTTCAAGCAAATTGCACGATTCAGTTTCAACAGGGTTGACTTTGTTTTTTCTGTTAGTATAATTAACCACTGGACAATCAAACTGACAAAAATCAGTTTGTATAATGTACAAATTTCACAATGAGAATGAAAATTCTACTTAGATTATCACATTATTTCGCTGATCGAACGCAAAGCCAAGATTGCATGCAGGGAGATTTAATTTGAGCCAAGCTTGCATGCAGTGAGATTTAACTTGAGCCAAGCTTGCATGCAGGGAGATTTAACTTGAGATCTACTTATGTTAAGAAGATTTACTTCAATAAGAAGATCTGTCAGACGCCGTTAAAAGTCGATATTCTAGCAACCTTTGCATTCCTGGTTCACTGACATTTTTCGAACCTGTAACCACTGGATTTCGTCTTATATAGTTTCATTGGAAGCTTGATATTCCAAATTACATCTTTAATTTTCATAAATGTGAAATGTGTAATTTGATTGGTGAATCAAAGGTAGCTGTTGGATTTCGTTGGAACTTTCAATTCCTTATTACAATTTTCATTTTCATTTATGCGAATTCTGTAGTTTGAGTCAAGAATCAAAGGTGTAAACACACACACACACACACACACACACACACACACACACACACACACACGCACTACGCAAACACATAATGCGCCGTTAGATCTAGGTCTTTCAGACTTTTGCAGCTTGTTACTAAGGATCGGTAGAACAAAAAGACAGATCCTCATCTGTAGGTGACTTATACGACTAGATCAGGGTCTATCCTTTATATTGTTGGACTAGACTTACAAGCGTATACATAGGATACCAAGGACAGTTGTGGACTAGTATAACTAACCAGCCTACTCTGCTCTGTTATAGGAAATTAATGCCCTTTTTTTTATAGAAACCCGTTACAAATGAATGAAACATAAAAATAATAAAAAGCGTAAGGTTAAATGCATTCGAATGGTTAAATGTGATGATAAGGATCCCATCCTCAAGGCCGGCAACTCGAGAAAACGCGGCATGCTTCATCACAACAAGCATGCATGCCAAACAGATTTTACAAAATTAAATAAAATCCAGTAACGACAGTTCAGCCTTGATAATTACATTAGATAATCAGAATGAATCAGAATGACTTTCATCCGATGTATAACTTATCACTAGTGAAGACACGAAAATACGGTTAAAAAAATCAATTTTATTTGCTGCATGTAATTTGGTCTTTTAATTAATTAGTGTGTGTGCTCTGGAAAAGTCTATCATACTAGGCTATTATATATAACCCAATTAGATAAGTATCAGTGGTGAATGAGTTTTACAATTTGCTTGCCTGAACACATTTTTTTCACGAGGCATTCGCTTGCCTGACTATGCGTTTACATTAAACCACATTTGATAAAGCATCGGAAAGTAATCTCCACAAACAAAAATTCTTACCTGCAAGAAACCATGTAAACTTCAGATACTCCCGCACCCAAAAGGAAATAAATTCTCACACCTTTATCTCTGGCAATAATTGATTTTAAGACTGTGTGTTTCTAACCTGTATGATACAATTACTCTTGGTGCTTGTAATAAGCCAAGAATATTATAGAAATACAGTTCTGTTCTGTGCTGTTGTTTTGTATATACTCAGTCAAATATGTTGCAATTTAAAGAAAATATACCATTGATGCACAACATAGTTTAAACGTTTTTTTCTCTTTCAAAAGTCTAGCTACCCACTTAACGAATAGATTGAAAAATCCGCTTGCATAAATTAATTACCTGGATGCCCAGTCAGAAGTTTCTAACACAATATACAAATTTCACATAAGTAGAGACTGAAAGCTTACTTAGCTTATCGCGTTATCTCGAAAACAAAGCCAATGTTGCATGCATAGTGATTAAACTATGGATTTACTTGTAATAAGAGTATCTGACATGTGCCGATAAGATCTATGTTATGGCGACCTTTGAAATTCCAGGTCAACTGACTTTTAGCAAGCTGTAACCGTTCGATTTCGTGTTGTATAGTTTTTGTTGGAAACCTTTTTCCTTACGTTACGTGTTTAGGCTCGAATAAACAGTAACAAAAGAAAGAGTGAAAACAATAGGCTTTGAAAAATTTGACAAATAATGTATTTCCTTGGGAAAAAACACTGTAAAAATGAAAAAATAAGAACTTACAATTCTAAGAATCAAATCCAAAAATAATCCAAGAATAATCCACGAATAAAATTGGAGAATTCCTAATAATGAAAAGTTCTAATGAATTCAAGTTCGAGTCCCGACGAAGAATCCAAGACGGAAGGCGATGACGTATGTTATATCCTGTACAGTGTTGTTGTCTACTGTTTCAAGAATTCTGTATGAGCACTCAAATATTTCCAGAGAAACGAATTAATCTTTTAGAATCCATAATAACCTGAAGAAAAATTAACAACTAACTCGAAAATTGGCTACCAAAGAAGAAAACGACTTGACATCAAGTGTTTTAAGCCCAGACTGAGATTATTTCTCTAAAACAATGGTTATACTGTAATTTGAGACGCAGAATAGGTACCCGTATGAGGGTCACGAGATCATGCTTACACTACGTACTCCCAACATGGCTCTGACAAAAACCAATCATTTTACTCTAAGAATAATTTTTTTTAAAAAGTTGTTCACTTCAATAAAGCTATTTACATGTCTAGGGTGACGTATCCAATACAGCCTCGATCTCTCCCTTATTATTCCCACAATAAAAAAAAAATTAAAAAAGGAACTTGGTCACGTGGCTGTTACTAATTTAGAATTTAGGTCAGGAAATAGGTCAGCTTTAGGTGTTTACAAGTAGAGTCAGGTCAAACAGATTTTCTGAAAAAAATGTCAAAATCTCGTAATAAAGATTATTTTATAATAGCATGTAATAGAATTAAAAAAAGCTGACACAATAAAATTAAAATAAATATAAATGAAATGAGATATACGTAACATTGTATTTTAAATTACATATGTATGTATGTATGTATGTATGTATGTATGTATGTATGTATGTATGTATGTATGGAAAATACATGTGCTCATGTGATACTCTTAATCAAAGACAATTCTTATAATAAATTTATTTTGATTTCCAAGAAAAGAGTGATAATTCTTGTTTCTGCAAGGAACTGTAGACTTCAACACTACAAATTGCAGCATACGTTATCGTCTTCCATCTTGGATTATTCGTCGGGATTCGAACTTGAAATCGGTAGAATTTTTGTTATTAGGAGGTCAAAAATTGTATTCGTGGATTATTTTTGGATTTGATTCTTAAAACCGTAAGTTTTTATTTTTTTCATATTTACAGAATTTTCCCAGTGAAATAAATTATTGTATTTTTTTAAAGCTTGTTGTTTTCCCTCTTTTTTGTGTTACACTTTATTCGACCCTAAACACGTGACATAAGAATATGTATGTATGTATGTATGTATGTATGTATGTATGTATGTATGTATGTATGTATGTATGTATGTATGTATCGAATTTTGTTCAATTTGTCATTAGTTTGCTAGTGATTGTGGCCAGTTTTATAAAATTCATTTACTTTTCTTACGCCGTAAATTTCTTTGTTTTAAATTTTTTTTTTATTTGGATAAAAAATCAAACAACAGGCAATGTTACATAATTGACCCATGCATGTGTGACAACGTCAGAAAATGAATAGCACTTTGATGTACTTAATTTTATCGTGGGGTTTTCATCTATCACTCTCTATCTCCAGCACAAACAAACAAACGCACAGTGCATAAGGACTAGCTAACGAAGCAACTTTAAGTTCTTTTGTATAAAACTCAATGCAGCTTCAGATAATATTATGCACAATAAATACATTTTACATATATCAACCATGTACACTCCAGTCAATCCAAAACATAAATAAACAAATAGGAAAATTCTCACTACCTTTCTCTCTGGCACTAATTGATTAATTTTCACACCTAGCTAACTTGCATGATATAATTAGACTAATGTGTGCTTTCTCATATACCATATGAGAGCAGTCTGGTGAATGCTACTTGAATTCAGTTCTTTCCCGCAGACTCAGTCAAATGCTTGGTAACTTCAAGCAAATTGCACGATTCAGTTTCAACAGGGTTGACTTTGTTTTTTCTGTTAGTATAATTAACCACTGGACAATCAAACTGACAAAAATCAGTTTGTATAATGTACAAATTTCACAATGAGAATGAAAATTCTACTTAGATTATCACATTATTTCGCTGATCGAACGCAAAGCCAAGATTGCATGCAGGGAGATTTAATTTGAGCCAAGCTTGCATGCAGTGAGATTTAACTTGAGCCAAGCTTGCATGCAGGGAGATTTAACTTGAGATCTACTTATGTTAAGAAGATTTACTTCAATAAGAAGATCTGTCAGACGCCGTTAAAAGTCGATATTCTAGCAACCTTTGCATTCCTGGTTCACTGACATTTTTCGAACCTGTAACCACTGGATTTCGTCTTATATAGTTTCATTGGAAGCTTGATATTCCAAATTACATCTTTAATTTTCATAAATGTGAAATGTGTAATTTGATTGGTGAATCAAAGGTAGCTGTTGGATTTCGTTGGAACTTTCAATTCCTTATTACAATTTTCATTTTCATTTATGCGAATTCTGTAGTTTGAGTCAAGAATCAAAGGTGTAAACACACACACACACACACACACACACACACACACACACACACACACACACACACACACACACACACGCACTACGCAAACACATAATGCGCCGTTAGATCTAGGTCTTTCAGACTTTTGCAGCTTGTTACTAAGGATCGGTAGAACAAAAAGACAGATCCTCATCTGTAGGTGACTTATACGACTAGATCAGGGTCTATCCTTTATATTGTTGGACTAGACTTACAAGCGTATACATAGGATACCAAGGACAGTTGTGGACTAGTATAACTAACCAGCCTACTCTGCTCTGTTATAGGAAATTAATGCCCTTTTTTTTATAGAAACCCGTTACAAATGAATGAAACATAAAAATAATAAAAAGCGTAAGGTTAAATGCATTCGAATGGTTAAATGTGATGATAAGGATCCCATCCTCAAGGCCGGCAACTCGAGAAAACGCGGCATGCTTCATCACAACAAGCATGCATGCCAAACAGATTTTACAAAATTAAATAAAATCCAGTAACGACAGTTCAGCCTTGATAATTACATTAGATAATCAGAATGAATCAGAATGACTTTCATCCGATGTATAACTTATCACTAGTGAAGACACGAAAATACGGTTAAAAAAATCAATTTTATTTGCTGCATGTAATTTGGTCTTTTAATTAATTATTCAGGGAGGTATAGTGGAAAATAAAGACCAGGTATTAGAATTGATTGGAAGCAAGCGTGAGTTTCCGCGGAAAGAAAAAAAAAGCATGAAGAATACCGAACGAACATCGTCATTACGACTAACAATATTTTGTATGTACCCGGCCGAGGGCACGCCCTGTTCCTTGATTGGCTGTCATGCTAACTAATCATATGCATTTTAATAAGCGAAGTAAATCTACTCTGTATACACTAACTGCATATGCTATAATTTAAATAAACGCCGTTTAGAAAAATAAATAAATAAAATATACTATACGAAACAATTAATTGCTGAGAGGTTGGGGTATGCTGTGGTGGAGGTGGAGGTGTGGTAGATTAAATACGCTTGACATATATAAACAAGTATATTTATTACAAAATATTTAAAATACGTATATACAATCAGCTGACTTAAATAATTGCATAGATGATTATTTAGACTTTAATATATTCAAATTATGAGAACAACACATAATGTTTCACAATTTTTATGGGGTAGAATTTTTAAACCTCAAACCTCGTTATCAATACGTTGCTAGTATGCCGTAGCATACTAACGGGGTGGGAGGGGGTGTGGGTGGACGGTAGTTGTACAGGGCTCCAGAGGTTTTGGTGTACTGAAACCCCTTTGGGCCTTCATCGTCTCCCGGACACCTTTTAAACTTAGTACGCCACTGCTAGCACGGATAGATATTGCCGAGAATGCACCAATTGGAGTTTGTGATACAGATCTATAAAAATTTTGTTTTCTATTGTCTTGTCAAATTTCTCATTAACTTCCTACTGAGTATGACTAGTTTATTACATTCATTTAGGTTATTAAACTATAAATTTTTTTGTCGTAAAATCTATTTGTTATTAGAATATAAAAATGGGCAATGTAATATAAAACGTATGACCCTTGCATGTGTGACAATATCAAAAATATATAACACATTTATTAAATAACTTCATTTTATCACTAGTTTTTATCTCTATCACAAACAGACGCACACACACGCACATTGCACAAGGACTTGCTAATGATGCAAATTTAAGTTCTTTTGTATAGAACTCGATCTTTCAACAGACTATATGACAAATTCTTGATGCTTGAGGAGAATATGAGGGAGAATTAGCACCACACTGCATTGGTACAGATTAGTGTGTGTGTCTTTGCCGTGTTCCGGCAGGAAAACAAGCGTAAAATTCAAAGGTTTGTTACTAATTAGTTTCAATTTCTATCCGCGATAAGTTTCATCAAACACTTTTGTGTTCTAGTACGAAAATCATAATGTAGTTGAAGGGTAAAAGGACGTTAGGGCCGCAAGGATATGTTACCCCTTGCTCGACCTCGCTTTTCGATGTAGGATCTGTGATTTGGCCTCGGGTATTAGTCTAAAAGCTTTACTAAAGACAATACCCATCGATCACTGGGGAAATCTTATCCTTGTGGCCAGTAATGGCTTCCTAACAAGCATTGTTTAAATGGCAACAATGTTTGGTACTTATATATCAGATTACATATATCTCTAATTGGAATGCAAGCTATGCTTTGACGACTATGTATCAATTTACAACAATAAAAAGACTATAATTGAATGCAACCTAATGTTATAATATGAATCTGAACGTTACGTTGGCGAATTTCGTACTAGCGCATCAAAGCGAACGTCGCATTGATAGGTATCTGATTATGCCAAAAACAATACTATCCATTTGCAACACCACCAATTGAAAGTCCTGACAAAGAACAGCGCAGCTAATGATAATACTCTGTCTCTCTCTGTATCTATCTATCCTGGCTATAATCTGTATAAGGGAAAAGATGATGGGATGTACAACTTATTTAAAGACAGAAAATGTTCTTGACAACCGGACATATAATAGTGACCTGGTTAGTACCAGTTTCAGACATCGATTTTGCGGGAAAGACTGTAAGTGGGCACCATTTTGTTTTCGAGTGCTTCAGCGGAATTATTCCTCATTAGGTGGCGCTCTACAGTTTCGTATTTTCCATAGGTTAGGATTTTAAAGAAAAAGAATTTTCCCGGCTTTCCTCACTGGTTATACTGGCTATTTAAAAAAGACCTTGTATATCTTAGGTATAATGAAAAGAACCTTTAATTCACTTTATTTTGTTGTATGATTGATGGGTGTACTATGGGTTATAGAGTATACAGCTTGGCCTTACTTCAAATGTGCACCTTTCAAAAAAGTGCTAGCTCTACTTGGTGATTTTCACTTCCTGAACTTAAGAGGTAAATTGTATAAAAAAGAGCCGATAACTTTTTTACATTTTATATATCTGGTAATTCATTCATTGCACTTTAGAAGCTGGTATTGCCTAGTCTGGCAAAATTCATTTTCCCTATTTTAATAGCTGCTATATATAGTGTACTTTAGGCTAATTCAGGCTGATTTTTTAACACAAGGGAGCATCATTTTAGTTAGCAGTGTGCTTAAATCATGTACAATTTCCAAAAGTACAATATCCAAAGAAATATCATCCACATTACATTACTGTAGCATATAGGTATGCTAACATTCTCTCCATTGTGCATGTTTTAAATGCGAACTACTTCACCTTACATACGCCACTCTCTCTAAAGTACATATTAATTGGTGAGCGCCCCCTTACCTGGTTATGACCATCTTAATGGCAGCATAATCGATAACAGAAGTGTTAACCTAATGGTGGTTGCCTTAAAGGAAAATAATAGGAGAGGAAATGTTGGTTATATTAGTAATTTTGAAAAAGCTTGTTCTTTTATTGCTACAAATTCGGCAGCAAAACAGCAACAAATGTTAGTAGTGAAGTGGGGCGGTTTAGCCTCAAGGGGAATTAGCATTAAAAACCACCCTGGGCCTGTTTAGCCTCCATGTAAATTTAACATTAACCACCCTGGGCCTGTTTAGCCTCTATGTAAATTTAACATGGGCAAAAACCCCTGGGCCTCTTTAGCCTCAAGGGAATTTAACATGGAAAAAAAATCTTGGGCCTGTTTAGCGTCAAAGGGAAATGGAACAGGGTCGGGACCCTATTTTAATATAGTCCCGACCTGATGGGTCTATGGAAATGGAACATGGGAAAATTGAAACAGGGAGGGTCTCAATTTTTTTTTTTTATCAGAAAAGGGGCTAGGCAATGAAAGTCAAGGTCTTTTCGAGGCATACGAAGGGACCCTGAAAAGGGCCTTTGGTTTTCCTCTTCTTCTATTTCTTCCACTTCTTCATCCATTCCCTTATCTTTCCTAATTATCCTTTCTTCTTCTTCTTCTTTATTTCTGACTCTGGTAACCAGTCAGGATGGCCCAACGCTCTGAACTTAGTCTGTATCTTCATCCAATTCTGATTAAGCCTCTCAAACTCTGCCTGTTTCTTTTTGTTTTCCTGATCTTTTCTTTCTTTACTCCATGTCTCTTTAATCTTCTCTACTTCTTCCTCCATTACTTTTCTCATCAGATTTTCCCCTTTCTTCATCTTGTCCAACCCCCATTTTACATTCCTCCACTCTGTCCAGTACAGTATCTTTTCTAGGATGCACCGGACTTGGATGACATGATCCAGTGCTTCCTTCAAACTTCCCACTCTGACATAAGGTGGGTCAATGAAGCCTATTGACTTATTGACTTCTTCTTCTATCATCCCTGCTATGAGATCTCTGGCTGCCTTTAGATCTTGAACTTGACTGTTTACCAAGTCTTTCATATCTCCATGCCTCCATTCCTTTTCTATTCTTTCTACAACATATTCTACATCCATTATCCAGAAATAGATGTCTCTCAATAGATTAAATAAAACTGATACTTGAGTCATTTTGTCTCGGTTATTCCGTAAAATGGTGCGAACGACGAACGTTGTGGGTTCTTATACGAAAAGCGCGGACGTGAAGGAAAACATCCCCTAAGACCCAAAACTTATATTACCTAGATCATTACTTAAAACGCGCGGACGTGAAGGAAAACATCCCCTACTTTTCTCATCTCATATTATCTACTATTCACACAAACGTACTTTAGCACTTACAAACACACAATCATATATATAAACACATACAATCTTAACAGGAAAAGAGTGAGTGTTTATAAATACACTACTCTACATACACACATTGACAAATGGATTACTATCTCTTTTCAAGTTTTTTGGCTAGCCATGAAAAGGGCTGTTTTTTTAAAACTCCAGAGGCACCTTGTTAATGGCGGCACCTTCCGGGTCTGGCACCACAGACACAACGTCTACTCCAATCATTGGTCCAATTCACTTGATTGGTTGGAAGAGCAGTCGGGGGTTGAGTGGATTCACTATCCCACTCCTCCGTTTGCGGAATAGTGAACACTTCTTGTTCCCTCTGTCTTCTTTGTCTTCTATTCCACACTCGAGGATGAACAACTGGCCTTCTTGCCTCCTGTGGGTCCTGTACTGGTTCTTGTTGTTCACGTTGTGGCTGTGGTGCAACTACTGACTGTGGTGCAGCCATTGCCTGTGGAGGTTCCATCACCAATGGCTTCACCTCACAACTCGGTCTCATGAAGAGGTGAGACCCTATCCCTCTCTTTTTTTCCTCCTCTTCTTTCATTTTTCTCTCTTCCTCCTCCTGTTCTATCCTGGCTTCTTCCACAAGAGCCTCCGCGGCCAGCTCGTCCAGGAGGCGCCTGGCATACTCCAGATGCATCTGAAGATCCATGAATTTACTCAGTTTGCTGCTCATTCGACTCTTTTTCTAGTGTTGATCAATCAACAAGGGTATCTAGACTGCCGAGCGATTTTCAATTTATACGAAAAGCGCGGACGTGAAGGAAAACATCCCCAAAGACAAAACTTATATTACCTAGATCATCACTTAAAACACGCGGACCTGAAGGAAAACATCCCCAAGACAAAAGTTATATTACCTACATTATAGTCTAAAACGCACGGACCTAAAAGAAACACGTTTTTACTACCCATTACTAATTTTAAAATTTTCATTAATCACTTAAAGAAAATACTTCTACACACACTTTCTAAGCAAGATAAACAATTCATGTGCTTATACACGCACTTTTATTTTTTTGAACTTGTTACAGGCAATCGATTGTTATTTCTTTTCTAGAGTTTGGGGTAGCCCTGAAAAGGGATGTTTTTTGTGTGTGAACTTGAAGCTATGGCCATCTTTTAGGTTCTAAGATTGCGGCCTCCTCTGACGATAGGCTTTCTCCCAGGATAAGGTCTGCTTCTTCTGAAAGAGAAGAAGAACTCTTTGGTATCGATACGACAGTCGACAAAGCCTCTGTCAGGTTCAGGTTGCTGCTGCTGCTGCTGCTGTTGCTGTTCTTTCTGCTGTTTCTGAATTCTGTACTTCTCTGTCCATTCTTCTTTCTCACTGTTAATTTCTTCTCTGAAGAGCTCTTCTGTCAGGTCTTCAGTGACTTTTAGCATTCTCACATTCTCTATCTCTTCTGGCTTCGGTATCAGACTGTGTCTGTCCCTATGCAGATTCACGTAGGCTTCGTTTAGCTTAGCTAGTCTGGAGCACATCTTCGTACGAGGATGAGTCGACAATGGATGGTTAGACTGGAGACTGCCCCGGTTTTAAAGTCAAAGCGCGGACGTGAAGGAAAACATCCCTACATGGTTTTCGTGTCGGACCGTTCAATGAGTGTCATGAGAAGGATAGTAAGAAGTCAAAGAGCATGAATCAAGATTCCTATAGCCAAACAAACCACAAAGGCATTTTTTTTAAAACACAACATTGTTTATTCAAAATCACTTAACACTAACAAGTAACTATAACATTTTTATCAATAATTAAACAATATAACATCAAATCTTTTTTTCAAATCACAAACATTTTTTTTCAACTAACACATTATTTTGGACAGGGCTGACAACGTTGGGAATGAAATTGTGATTTCCACTGTTGGAAGTCATTAGGCCATTGATCGACACTACGTTTCCTAGCTTGAGACAAAAGATAAGCATAATGGTCACAAAAACATCGATCTACTTTCACATCGTTTCTAGAAGAAGAACGAGGATCAAAATGAGCCACTAAATGTTCTAAGGAATAGCCCAGGCTGCGATGATGCAGAAAATACACACAATATTGTCCACACACCAAGGAATCTGTGCCTTGTAATTTCACATTATTGAATCGTGTGGTCTGAGCATTTCTTCTCATAAAGTCAATGATATCGTCTTCCAAAGGGGGCAATCCATACGAATCGAAATATTCCACACATCCTTCTTGAGGGAAGTAGACGGCTACCCAGTGGGTTCCTGGGAGATGGCTGTCGTCCGTGTTGATCACATAAGCTTAATGGTCTTGAGGTTTGCGATGAGGGAGTTCATCTTTAGCACAGACGACAGGATTCCAAGAAGCAGTATACGAACTGTGGTTCAAAAGATAATAAAGTTCCCAGGTATCCATTTATTTGTGTGGTTTTCTTCTTCTTCACAGGTAATGATAAGTGATCAATTTGATCCTGATTTTCTCTTGGAAAATGTCTGACAAGTAAAAGGCGTTTAGCTCCAAATTCTTACTCTGGTCAAAGAGAGATTCGATGCGATGGATCTCCAGAGGCGTTAATGGAGGACAAGAATGTTCACGGAAGCCTTTATACCACTGATGCAACACGACTTCTTTCGAGATGAGACCCCAAGCTTCGTCCAGATACTCGTCCAATTTTTCTTCTTGACTTAGCATCAGACATTTATCGTGTTGAATTTGACTGGGATGATCGTTTTGGCATCCATAGCACTCTTAATTGATTAATTCTTTCATTTTATCTGCCAGGACTGTAGCAAAACAGGAGACTAAATGGGCTTCTTGTTCTGGCCATCTCGACTTCATCATGATAACTTCTTCATCTTTGTCTTGGGATTCTTCTTCTTCCACAGTCTCCTCACATTCCATGTCTAAAGTTTCTCCACTAGGTAAAGAGGGATAACAGTCTTCCATGGTTTCTAATAGTCTAGAATGACTTCTCTTAAACTGTTGATTTCTATGGTATTGTCAAATTCTGCATACAGGAGGACGTTCACTGTGTCAGGTAGAGGATTAGTAAACTGAAGTTCCATACGAATCTGGCTGGATTTTATAGGGTGGAAATGTCCCTCGTCGCTGCCTTGGTCTGGAGTGAAATCAAAAGCCCACAAGCCGTAGCCTCCTGTATAATCCTCGTACGATATGCCGTGACTGGTGTTGGTTCCTAACTGTCCGGTGGCTTCGTACAGGGACAAGTACGACCTCAAGTAATTCCTGTCACCAAACTTAGGCTCAAAGGGTCGGGTACACAGTGTCTTGCCATCGCGACTGACTTCGATCTTGGCTACGTTGTAATGATGAAACAGGAAAGGATTTTCGTTGTGGACTCCATTGAAGGCTGAATTCTTGACGATACCAATGATCAAACGCTTGGGTAACTGGCCTTGGAACAGATGATCTTCGATCATGGATCGCTGTCCAGCAGGAATGGTGAACGTGTTTACTTCCACGCGTCGTATCGGATACTTGGCGGTCGTTCTGCTCAACGTTTGACTGACGTCATTTCCCACTTTGGGTAACACTTCCACGCGTCGCACGTAGAGCGTGTTTTCTTGGATGATGGTTTTGTGCTCGTCAGCATGGGCAATCAAATGGAAAGCAGTACTACTACGATTCAGTCTCAGGCGAATATCCACCCCGCTCAGTAAATACTTTTCTTGTAACCACAAGTCCAAATGCAAACGATCCATCAGTTCTAAACTACGTCCTTGCAGAATTTTATTTCTACGTGTGTTAAACCCCACATTGTGAGGATCGTCATCTGCTGTCAGGGCTGTATCGTTAAACGTGTTATCACCCGCTCTGTCAGGTTTCCATACCACGCAAGCATCCAGATGAGTATTCTTGGCTTCTTTTCCGTTCGTCAAGAGATTTTCCAGGTAGGCACGATAAAGGTAAGTATCCATGCTGCTGCTGACCAGTTTGTTATTCAAGTACAAGTCCACTTCGCTGAACAAGGAATGCATGAAATTGTTGACAGGAGCTACTCTAGCATCGCCTCCTGGATTGGTGTTGTCCGTTTTGATTACTTTGACTTTCAAATACAGGTAACTGCTATTCAGATCGATGTAATCATCGGCTGCCCTTTGATATCAAACTCGATGGGAGCTGAATCCGTCAAAGAGGAGACAGGGTAAAATTCCACCCATTGGGATTCTTGCATTGTCATCATGGTGGGTGGCATGGCAAACAGATCTAGTTCCGATTTGGAACAAGGGCAAGACTCTCGGTGCATCATTTTTTTCTCTTTCTCAATAATCGAAAACGTCTAAGTCTCGAACGGTTCTTCTTTTCTTTGTTTTTCTAGCTTTAGACGTGTAAAGTCTGGTAAAAGGGTGTTTTCTTCGTTGTCTCTTTCTGCCTTGTCCTTGCTGTGGCTTCAAGGAAGTAGGAATGCCTGACTCGGTAGCGTGTAGGGTATTTATAGGTGTTTCTCGTCGGCCCAAAAGGTCTTTACCTGTTTTCAGCAAGACATTTTTGCCTGCCCTCATGAAGGCTTCTTTGGGATTTTGTTTGTCGATGATGACATTTTGGAGAAATTCTTTGCCTTGTGTCAATGCCGCATCTTTCAAGGCGTGCAATCCGCGTGTCACCATCGGTTTCAACACCGGAGCCACCGAACGAAAGGCCGATTTTAACATATCTCCTAAACCGTGTCCTCGCTGTCCAGCAACCCCTCGGTACACTGGATACATGACTTACAACTCGTGAGAGAACCGTTTTCGAAAATGGAGTTTCACCGTGACTTTCCCTTTGGTGAATGGAATATTTTGTCCCAGATCTCCTTTTATAGCAATGTTGACCGTGTCCAAATAAGACTTGCTGACAGGCAAATAGTGAGGATGTACAAATTCTCGGTGAACGTGATAAGTGTTTCCACCTTCCTCGTCAGCGGCCGTGGCAGAATCCACTTTGAAAGGAATGACACGCAGTAACGGTACGGAGGTGTGTCCCACCACGTTGTACTCCTCCACATCGGAGTATACAAAGATCAAATTCAGTCCTTGGTTCATTTCTACCGGGGAACGAAATAACTTGCTAAAGGAATCGTTGTCGGAAATGACTGGTAATTCGTTTTTCTTGATCATGGTCATTCTCATGTCCATGTCCCCACCCAACATGTCAAACAATTCAGGACAAAATAAAATAGACATGATTTTACCCCCGTCAAATTTCATCAGGAAGCGACGAGCTGCTTTGTGGTACACCATGGTGACACTTTTTTGACACTTTCCAAAGCTTTCAGAAACACGACATTAAATCTGGAGGTAATGGAGCTGACCAGATGTTGACCACTAAAATAATAGCCTGAAGGAACGAACAAGTGGTAGGACCACTTTTGAGTTTTGTCGTCATAGGTTTGTGATCATATTTGACATGGGTATTCAAGTACTTTTGCATTTGCTCGTCATGAACGTCCACCGTAAAAAGAATTTGATTCGGAAGGACCTTGAGGACTTGGGTCGGGTGAATGATTTCTACCAAAGACACTTCCCAATGGGCTTCGTGATCTAACTGGATGGTCTGAGGTAATTTGACCGTGTAACAGCACAACGTGTTCTTGGGAAACACCTCCATGGAACTGTCACTGGGTAAGGTTAAGTAAAATTGGTTGTTATTGCTCATAATTCTAGAGTTCTGTGGCTGTCCGAGGAGTTACTAGAAGTCAGAGGCGTGTCTCCGCCTAAAATGGGATTGTTGTTGTTGGAGTGGTGACTGGCACTGGCACTGGACACAAGGTTCCCGTTGTTCCCGTTGGAAGAGAATTTCAGGGAGGGATTGGGAAGCAGGTAACCGATGCAACTGCTCAATAAAATGGTCCACAAGTGTTTGTCTCCTTGTTGCAAACTCAAATTGGCAATGGCTGCTCCGATGACACAATACACCACGAAGATTTGGCAGAAAAAGACGATTTGCGTTTTAGGCACACGTTCTCCACACCACACCCACAAGGGCTGTTTCTGTAAATCTTGCAGAGAAGAACTGTGTGAAGGAGTGGTCACCGTAGTTGCGTCTGTGTGAAAGGGCATGATGGTCACTCCTTTTTAAGCGTCGATCCAAGAATCAAAACTGGGTGGGTATCCTTTCCAACGTACTTTGACTTCTTTGACATGTCGTTTGCCCGCTTTACGGGTTCTGCGTTCGAGAATGCTTTCGATGTCGTACACGTCGTCTTATTTTTTGGTGACACGTTGTAACTCGGGCAAATAAAACGTTCCTTTGAGCACTTCTCCGTTCATGTCTTCCAATTTATAGACGGCAGGATGACGGCCATGCACTGATCCAGTGACACGAAACAATTCGATAGTCCAATTAGGTAAGTAACCTTTGTCGAAAGTGCGTTTGGTTTTGCCAATGCGTACCCAATCTCCTACGACCACAACACTCCACTTTTCTTGGGGACAGCCCTCGTCGGGGACGTACCAAACAGGCGATCAGACACCACCACATCTTCTTCTTTTGTCCGATGGGAATTTTCTTTTGAACCATTTGGCGAAGAACGTGACGATGTTTGCCTAAGCATTGTTTCTGGTGTTTGGACAAAGGGATCGTGCCTTTCAAGACGTTCAAACAACAATCGCACACGGTATCGATGACCTCTTTGGAGGCTGATTGAATGAGTTTTTTTCGTAGGGTGGAGAAGCTTTGGACAGGACAGATAACATGTCCCCATGTTTGACTAAACGAGGAGGTAGTCCTTTCCTTTTCTTTCCTTGGGTTTTAGAAGAGGGATGTTTTCTGGAGGGTGACATCTTTGAGTCTTCAGGAGCACCAAAAACACTGATACCCCTACTTGGTCGCAGACCTTTTTTATACTGGAACGCGTCGCCACTGATTGTCTTTACGTCGTATCAACTTGAGGACAGGCATGACACGCGTCGTGCAGGCGTACGTAACGGACTAAATCGAGCCAGTTCTTGCTTGGACAAATCCAGTAAACTTTGTAACATGCCCGATCTTTCTTGGACTTTGATTTTGGGAGAAGGTACTTTGTGAGCAGCGGCCACTGCCGCTAAATTGGAGGGTCCTGCCACTGGGGAAGTTCTTGGGGTCATTAACGGAGAAGTTCTTGGTGTGATCAACGTCTCCAAGTACTTTTCAGTTCTTGGTGTCATCAACGGAGAAGTGAATGAACCTGAGGCTACCAGAGATGCGGTCACCGCCGTTCCATGTTGTGGTTTGCGAGTGTAAGGTTGCGTCCTGGCCGAAGTGCCTCTCTTGCGATTAGTTTTTTGTGGGCTTTTCTTTTTCTGGGGACTTTTTTTCTGCTTCTTTTTCTGGGGACTTTTCTTTTTCCGGGGTGGTGACTGGTAAGAGGCGGGTCCCGCCACTGGAGAAGTTCTTGGAGACATGGGGCTCCTTGGGAACCTGGTCTTACCACCGTGGCTCTTTTTCTTCTTCTTGGAGCTTCGTTTGACTTTTTTCTTGGGGAGAACTTTGGGAGCATTAGGATCCCATCTTAAGAGAGAGCGAATGATGACCCCTCCTAGAGTACCGCTCCCTCCAAGTTTCAAAATGATTTGTTTTTTGGTTTGAGTGTCGATGCGGGATCGGCCAGTTGGGTCAAAGCGACTTTGTTTCGATCAAAAAAGCGTTTGGTTTGATGAGGAATCTGAATGATCCCTTACAGTAATTGACGTGCTGTCACCGTGAACCATCGTAAGACTTCTTTGAGACTAGCTTCTAAGACACGAGCCCGTATTTGTGGATTTTTTGATCGACTGATGCCATACAAGGCACGAATCAATTTGACGGGAAGATGCGACTGAAGGGACGTCATGTTTAAAACTGTGTCAGACAGACGAAAAGTGTCTGAGGTTTTTATAGATTTTTTTTGAGTGAAGTTAAGTCGAGGACGGAGACCTGTACAGGACAGGCTCTCCGTCTTGACACCAGTGGTGAAACAATTGGATACGAAATCGCAAATCATCAGGAGTCGTAGGTTTCAAATCGACGAGTAAATAAGCGTGTGGAGTTTGAGTGGCATCGTCGTACGCCTGAGTCAGCCAAGGCGTTCCTAACTGTTTGGATAAGACTTGCACTTGCGATTTATCTCGAGGGCTTTTAAACAAGACCACGTAATGCGCATTGAGACTGATGGTGCGATGGGCTTTACTTTGTTGAAACAAATTTTGAGTGATGTAAATGACACTGGCATTACGATGATGCCCTTTGCGTGTAAACCACAGTTTAATTTCTTCTTCGTCTTCTCCTAACATGTCGTCGAAAATGACCAAATGGGTTTGACGGGAGTCACAGACGATTCCGCCGTCTTCTTTAGGAATGCCTTCCACAAACACGATGGAATCGCCTTGACTTTCTCGCAAGAGGCTGTACGCCGATTGCCACTCTTTGTAACACCACACGATGCGTTGAGGTGAATGATCGATCAAATGATGTTTATGTTCGATCAAACGTTTGACGAATTCGGTTTTGCCTGAACCGCTAGGTCCAGCAATGAGCATGTTAAAGGGATGGCGAAGATACAAAGCCTCCCAACTGGCACGATCTAAGTGTTCGTCGATGACTTTGACAGTGGAGGAAGAGGGAGCAGAGACAGCAGAGGTAGCCATAGTGTTAGGAATGTCACTTGTGACACGAAAACAGACAAGACAAGAGTTTTTATATTTTTTTCAACTCTTGTATCTTCCATGACGTACCGGACGGACATACCGATGTATGTCCGATCCAAGTGGACAGTTGTCCACAGGACAGACACCAGCCAGTGGATCAGAAGAATATATGTGGAGAGGCAAGGATGCCTAAAAAGGGTTCTCATTTACGGTCCTGCACTCAGGCCCAGCTTGAGGACAAGAAGAAGACCAATGCGGTGCCCTCTCTGTTAACAATAGGGTATGTTAACATAAACCCAAAGGCCCTCTTCAGGGCCACTCATAGGTCTCGAAAAGATCTTGACTTTCATTGCCTAGCCCCTTTTTTTAAAAAAAAAATAGAGACCCTCCCTGTTTCAATTTTCCCATGTTCCATTTCCATAGACCAATCAGGTCGAGACCGTATTAAAATAGGGTCCCGACCTTGTTCCATTTCCCCTTGACGATAAACAGGCCCAAGATTTTTTTTTCCATGTTAAATTCCCTTGAGGCTAAACAGGCCCAGGGGTTTTTGCCCATGTTAAATTTACATAGAGGCTAAACAGGCCCAGGGTGGTTAATGTTAAATTTACATGGAGGCTAAACAGGCCCAGGGTGGTTTTCAATGCTAATTCCCCTTGAGGCTAAACCGCCCCACTTCACTACTAATGTTGCGATCAATAAAATGCTGAATCATCTTTTGATATATGCCGCCAATCTATTCTTTATTGTCAATATAGAATAATGAAAACATCAAATATAATGTTAGATTTTCATTTTGATTTTTTAGCTTAGATTAGATTCAACTATGCAAAACTATCGGGGTTATTTATTTTTCTTTTAAACTGACCATTGGCTAATATATTAATGTCATCATTCAAAACAAATTTTTATCATCGTACGCAGATTCCCCTATATTATTTATCGCTACCGTATGCAAAACGCTGTTACCTAATTTTCACTGTGGCATAATGTTTTCTTTCAGCGTGCGCATTCATTGTGTGCGATAACAGTTTCCACCACACACACACACACACACACACACACACACACATATATATATATATATATATATATATATATATATATATATATATATATATATATATATATATATATATATATATATATATATATATAGACTCGATAAACATATCCCGTCTACAATCTGTATAAGGCAAACGAAGATGGGGACTACAATGTATGTGAAGACAGAAAATATCCTTGCCAACCGGACAACTCTAAATGATCTGGTTAGTACCGGTTTTCGTCATCGATTTTGCGGGAAAAACTGTCAGAGGGCACCATTATGTATTCGAGTGCTTCAACGGAATTATTCCTCATTACCTGGTTACTGACCATCTTAATGGCAGCGTAATCGATAACAGAAGTATTAACCTATTGGTGGTTACCTTAAAGGAAACTAATAAGAGAGAAAATGTTGGTGATATTAGTGATTTTGAAAAAGCTTGTTGTTTTATTGCTACAACTACGGCAGCAAAACAACAACAAATGTTGCAATCAATAAAAGGCTGAATCATTTTTTTATTTATACCACCAACCTATCCTTTATTGTCGTGATAGAATAATGATGTTAGATTTTCATTTTGATTTTTAGCTTAGATTAGATTAGATTCAACTATGCAAAATTATCGGAGTTATTTATTTTTGCTTCTAAACTGACCATTGGCTAATAAGTTAATGTCATCAGTCATAACATATTTTTGTCATCGTACGCAGATTCCCCTATCTTATTTATCGCTGTGAAAAACGCTGTTACTTAATCTTCACTGTGGCATAATGTTTTCTTCCAGCACGCGCATTTATTGTGTTTGATAGCAGTTTCCACGACACTTTCTTTTTTCTATTAGCACGTTCGTTATTGCTACCATCAGCAATTTTGACATAGTACGTCTTAGCTCTGAGACCAGCAAATTCCGCCATTAGAAAATAAAGGGTCTCATCTTTGAACTTGCTTGTCACTGTATAAGGGCTTGTTTAGAACGATATGCGTTTTCGTTCGATGGATCTCTAATAGGCATTCATCAAATATCTTCATCGTGGCAAAACCAGGATAATCATCGAATCTGTTGACTATTTCTATGCTGACCATTTTTTTGATATTTGCAAATATTTTATCAAAGATAGAATTATTCATCAGCTTAAAGATTTCTTTTTCAACGTCTCTAGTCGCTTCTTACTTCACATATGTGCTCAAATCGATGTAATATTACAACCATGTTGCTTGTTTTAATTTTATTACGTGATGAATATTAATCAGCTGCATAGTGTTAGCTTTATATGGTGAACGACATGACGAGTCGTATCCGTCAGATTTGGAATCAGCTTTGAGACATTAAACTTGCCAATACCTAGCTTTTCTTTGAGCATCAGCGTATGACGAATTAACACAGCGTCGTCCTCAATGACATTTTCTGTAGCAAGCGGATAGTGTACAGCTTATGAAATCGGGCGGGATATTCAAGATCGACTTCCAAAATTATAACCAGTGTCATCATTGCTCCACAACAATACTTTGATTAAATATTCTGGCAGTATCCGTGAACAATCACTGAAGGCAACATTTGTTACATTACCTGTCCCAGCAAGTAACAAGTAGACAATATACTTGCTTGGTTTCATTGTGTAGCCATTGTTATATTGAACATAAATGTAATGTATGTTGTATGTGTTGTCTTGCCTATGTATGTTTAACGTATACAGCCTGCTAGACTATGAATTACTATAAGTAGTAGAACACGTTTGTAGAGTTTGTTTCATGTAGCATGTATATGTAAGTAACAACGTCAGTGGAGTAAGTGAAAAAGTTTCAAAGTGTTCACCATAATAGCACGTGCATCGCATGATGGCTCGCATTCCTAATCCCGCCATATCCTCCTTTCTCTCAAAGCAGTCTATCGGAAGTTTCCAGAGGTAGCAATTGTAAAACGCTCTTTAGGATGTAGCAATACTTTTATTACATCTATACATCCATCCATGTTTCCCAACATGATATGTATTCATACAAATAGATTCCTTAGAACGACCAATTCCAGGTTCTCGCCTCAATATTCTGCGGTATAATGAAATACCTTAGTATTTTGACCATCGACGCTAAAGAAAACTGATAAAATTCATCAAGCTCGGTTTTGTAATCAAGAAAATATATCTGCTCATGTGCAAGCCAGCATCCAGCAAAATAAAATTAGCGGAGTATGATACAATTTTTTTTTCGACACTTGCCGTTGGAAACCTATAATTTAATTCATTTCAAAGTAACCGCTCTCGTGTTGGCGTGTTGGATGCTGATGTTTGCGTCTGAAGTTAATAGTTACTGCACGTTCAAGTTCTTTTGTTGGTGCAAGTTCCTTGATGATTGGTTTCACAGGTACCAGTCTAATGTGTCTCTGAAGCACAACAGGCTAATGTAGCACAGAAGCAAGTCTGGTGATCTTGTCTGCAATTTGTTGTCCGAACACTGTTCCTTTTGCTGAAGCGGAAGCTTTTGCTGCGTCTAGTTCAAGAGGAGCAACTCGTCTGGCTATTTCAGGCGCTGCCTCAAAAGGTCTTGAATATAGTATTGACAAAAATGTTCCCTTGACACCGTTTTACTCTTAATTTGTCTTGGATTCATTTAAAGAACACAGTTGCAGAGATTTGGCTAACACCTGCACATTCAGATAAAATATATCTCGCTTATTGTTAAGGTTGATGTCGTTTTCAGATTATCCCGTCATTGTCACGTTGATCTCTGGTGTACTATAAACATTGTTGACCAGATAATACGTGAGAGAGAATATTTTTGTGTCAGGGGAGTCCCAAGTTGCATGTTTAGACCGATATTATATACAACATGGATATGGCCTCTTCTCGAATCTTATGATCTTCCAGTTATCAATAGTTTATGAGCAAGCTGTTTAAATCGCTAACTTTGACATGAAAGTCTCCACCGTGAGATCGATCAATCTCTCCGCAGGACCCGTGATTTATAACTAAATACGTTTCTTATGCTGTCCTCGATAGAAAAGTTAAATCTGAATCCAGCTTTAAGCGTTATCTGTGTTTTATGTGAAGAAATAATTTGAGCGATTTCTATGTTGTCATTCAAATATTCTTGTTACTGGAGCTCATGTCAGTTTTCCACATGCAAACATATTTACTGTTAAAGACAATTCTGGTGTATAGGTATTTATTAATCAATTCGGTGTAAAACTCTCCGTACCCGATTTGTTAACACTGATGGGCGACCAGATGGATTGTGACATTAATGCGTGTGATAACAAGACCACACTCAGCAATGAACCAAACGAAGATAACCAAGTGGTACTCACATACTCTGAAGAAACATTTTGCCCAGAAAATGATTTTGTTCATGAAGTGCCAAATGGTACAAACACAAATACTGACATCTTGGCATATGTATTGTAAGACAAAAGCTTGTGTTTTGCACTGGATGCGACCATGCAAACCTGTCTTAGTTCAAGTATGCGAGCAAAATAGTTAAGTCAGAAATTGACTAGTACAAAACTGTACTAATAAACAGTCTCATCGATTAATTCTTTTGCCGTCGATGAAAATATTAAGATAAACAAAAGTGTTTAAGACAGTCAAAAATAAATGGACCACAGAGCTGACTACAGGTGTAAGGATGATTGTGTTGAGAAAAGAGATTTCAGAGATAACGAGTCGCTGCGATATGAGATAAGCAAACGTGATGTTCACAACGCAGTTGATATACATTTTGACGACATAGATACGATATTACAAATCATGGCATTGCCTTACAAACATTGTGGACGAAGCGCTACCCCAATCGCAAACCGCAGCCAGAGGAAAATCAAGCAAAGGAAACACCAGAGATGGTTAAAAAAATCCAAGGCACACTAGCACATCTTAACATATGGGAAGATAACCTATATCGTATGAACAAACTTGCAGCTGCTTTTGCACATGTTCGAACCTTGACATATATTATATAGTTTTTGCTATGTTTAGCGATAAGCTTTTCAAATACACAATGACGCTTTTGATAGCGCACCTATTCCAGATGATGATACGGCAACTCATATTTACAAACGCCTGGAACAGTTGATGTTTCAAAAATGTAAATTGGCTATATTGCTAGCGTACCATGGCTTACAAAAGAACGGTGGACAGAACTTGAGAAAAAATCCATGTGATTTTAATCACAGATGTTTCTGCCGACGTTCCGCAGCTGTACAAGAATAAAATGGATACAACTAAAGATAAGCAACCGCAGTTATATCAGCCAGAGCTGCCAAAGGAGGAGGACGTGATTGAATAATCTTATTTTATACTATTAAAGATATGAAAGATTTTTTAATCACATTAGCGAAGATCTGCAGCCAAAAGAGCTCACAAACAGTATTGCCTTTTACGAGCATTATCACAAGCGAGCCTATATTTTTAAACGGTATTACATGCTTTATCACCACGTACTATTTTTTCTGGTTGGAGTTCAGTTTATTCTGGTAAATACCAGCGATATTTCTACTGGTGCCATTTTCGCTGACTATTCTGGAGTAGGAATTGCAGCGCAAGCTTGTTAAAAAATAGAGCCAACAATTTGAAATAAAAAGGCTATGTGCACGTATACTTACATCAGGTACATACAATTTCTTAATCAGATCAAAGCTTGCCTGCACGGAACCACGTACTGCATTGATGACTTCTCTAATTAGCTACGCGTGGTAGATACTAGAGCTGATCGTATCCTACTGATGGTTTCCAATATGAGAAAATGTATGCAAAACATTTCAGAAACGAAATAAGACGATGGCGATTATTGTGTCATGCACATATCAAAACTCAGAATATGACTGAAGCAAACAATCCCCTGTCACTAAATCTGTCGTATCCTTTTCTTAAAACTCGAATGCTGTTTTAGAGTTACACTTAAGTTGCTCTTATTTCTTCTACTCGTTTCCAGCTAATGTTATGGACGTCTCTCCCAAATCTGTGTGCGAAGTTTGCTGTCATTCGTTTTCTGAAGTCATAAATTTTGAGTTCAGGAGAAATGTAAGCAAAAAGAACTTGTTCAGGTTGCTATGGTTTGTTCTGCATACTCATATTTTTTGTTTACATGAAAACTGATGTCATCAAATCTGATTTACACCAACAAAACTCATCATACCAATGCTGCAGGACACCAGACTAAGGTGCCATCAAATCTGGCTTTAACAAACATCGTACAGAGATTTCTTCTAACCATATTTATTGCAAACTTATGGTAGCATGCGGTGGTTGCGTCCTAATTCTATGGCAATATCGATATAAACATCACCATGACCCGGATTTTCTTTTGAATTTTGGTAAATAATGTTAAGAACACTCTTGACTAATCTGCTGGCTGTATTAAGACTACTGATAGATGTCAATCTTTAGAAGACGTCTCCCAGACACCAGTTCTATAAAACCCAAACCATGGCGACCTAATTATAAGTAATCTTTACAATTTTCCAAAGTTAGACAGCGACCAGTGTTTTGTCTGGACACTTGCTGGCAAAAGCACCGATGGCGGCAGGCATATTCTGTGGCTGGTCTTATATATCGATATAATGTATTTATGTTTCCAGTGCTGGTTTTTATTTAGAAACGCAGTTATATCTGCTTCTTTACATTCGTCTAAGTCAACAAAATCATTATAATTACCAAAGAATTATACGTTTCCAAAACGTGAAGGATCTTTTACGTATCTGCGATAATATCTGAGGTGCAATTTTCTGTCATAGTCTGGGCAAAATCTCCGTTGTTGTAGCGAGCAGTTGAGTAATGCTGTGTCATTAAGCAGACCGTATAAAAAGTGACCACTGAGACTACAAACCTTGATAATATTTGTGGTTGATAATATTATAGTAATTTGTCTACGTCTCTGACAAAAGGACATTTGGATTCCAAAGAAATAATTTTACTGTATATACCACGTGTCAGTCAGGACTATATATGAAGCAGATAATATCTTGAATGCAAATATCATCGCTTTTGACGTTCTCCCCTGTGGTGATTTATACAGATTTTATGATGACAGGCTCAAGGAGTGTTCCACAAAAACACGGCAGTTATTTCACCACAACTGGACAGATTTCAAGGACTGTAACTAACTCTGAGCCACAGTTGTAGTTGACATCATTTGATACCTCTCAGGCAACTTTTGCTTTATCTGATGCGCTCGTAAAAATGTATCAGTGACGACGCTCTGATCCATTTTTATACAAATATGTTTCGTTCAATTAGAGGTTTTGTGAAAAATGATATATAGACATCAAAATATGAATAAAGAATTATGCTGAACTTCAATTCCCTCAATATATAGTTCCTTTATCGACATGATTGCCATTTACAACATTGCAAGATGGTTATTTATTTTGGCTCCCTGTCCTAGTTTCATTATGACGGGTCTAATGTTAAATGTGCCGAAATTTAAGTTAGTATGATTTTTTCCAAATATTTTATGACCAAACATGAAATATATAGTCATACCAGGACAAAACTATATATATACATATATATCAGTGTGTGTATGTGTGTGTGTGCGTGCGTGTTTGTGTGTGTGAAAGGGTATAATTTTGAATTGTATTGAACCTTAAAGTTGAATGCATTTATTACTCCCTCCTGTGTCAGTGTTAAAACTTGAAAGGCTGGCATTTATGACCCAGTATGATTTGACCAGGGCATTGCAACGCTTTCCTGAGAAAGTAAACATTTGAGCTGCTAACCATAACCGCTTGATAGGAACCCACGTCAAATTATCATTTTCAAAGGGAAATTGATATGCACCGTAGTTCACAGATTCTGGGCTTCCTAAATCTGACGAAAGAAATGCTTATCTTGGGAAAAATTTAGGAACCACTGCTTACGACTGGGGAGAGAAAATTAAAGAGTACACTTTAGAAGTAATGTGAATTTAAAGTGACAACCTTGGTCGAAATTCTTTAGTCTTAAATATCCTGTGAGAGGAGAAGTGTTTCTCCGCAGAAGCATACAAAGAATAGCGCTTTCCTCTTTAAACATGAAAAGGGGACCAGGTGGCTTTCTTGTAAGAGAAGACAGGTTTTAGTGCTAAGACGCACACTTTCTGAAAGAGAACAGCATTAACGAACAGCTTTCTGGGGAAAGACGGGACAGTCCGAAGACGGAAGTCCGAAGAAAGGAGTGACGAGTTCAGAATAAAGGACTAGGAAGTCCATGAATGGGTGAAACGTACAGATTAGGAAGGCTCGAGGAAATAGGAAGAAGTGGATACACGGTCAATGGAGGAAGGTGATGCAATCAGTCGTGGACATTGCGCTCTTTTCACCATTCATTATTATGATAAAATAAATCCAAGTTAGACACGGCTATTAAATTATGTTAACAAACTTAGATAAAATTGGAGTTGATGCTATTAATTGTTCTCAATTAAATTTTGTTATTTTTCTTGTCTAAGGGGGCTCTTACTGCATTATTTCTTACAAATAGTCTTGTTCAGTTCTCTGTTGGAATTTTAACTTTCTACTCCCACCGGGCTCTAATACTGAGGCAGGTCTTCCTCTAGATAACGCAAGCGAAATCCAATTAACTACCTATCTTACAATAGGGTGACGTTATTATTATTATTATTATTATTATTATCGTTATACGACACAGTAACAACACGATTTTCAAGTTTTCCAAAGCAATCAAGCGTTTCTGCTGGGGACGAAACAATTTACAGAAGCAAACCAAACTAAAGCTAGAAAGACTGAATGACAGGGAACACTGAAAACAAGTTAAATAATAATAAAAAGTCTGATGTTTTAAAACAGTATCAGAAATGTGTGGACCTAATTCCCAATATGTATAGGGTGTGAGAATGTATAAAACATGCATTCAGAAAAGAAGACAATTTGCAATGTGTATATTCTTGTATTCTTTCTCGATTTCCTTCCTAAATCATGTGCCGAGTAAATAAAATCGAAAAAGAAAAAAAATAACAAAACTATTTTTTCTGCTCAAAATAAGATTTCCATGGATATCAATTATCTCCAACAAGATAATTATTAACGAGATTATTATTTGGATATCAGAAACCTATGCTGATGAAATAATACATATACTCACTATTAAACACTGCATTTCTCTTCTTCCACAGGTGACATCGAAACGCCTCCCTGAACCCACGTCGGAAGTTTTCATTAAAACCCCCGTAGAGGATAGGATTCAGCGCACTGTTAGTATACGCAAAATACAGAGCAACGTACTTGACCGTCTTCACGTACTCTGGAGGCTAGACAAAATACACAAAACACTATTTAAGGATGCTTAATTATACAGATTGAAACATGATGTCAATAATACCCCAACCATCAATAAGTTTGTGAGCTCAAACGTATTAGCTATCGTTTTATAACTGACGAATATAATCTAAATTTAAAATTAGTTGAGAAACATTACGCCTGGATGAAGAACTGTTCATTACATTTACCCAACCACCAGCCCATCTACCTACCTACCTACTTTCATGCATAATTATATAGTGGTGGTAGTAGTAGTAGTAGTATCTATCCATCATACGTTTTGTTTCTCGATAAATCTTATAATTTCTGACTGGATTGAAAAAGCGAGTCAAGATTTTGGATTGATGATGTATGTCCGACGTCAACATTCTGGTTAGGTTCGACAAAGAAGCCTATATATACTGCTTTATGAAAGCAGGCGTACACATCACTGTATCTTTACTCCCGAGAGTTCAGGTAGTACCGAACATGGATACCTCTCGCATCCCCGAAATAAGTCAAAATAAGAACAATTCAGGATTTAGTCGCAGAGTGACACTCTTCAATCACAGAGCCTTCCACATAAAATGTTTTATTATGCACTTATCAATCTCTTACTTAAGAAATGTATCCAAAATTGTATTGCCATTCCTTGAAAATAGGAACCAGATACTAAGGTTTCATGATTCCAAACTATAACTACTTTTTCCTCGACTTTTTATAGTCTCAGCTGAACAAGCGTAAACAACTGTGTGGTAACTTATCCTGACATGCAAAAGGAACTGAATGTAATTCTCAACGACACGTCTTTATAATCAAGTTTTAACAATTTGCCCAATCCCTCTGTAAATGGCTGTAAAAAATAATGGCATTTATTCCCAGGTCAATTCCTCAACGGAGCCTCTCACATTGTCCCGCCATAAACAACTAAACCTCTCTCTGCCTGGCCTCGGTTAGAATCTTTCATAGCCATTCAGCAACTAAAATCTAAACTTTACCTGTATATGGACTTGCTGCCTCCATGTGTCGAAAAATTCGTGTGTTTAACAGATCTTATTTTGAAAACGAGTCACTGTTGTTCCGCGCGGCGACGCTCATAAAATTGCCATATTTATGCACGTATCAGCTGATTAAAATGTAATTATGTTCATGATTTAAGCAGTTCGCATTAAAAGTTTGAAATGTTGAATTATTTGAAAATTTAATAAAGTATGTATAAAATACCACTATAATAGAAAATCGATCTAGATTGCTTGATCACGTCTTCTCATCATCATCAGAAAATCCTGATCACTACTCGACGCGACGCGTCTTGTTATGGTCCGAACTTTCTGATGCTGACAATTGGTGGAGATTATTATGAAGTCACAACTACGAATGAAGAAAAAGACGTCAGCAAAACATTTTACGACTGGGGGATTATTTTCGTATAAATGAACTACGCCAACATCATATATCAGCGTACTCACCTCGAGAATACACATGACAACTGCAACAAGATGCCCCGACCAATCCGACCTCTTCACTTAGCAGAACTACCCATGTACAACACATAAATAAAAGGTCATAGTTCTTCCAGACCGATTGCTCTTCAAACATTTCCGACCATTGCAACGCTGACACTACTAACAACTATCAAGCCCATGTCATCAAGACTCTATTGCTACCGACCAAACCCGAGTTACCTTTCATACAGGACGAGATGCGTCCACTCCTGCTGGAACAGACGTGTTTATAGTCCGACGGCGACAAATCAGCAACAGCCGTCGGTGACATTCTTTGCCAGTGACAGTGATTTCTACTTCTCGCCTTAGAAACTTTTTTTTCTCTTCGGGATTCGCTTGTTGATTACTCCTTTGTGTACTTTCATTTATAATTGGTTTAAGAGTGCGAATGTTCCTGGACAGTAATAGATTCTCATACGCAGGTATGTCTTTTGCTACATCAAGTTTTCTTTTATGTACTTTTACTTGAGAGAGATCAAAATTCTTACTTTTGGTCGTACATGATATTTTTGAGCACAACTATATATTTTACTAACTACTCGGTTCATAGGTCTTAACAAATTTTCTTTAGAAAATGCATGCAAAATATCTTGATCTTATGCTGTTAAATAAAAGAGCGATGTAATTTACAATTGCTTTGAAATTATTGTTTGGGCATACTGATCAAATATTCGATGTTCTGTGAGTGTAACTGGGTACATCGAAAAACAGTTCGCACTCGCTAACATTACCTCTACTAAACTGTATAATCGCAACTGAGATATTGGTAGTTGTATCAACGAAAAGAAAATTACTTCAGTAACATTTTTTCATAATTGTCTCTTTCCGTGAACGTACAAAATCTCAGACTCATGCGCTTGTGTCGGACTACATATATATCAAACACAAAAAAATTAAACAATATATTTGTACTGTTCTAATTTTGTTCATTCTTCACCCCCTTCGGTCTCGGGGTATTTCCTCTATTAATAAAACTCAAAGTGAAGATCATTCTGTTTAAGGCATCGTGAAATTTAGTTCTGAGTATGTATGGTCGTTTATCCATTATTACCATTATTAGTGTGGTCTCTGTTTCGTGTAAATTTGATTCTACTGAATATGGAAAAAGTTAATAAAATAACTTTATATTTAAAGTTTTTCAACACGTATATTATTGGAAGACACGGTTACCGGGAACGGCTTAGATGGTTTGGCTGTCAATTTTCTTTAATTCTCTAAACATGCCAAAAAGATTTATAACTGTGTGCATACCTGAGATTACATTCTGTTAATTAACTGCACGCAAATATTAACAACCTATTCCTAATTCCCTCAATGAAATGACAGCTCTCGCGTCACTGTGACGAAGACAAGGCCTAAACATCGTCATGAAACCTCACATTGTAAATCTTCACCTAGTTTCTTCCCAAAATACTTTTATTGGGACCAGGGTGATACCATACGTTTTTGATAAACTGGTGGACAACACTGATCTTTATCATTATATTTATGATGTGACTACAGATGTCGCTGCTGTGTCGTCAAGAAATGCTATGTCATGGTAGACATTTTAACATTTTTCGATTGCCGGTGTCGCCGATGTCATTTTCCTTGTCTTGCAGAGCTTAAGGTTATAAGAAAACACATTAGCCTTTTATAATCGGAAGTAAGAAATTTAGCATCAAAATAGGTTTTTCTTTAGATTGGAAATGTTTACGTTAACGTTTCTGTCTCTGTAAATGTCCCACAGTAGGATGACCTGTTGTGGAGTCCAGCATACGATGAACACAATCATAACTATCACCAGCATCCTCACCACCTGCGATTAAACCAAAACAAGACATTATCACTATTGCTGGTTTAGGACTGATCTATTAAGGATAAAAACCGACGAAATGTAAATGAAGTATAGATATCTTCGAAATTTAGGTCGAAGAGAGAAAGGGACAACTTTTGAGCAAAATGCATGTAGATATAGAAGCACCGTTTGATGGTACATTTAACTTTATTTATAACATTTTTAACTTGAAAAGTCTGTAGAAATCGTACGTAAACACGGAATAATACAGCCTATATATGAGTGACAAATCTTCACCATATGTATATCTGAAGTGAACGAGCATTTTGAGAAACACACACACTCGCACACACATTTACAAAACGTTTGTGCCAGGTAAAATTCAGGTGTGTAGCAGGGTTTAAAGGCACTTCAGTATAAAACTTGCAATGTAATGCCGCTTTAAAGTTCTTAACATGTAATTATAAACCCCTCAGGAAGATAAAGCCTTCTAAAAGTATGTCACTACTTGATCCTTAGCAAATGCTCCTCATTTGATTAATTTTATATTTTTTCCTGTCAACAACTACTATTGCAGAAATATGTTATTTATATTCTGGAATATATTTTGAACTAGTGATTGGTGCAATTTCTTTTGCTAGAATCTTCTTGTTTCTACTGATCTATTATTTTTCCATAAAAAAAATCTAAAACTATAAAACAGATTTGAAAGAAAAATTATTGGTAGTTCCGGTCTTTACTTAGGGTAGCACATACACATGATATTGGACACTCATATAGAACATTAGGTTCTGACGGGTCCCAATGACATTTAAGTAGAGCATTCAGTTCTTACGGGTCCCAATGACATTTTTACAGAGCATTCAGTTCTTCGAGTCCCGATGACATTTATACAGAGTATTAGGTTCTTACGCGTCCCGATGACGTTTATACAGAACGTTAGGTTCTTACGAGTCCCGATCACATGTATACAGAACATTAGGTTCATACAAGTCCCGATTACATGTATACAGAAAATTAGGTTATCAAGAGTCCCAATGTCATTTATATAGAGAATTAGGTTCTCAGGAGTCTAGATCGTCGGGTGATGACCTTTAGATTTTTGAAAGGTTGTCATTGTCATTTAAATTTTAGACATTTTTTTCATTTGTATGACATTCATATTTCGACTGCAATTTCTAACGAACACTGTACAAGTTTGCTAATTTAAATTCCCCTTCTTGTAACTTGAAAAACATAATTATTCAAAATGAAACAAGAAAACATATATTTCAGCCGTCAGTCGACATTGAGTCATAAACTGATTGTTTGTCTATGAATAATCTATATAACCTTTACTATATCACACAATACCAACAAGTGCTACAATTAAAACGAAACGTCGGTTTGGGATGCATCCTTTCTTGGAATCTCTGATCATCTCCGATACACTTAAACACTTACTTTCGTCTTTATTGATATACGTTCCAATCACAATGATACCTCATATTTCACTTAAAAACATAGTTATTTAAGTATACTGTACGTGACTTGTTCTGACGCGTTTCAAATCACTCTGCTGTTGCCTGTTACACTGTTGTACATGTGGTGCGCGACAAGAATATATCGCAGAATATTTTCTATAGCACATACAAACACCATTTATAGTATAAATCAGATGATAAAAAAGTGTGTTAACATTCACGTATCGTTTCTTATTTTTACAATAATTTTGGTTTCGAGAGACACTTTGTCTCGAGAACTAAAACTAATAAAATCTGGAAAAAGCATGATGGTATTATAAGCAAATTGTTTATTTGAAAGCTAAAGATACTAGATGCAGCTTTACATATATTCTTAAAAGTTAATTAACGTTGTAGATATGCAGGACATCAAAATCTGAATGTATTGTTTTGGAATTTCAAAACTGTCTTGTATTCTTCATACTTCATTTCTTTAGAAATACTAATAGTCATGGACAGAATACAAAAAGTTACAGGAAAAAGGTTTAATTTTCAACTTATTATTTCTTATTCTTACCACTATATACAAAGTAGTAAAACTAAGTAGGTCAAAATAAGTTAAACATCAAGATTCAGTTATAGGGTGGGGAAAAATCCTAACTATTAAAGTAAAATTGCTTATTTAATATCAAATAGTGAAGTCTAATACTTTGAGAGAGAAAACAAAATAGAGGTAGAAGATAGTTATGTATCTATATAATATATGGTAGGGGTGTGTTTTTCTTGTAAACATGTAGCACTGAATATAATAAGAAGCAGACACCTCTAAATATCAGTGGTGGCAGCTCTACGTGCAACTCTGTACATTGTTCTAAACAGTCTTACTGATGCAGTTATGCGTGTGCTATCACGTGTTGTTTAACTGTCGGGAAGTTAATTTACCCCCATCAAAGTACTGACTGAGACTTTTTATGAGGACTTATTGATTGGATGCAAAAAAAAGAGAACGACTGAAATGAAGTTTGTTTATACTTGTATTATTTATGTTTCATTTCACAACAAATAATGACAGGATTTTAAAAAAATGATTCTGTACATAAGAATATTTTTTAATAAATGTTGCGATCATGACGTTATCCAGAGATGCGTTCTCTCAAGAACTGTGAGTTTATGACACTGCGTCAAAACAAAGTAACGTAAAGCGTAAGTGATAGAAAAATACCTCGGGTGTAAATACTGGCCATTTTGAATACTCTTCGTGGATGTATATATGTCATATTATTATATGCTCTTTTTTTTCTCTGTTAACTTTACATTGTCAGAATAGTGCAATATTACCCGATACTGAACTCGCGTTCAAATACAAATATTACATTTAAGTGCATAAAGGAACTACTTTCTATTGTAAACAAACAATGGACGCAGACGCCTGCACTTTTGATTTGTAAACAAATCATGTACACTCGCGTAGTACGCGCTTTACGTTGTGGTTGCTTAAATTTATTTCTGAAGGACGTAAAGCAGATGTTTCGTGGACTGCCACATACCAGGTGCTTTGGCACATTCCGCGTTAACCTTTTTGAATGTTTCGGATTTAGGCAAGCTATACAACGTACACATGAAAGGGTCCTTACAAATAACATACAAGTGACAAGGCATATACTGTCTTCTTTAGCTGGTGATAAAAATGGCAAAACAATATACTTACAGTTTTACATCCTGAATTTCCTCAAAATGTATTTTCTTAGTTCTGCAAATCCGAATTACATGAGCTATGTCATAGGTTCTCAATTTTGATTACACATCTCGACATTGTCCTGTAATTTTTAATATACGTGCAATTACATCCTCCTTACTGCACTAAAAATGAAAAAAAACATTAAATTCCACAGCGTCTTTTTGATACATGCACGTTAAAGACTTCATATTTTTCCCACATTATGATTTCAAACATTCAGTTACTGAAACAGAAACATATTTGCAGATTTGTATTTCATGTGGAATTGTCACATATAAATCCAGTCCATAATCACGAAATTTCGTAGAATCGAAAAACAAAACCAAAATCTATTCATTCCAGATTCAAATGGAAAAGTTGTTGGAATGCTCATTCATTTACAATATGACTCCAAAATTCAATTTTAACTAGACACGCCATTGTCTTTCGAAAGTTATGTCGAGCGCGCGACTAAGTTCAAATTTATCTGTGCGCAGTAATAAGGTTGTTGTTGTGTAATGATGAATCTGCGCTTGTGTATTTACTTTGGAATACGGCATACATTGCAGTGTATTTTGTTAATATAATTAAGCATTAGGTACGAAAAAATGAGCATATAATAAAAAGGTTACTGCATTTGTATGGGAAAATACGAACTCGTTTTGTCGGATGGATATACTGCACTCCCAATGTCGTGCAGTATTTCCATTCGAAAAACTCATTCATATTTTCCCATACAAATGCAGTAACCTATACATACCATTATAGACGTCACAAGGACACTATATACGTGTCATAACAACTCCATGACATGTCAAACGACTCTATGACGTGTCATCAATAATAATAGCATAATCAATAAACTGAGAGATTCCTAGAAAACATTGGCAAAATCACGCTCAAGAATGCATCATGTCGTATGAAATTCAGCGGAGTTACTTTATAATAAAATCCTCAACATGTACATGGTTTTGTTTGTAAAAGGACGGTGAAATTGTGTCAGTAACATATTAGCATTACAAAGATTTCTTCGGGTTATTTCACCCATTTAAGTTTACACCCACCATCCTCCCCCATTTATTTATATATAAAAAGTTCATTTTTTCAGCCCAAATCAATTGAAAAGATGACCACCAACGAGTCGATTTTTCCAAAAAATGATTTACTTTAAAAATCGCAGAACATGTGCCCACATAGAGTTGGTTCTCGCCGCCCAAAATTTATCCATACGTATGATATGAAAAAATCCATACCCCAGGAAAAAAAATACGAAACTGTTTAGTGCTGAATGGGACTCTTTAAACTGATTCCTCATTACCGTTTAGTGCTGAATGGGACTCTTTAAACTGATTCCTCATTACCGTTCGTTGAAAATTTGTGAGTCATCTGTTAATAGAAGTTCAAATATTTTTTATTAATGGTTGCAACGTTGTCAATTTTATTTTCATTGCCGGCTGACATCATGTGGATCGAATCTTCGCATTCTGCCGGACATTCGCAATCTTCGCATTCTGCCAGCTATTCGCAATCTCCACATTCTGACTGATATTCGCCTGCCAAAAACTTAACAGTTTTCGGAAAGATGACTAACACGGAGAAAGCATACGTATCAATAAACAGTTTCGTATGATTTGCCATGTGGTAAATTTTGACTGAAGATACGTCCATATTTATTTCCATCATTCGCCCTCGTTTTTTTTACAGTGGTGTCAAGAATACACAATTCTGTTTTGTATGCACATAAGAATAGTTCTAGTGCAGAAACATGTTTGTGCTACCTGGGCTTTGGATCAGGTTTAAGCCGACAATGTGTATGAGTGACTCTCCATTTTCTCCTAGCTCTATTTTTATGCGTTCATCGAGATATTCAAAGTGACACATTTTGTTGGAAATCTGTCTTTCCGTGGTCCATTTTCTTTTACAACGCAATTGTCACTTCCAACACATAAAAACTTCCGAATTTGCTCAGTACTGATTCATTTTTACTGTTGAAACGAATTTCAAGATCACTGAGGCCAAATCTCATAAAGTACAATAACATGATAATTCACTATTTTCGGTTAAATTTTGAGGCACATGGCTTAAAGATCTTCATACAAGTACAACCCAAATCTGTGTCCATCAGCCATCAATAAATGCGGGACCAATCGTGCACAAACCTTTCTTGGCTTCAAATGATTCTTAGACCTAATAAAACAGAGTACGTATTAATGTGAGTGATAAGAGAAATAACTTCCACCGTATATCTTGCATCTGTATCAATTCCCCGCCCCCCCCACCCCCCACCCCCTTTCAAGGCAGCCACTTTTCGCCCTGAAATGATTCTTTTCACTAAAATTTTACTTTCATTATCAACCAATCCAGGCCAGCCAAATCCATAATACCCTATTTTATGTTCGCACATTTGTAGACTGGTTCCCAATCTTCCGTATAAGTAGTATCGTGAGTCCTGTTCGAGCGGCCATAGCCGAAACGTTAAGTGGTGCAAAGTTATCTCCCGTTAACAACCGATAACAAGCATGGATTATTACCACAGCGCTATACCACAACATTGTTAGCCTGGTACCATAACCTCCTACGATGCTCCACAAACGAGGACACCGTTGAATGGACTCGGGTCACACTTATTACTTTCGGTTCAGTTCTAATCAGATGTCTTCTTTCCTAGGTGAAGATCTAACAGCGACCGCTTAAGGGGCATGTACTGTTGACTTCTTAATTAGCCTAAAGAAATGCAGCTTTAAAAAGTCTGAAAGTGAATCAAATTGTTCGGAACACATTGAAGATAAACAGCCACGCTAGTCAGTCTCCCAAACTCGAACATATAAGATTTCATCCGAGTGCCTGATAAAATTATCGATTATGGTGCTAATGTAGGTCACCAAGACATGACCCCTACGCGGTCGCTGTCAGATCTTCATGTACTGAAGATCTGATTATAATCAGACTGGGTTCAGTGCCCAAAGATGTTGTATTACTTTACATGTAGAGCTTATTTTTTCCTGTCTCATTTTGATGATGATACAAGCGCTAAATCTGTGTTTTGCTGGTGATGATTTAAAAGTATTTGCTTATTCTTTAGAATATAAACATTATGGTGTGGTTTTTGTGTTGGTTTTGTAGCGACAGTGCACGGTTAGCAATGAGACATTAATGATGATCTGGACGTGCAATCAGGGACCCAATGCATATTGCGCTGCATACAGTCCAGCCTCTGGGGCCCCGAGTGGCCTAGTGGTCTAAAGCGCTCGCCGTTCCGGATCACTGCCATCTCACCTCTGTCTGTGTGGGTTCGAGTCCAAGGCTCGGCTAGCGTGGGTACGTGGGAAAGCCTGCCAGTAGCTTCTCGTGGGTCGGTGGTTCTTCCCTGGGTTTTCCAGGGTTCTTCCTCCACCAATTATACTGGCCGCCATGTATAGCCTATCTTGTGCTGAAAAATGGCGTTAAACCCTAGAACAACAACAGCAATAAGTCCAGCCTCTAAAAAAAGTCAAATAACAAACGGTATGTTCACCTTTCAAGGCACTTACGATTAATTTATGATTTATTAGGATTTGGACACGGTGGAGAGTTCAGTACTGAGTAACAAACAAATGTGTCTATATAGACACATTTGTGGAATCTGAGTCAGAATCGCAGATACCTGTCGGGAAATTAAAGATGGCGGAAATAATATAAAAATGCGTTGACAAACAAGAAAGATCATTAAATAAGTTATTTCAGGTGTGTTGCTAACGGCGTTTTTCTTGTATTAGTCACAACTATGTCAGTTAAAGACGTCCTGAGTGTTTGTTTCTAGTATCATCATGCTGTAATGCCATTTTCAGCCATTAAGTGTAGGTTGGATATAAGGGGGATCCGGTAATTGACTACGAAATCGTATAGTGCTTTTTGCGTGTTTGCGTCTTTGACACTTTATGTGAGTGAAAGTTTTATCTGTGTTTTAATAGAAAAATTATCGCATCTGCAAAGCTTGTGCAACTGATTCATATGATTTGATTTTGATAACTTTGAACAAGAAAATGCAACATGATGATGGTGATAAAATACGCATTCTGGCAGGAATGATGCATTCTTGTTGGCGCATAAATTTAGCAGTAATTCTATAAAGAAAAGACTCATAATTTAACAAGAAATAATATTCAAGACAGTAAGCTGAGCATTAGACACTAAGACGGACGTCTTTGAAAATTCTCAGAGCTGCATAAGTAACATTTTTATATAATCTTGTATTGTTATGCGTAAGCAGCAGTTCTAATAAGTCACACACAACTGATTATTTGACCAGTCATACATTTCTAAAGTACAAGGAAACAAAATATTAAACTATTTTATTTTGCTTAACGTCAGGTAATATATATTTCTAAATCAAAATATCACCAACGCCTGACTAAATTAAAAAGGAAAATATTACTCACTTCCAGGAAAAGTTATATTTTGTTATAAAAAGAATTCTTAAGATCGCCGGTGTTTAATGGAGACCAGGTATAAATAGCATCTACCTTTAGGTGAACATTTTTTTAATGTTAACACTGGACAGATAATAGGTACATCAATTTAATAATTCCTTTGTCAGAACGGATCGGTGGTTTAAGATATAGATCTATTCCCTGAGCATGAATGTAGTACTAATAGGAATGCCTCACCTTTACAGATTTCCAGTCATGGCTATCGCATCGTAACATGCAAAATAAAAATTTTCTAAACAAAACAGGTATTTGCTGTATGGCAGAAATGTCGGGATTTTCAAAAATTTTGAAACGTTATGTAAATTAACGGTAAAACACAGTCGATATAAATTTTAAGTAATTAAAGCATCTTTGATACAATAGAGGCACAACCATACAGTTGGGCAATCTTCCACAGCACCTCACCCAACACCCAAGGCATGCATAGATACTGAATAATGACAATACTATATAATGACACTTTTAAAGAAACACTCGTGACTTATTTAATTGATACAGTTGTGACTAATACAACGAAACAGCCTTTGGCGACACAGCTGGAAATCATTGATGTAATGCTATTTCTTTATTGTCAACGCACTTTAGAATTACTTCTGCCTTCATTACTTTCTCGGCTAGGCTCGCCTTAGTCATAACAAGCATTGTACGGTATATGCTATCTATGTAGGGCATTATGAGAGAGACCAGAGAACCAGGCTTCAACACAGTATCATTTGAGTTGTCCCCCATGCTCAAAGAGTCTGTTTCTCACGGCTATTTCGATCGTATTCTTTAAATTCAAATATGTAACATTTACTGGTTTCCAACGAAAATGTTTTCATCGAGAAACATTTATCTACACGTTCAGGCGACTCGAGGTTCATATATTCGAAGGCTTTCGTTCTGATCCTTGCCAGCCGTGGTTTTCTTAAATCATTCCAACATTCCATACAACGGAAGCATTATATCATTTTTCTCGCTACATACAGATGTAAGCCAAGAAAATTAAAAAGCAACGACCTGCTGAAATCGTAATGAAAAAGAAATATTTAATACTTCTCTCTCTCTCTCTCTCTCTCACACACACACACCTATATATATATATATATATATATATATATATATATATATATATATATATGTGTGTGTGTGTGTGTGTGTGTGTGTGTGTGTGTGTATATATATATAAGTGTGTGTGTGTGTGAGGGTTTAATTGTGAGGGTGGGGTGCTCCCAATGTTTTATTTAAAATATTACAGAAGTCCCACTCAGGCTGGATTTTGGTTGGAAGTTAAATTAGTGAAATGTAGATGTAAAGCTCCGAGCCCCCAGTCAGCAATGCCGACGGTTAAATAACTGAATATACAAAAAAGCGAAATTCAACGAATAACAATTCAATAGTCAAAAGATGCAAATTCCCCATGTACTCTCCTTCCGCTCGACCCTGTAATAGGCTATTGCCTCACTTGATTAGTAGTGTGAGATAGATTTCCACCTGTCCTTGTATTCTACTCATCTGTGTATTCTTCACTCCTATTCCTCACAATTCATTCTCTTCATCCCGACTTTCTCCCAATTTCTTCTCTTACTCGACTTTTCTATACCCCTTCTCCACTTTCTCTTCATCGATCCCTTTCACTCCTCCTCCTCTACTCTATCCACCGACTAGACTTTGGTCGACTCTTACTGCTCTGCTAGTCTCACTTCCGTCTCCACCTCTTGGAGACTCGGGACTCAACTGAACCGTAAGGTCTGTCTCTTAAAAGGCTTCCTGCGAAAACACAAGGATGGTACAATATTTTCCCCAATCCGTAGCCCTCTCATTTCACACTATATCCAGCTTCTCAACAGATAACGGATAATAAATTTCTTCGGTCACGCATTCATTCAAATCGAAATACTCATACTCTCTTTAATGGCTAAAAACAACTTCGTAATAAAAGCACGGTATCAATTACTTCTCATACATACATCAAAAGATTTCGTCATATTAGTACATATTCCTAATCACATTATACTAAATAATATCACAACAATCAGACGCATTTCTTTACATAATTTACAAACCATACAAAGTACACAAATATGCAAATATCTATGCATATCATACATCGATAGTAACTAATCTCACACACTTCAACCATTTTCCAAATTCAGAATTCAAGCATGTGTAAATTCTAACATAGCACAAAGCAATATGAAGCAACCTAATTACGAATTAAAAAATTCAATTCTGACCATAAGCTAACATTCTACATAATTCTCTACATAATACTCAAGCTCATTTCTCAAATACGCATTTAAATGAAACACTACAAAAGGAAATTCAACATAGTAAGCGATGCCAGTAATTTAATATGCATACAAGAAATAATTACAATTACGATGCCGTAATATTCTCCGAAAATCGAGCAACTAACTCACTGACCTTTTCGAAGCTTTTGCTTTCCGTTGATTTTGTTTCTAGGTTTTATGGCCAAATTACGGGTGGCTTCCTCAAAGTAACCCTTTATTGCACAGCAATCTGTCAAGGCCAATACTAATTTTTTTTTCTCAGAGTTCTGAAAGTTATAATTCGGATCTAAGTTATACTCACATCCTTTATCTCAATTCAGATTGGATGTCGTTGTTAACCGATCCAATCAAAGTTAGCGGACATCGTCTTCTCGCTGTCTGTCAACATGGGGACGGATGACAACACGCCTCGCTAACTCCGCCGGCTCCCTTTGATCTTTGACTAAATATTACCACGTAGGTGCTAGTCGTGTGATCTACCGCCTTTCCGATCAAAATTCCGAGTCAACCGCCGGTCATGTAACATTGCGTAAGAGATCAACACTAACCCGCGGCAGTCTTTAGATATCCAACACATGGCCGCGGTACTATTTTCAAAACAGATTCTAGTTTATACATGACTTTATAGCTGGGGCTTAGCAAACGAGACACCATATATATATTTCATTTGGAGTGGTGTGTAATAATATAATTTTTATTTATTAACATTCTGAGAATTCCTCATGTAATGTTACGAAATTGGGAAGGGTCCATTTCAAAAACCGAATCTATGCAATCATAATACTGTATTTTATCGTCTGCTTCTGTTGGCTTGCTACTTACTCTCTTTGAGAAATTATGTTCCAAAATCCGACTGCCATAGCCAACACGGCAATCACTAAAATCTAAAGAAGATATAAACGTAAATACAAGAAACACATACCCTAGATTTGATAAAGTATTGATACAATATTTATATGTAGATCCGAGACCATTGAGTCCAAATGCCGTTTTAATTTATATACAAAGTCAAGAAAATATCTGGGAAGGTATCCATCAATGCCATGCAAGTTTTCACGCTCAACTTCAATCCCAAAAGCAACATCTATTTTTTTTATAAATCGTGTATGTATGCCAAAGCAGCAGAGGGGGCGAACATATCACTTGTCTGAAACCTCATTTGCTTAAAATATAAGCTTCTTCTGAAATAAAAAAAAAATAAGGTCACTACTAAACTGACCGAGAGTTGTGTTTACATACCGGAGGTCCCGCCCCCTCTGCTGCTATCAATTAAAAAATTATCGTATTAATAATGCCAACAGCTAAGGAATCTCACACTGCTAGATTAGCTCGAGAAAGACTAAAAGCAATCAAAACATTTCTTCCTGTTCGTGATTCCATTATACAAAAATTGCAAGAACTTCAAGAAGCCCAAGTTGAATTTACAGAAGGCACAGAACAGTTATTTAAACCTATTACAACAATTACTAAAAAAGCTGTATGGGGAGATTTTAAGGATGATGAGGATGACGAGGACGAGGAGAAGAAAAAGAAAAAGAAGGGTATTCTTCAAGTATTAAAACAAACCGCTGCGCAGACTAAAAAAATAGCAGAAAGAATCAAGAAAACAAAAATGATTTTACGAGATCTTCCAACTGAAGTAGCTGCAGCTCAACCTCTACCTGATGAAGAAATACTTGAAGGCATTGGTAAAGTTCGTACTGAAATCGCCGACGTGAAAAAAGAACTGTCTAAACCAATAAAAGAAAACATTAAATTAATAAAAAAATTTAATGAAACATTTATCAGAGAAATTATAAATACTGAAGAAGATGATTTACTTGAAAAAATAGTAACTGGTATATTTGATAAATCCAGTATTTTAAAACCCGGTCGTGAAAAAGTAAACAATGATGATCTTATCAGGTGGATATATTGCATATATAAAAACAAAAAACAAGCCAGAAATGATGATTTGGAATATATAGGTCTTTCTGACGAAGTACAAAGGCTTTATAGAGAGACACTGAAACAAGCAGAACAACAACAATCTTCTCCACCGCAATCCCCCCAGCAAGAGCTTTCCCATCAGCTTCCTCCACCTCTGCAACAAATAGAACAACAACAATCTTCGTCACCGCAGAAAAAGATGTTGAAACCATCTAGAGAGAAAAGGAAACAGATGGCAGAAGAAATAAAGCAAAAAGTAGAGTAAGAAGGGAAACGAAGAGAAGAAATATTTAGAGATGTGGAAACTAAACAGCAGGAGAAATTACGTTCACTGGGTAAAGAAAGATATCCTGGCGATGACGCTACTGGAAGTGGCTTAGGAGTTGGTCTTATTGCCTGTCCTAACAGTGTTCTTTCTGACGTAGAACGACTAGAAATACTGATTGGAGGAAAACGAGCTGGAAACAATTCTTCAGAAATTGTTAATGAAATATCTGATATTTGTCGAAGATTATTTCAAGGCGGTATTATGGATCGTAGCATTTATCGTTCTCTCATTGATAAAATTGCTGATGATTATCACAGCGACTAAACAATTAATTAATCAGTATATAAAAATGATTATACACACTGCTCAACGTGGACCAATCATGGTCAGAGTAGTAAACTCACGACTGCCAAGTTACAAAACAATTTACGGAGATGGACTTGGTGATGTTGTTCAGGGTCTATTTAGAAGGATGGCTCCAAAAGTAATACCGATTGCAAAACAATTAGGAATGAAGGCTATTGAGGCTGTTCGTGATAAAATTCCTGGCGCTATTGGTAATCTTGCCAGTAAAGCGTTCTCGACAGTCAAGGACAGACTATCTCGATTAGTACGAAGAAAACAGCAGCAACCAATGAAACTGGCCACACTGAAGTTATGCTCGCAAATGTCAGTAAAATAATAAATCAAGCCGCGAATAAAGAACTAGCGGAATTATCTGAAGAAGCAGAAAGAAATATAACTGCAAATTTAATGGCGGGAAGTGGTCTTCATGTCAGACAACGATAATTTAGATCACCATTTGGAAAATTGGTAATTATAATAAAATGTTCAAGCGTATGTCCGACCCAGCATTTGACATGGATGCACCGGTCCTCAAAGATGAATCAGTACGTGATTATCAATTTTATTCCTATGACGCAAGACAACCAAATCAGCGGGGAAGAATCGAATTACAGGTTCAGGATACAAGTAGATATTTCTTGCCCGCTGAGGCGTTTATTGAAGTAGAAGGTGAACTTGTAACAAATGTTGCGGCTAATATACCATATGATGCCAATTTGCGAGTTGGTTTTGTCAACAACGGGATTATGGCGCTGTTTGATAGCGCCACATACATGATTGATGGAAAAAATATTGAATCAGTTCAGAAGGATGTTGATATTGCTACAACACTAATTGGTCTAGCGAGATATTCTGATGATTACACAAGATCAGCCGGTCCAACAATGATGTTTGCTAAGGATATTACCGACAACGCTAATCATGTTCAATATACTAAAATACGGACACCACGAGATACTGCAGTTAATCCACAACCAGTTGCTGATGGTCCTGAATATGCAGCTAGACCAGCTGATGTTTTTGATATTATAGGAAGTGTTAATGCAACTTACAACTTAGGATTTGCAACACGCCGAGCAGCGTTGTCAGGAGATAATAGAAGTTTTTCGTGTGCGATTCCACTTTCTCACATCTTTGGATTTTGCAGAAATGTTAGAAAGGTCATCTTTGGAGCTAAACACACAGTTGTGCTCGTAAGAAAAGGTGATGATAATGATGCAATCTGGCGAGGTGTTGGTGTTGCTGATGCTGGTAAAGTAAATATAACGAAGCTTTCATTGTGGATGCCAGTAATGATTCCATCTATTGTTGAAGAACAAAAATTACTATCTTTTACGGATCGAGGCGGTAAATCATTGCTATCATGGTTAACAGTAACCACAGATGCTGCTCAAGATAATGCTAATGGTTTATTTACATGGAATATAGCATCACAGCAAGGTGTTTCTGCGCCACGACATATTTTTATTGCGCTGCAAAATAATGATCGGACGAATAGTCAAGAACGTTCACATATGATATTTGACAAAGTTGGAGTTGATGAAGTTTCCTTGCGGATAAATGGACATCAAGAACCAGCTGAAGATATATTGTTAAATTTTGGTCAAAATCACGTAGCGCCTGCATATCATCGTTTGATGTCATTTATGGGACGTGATCAAAACGTGGATACTGGGCTGCAAATATCACAGTTAGATTTTATAAATCTGTATCCGATTTATTACTTTTCGCTGGAGCATCTTGATGTATCCAAGCAATCTGTCGTTGATATACTCTTTCGAGCTCGTGTTACTGACCTGCCAGGTGGTGGTATCTACAGAGCAATCCCGGTCATACTCAGCGATAAAGCAATGTTACTTGAAGGTGGTAGTGGTCGAATGAGGGTTATTGATGCACCAGTGGAAAATCTTTAATCTTGTTATTTAAAAACACGAGTATTATCATAAAATGCCATATCATCACGTTAGTGCCAGTCTGACTCCTGGTCAGATTAAAAACCTGCAATCAAATTCAGCAAAAACTGCGGAATGAAATTATCACTAAAGCGAGATCAGATCACGGGCGGTCAAAATAAATTATCATTGTGAGAACGTCAACTTAAACATTTCAACAGCGCTAAACAATCAAAGACAGGCGTCAAACTTAATCTCTCCGCGGGTGCGGTTAAAGACTCAATTAAAACAGGCGGTATTTTTCCACTTTTCGCGGCTATTGCAGCATTAATTGCCGCAGCGGCACCTGCCGTAGCAAAAGCAGTCGCATTAGCTGCCGTTGGAACCGCTGCTTGAATGGCATTAAAGAAAGCAACAGGGCGAGGATTAAAAAGAAGAGGGACAGGATTAAGATTACCGGGATCTCGATGGGGAAGAGGTCTCAGGCTTCCAGGAACACTTCGTTAATTATTCCAGCATCAAATTTTGATTTATTTGATGCTGTTAAACAACTAAAAATAAAAAACTTCAGAGGTGTTTTTATGCGAGATCAGTTGCCGGACCGACCAAACAGCGCTGAAACAGGTATTATTAATCTCGATGATAATTCAGGACCTGGTACTCATTGGACCGCATACACAATTGATCCACGTGGAATCGTTTATTTTGATTCGTACGGGTTAGCTCCACCTCGTGAGTTTATCAAGTATGTCGCGCCACTTCACGCAGCGGTTTGGTATTCAACGCTACCAACACAAACAATGACGGATCCGCCAATATGCGGCAGTGAAGTAATTAATGTACTCGACGCTATATCAAAGTCCTCCGCGGCACCTCATAAAGTCGTGCATGATTATACAAGTAACCGCTTCGTTTTGAACAGATCTTAAATTATAATGGTTGATATTTATGGAAGATCTTCTACCAGTAAGAAAAAAAAATCCGACATTGATTTGTCGAAGTACGCGACTAAAGATGAACTCGCTGATATTATGAACCTGGCTGGAGTTGACCGAGATGAAGATGTTGTTTTTCAGGACCGATACGGAAAACTAAAAGCGAGCAATATCAAATGGAATGATATAGTTCGACGAGTACTCGGTGCGGTCACGGATAACATTCCTGTGTTTACTGACGGCGGTAGAATCAGGGATTCAAATAAATCGTTTATAACCATCAGAGATGAAATTGCAAAAAGTGTTGCTAATATTGTAAGAAACACCGGCGACACAATGACAGGTGAACTCAGCATGAATGGAAACAAGATAGTAGTGTTAAGAGATCCAATATCCGACGAAGATGCCGCGACAAAAAAATATGTAGACGTTAACTACAATACCGTTGACGGTAAATTATCCACGTTGCGGGCAGAGTATGATGTTCACGTAGGCGCTTTTGGAAGATTTCGAAGAAATGTTCAAAAAACCGATGAATCCATAGATACATTCTTCGGCACTCCGCACGCCGTTGACATAAAACTTTCTGATATCAAAACTAACCTAGACACAACTAAAAAAACATTAGAAGATGCCGTAAGTGGAATTCCTGATATCGTTAACAAAATTAGTCTGATTAAAATTCCAGCCGAAATAACTCCCGGGCATATTACCAATATCGTATGCACGGTGTCATCTGGATTCGCAACATGGTCACAGCAAAATAAAACTATTAAATATACCGCAACAGTCACTGGCGTGTACTGGCTGTCTGTGTTTAATGCTGCAAAATTCGAGATTTTCACAACGTACCCATGGCGTCATTCCACCGACAAGTTTTCTGGAGTTGTGTCTATCATATTAAATAGCGGAAACGAAGAAATATTTATTATGGAAGCAGCTGATAAGAAATTAACCACAGCATCTTTCTGGTGGTGTCTAGAATTTGTAGCTGAAACACCTCAATTGGTTACTGTATAAAATATAATGAGTACCTCAGCATCGCAACATTACAGGTACAATCAAGCACGTGAATGACAAACGAACTTAAAAAATCGAGTCGAACAATACACGGTAAAAATAAAGAAATATCGACGACGACTAGTTATCGTCGACGTAATCGTTTATTCAGTATCCGCTGTTGTTGTGTCCACCGGCGTATTATTATCAACGATAACAATGATGGCGCCAGCAGTCGTAACAATCTGTATTTCATCTACAACATCAATTGCAGGTGTGCTCAATATCATTGCAAAAAAGATAAGTACTTGCACGAATAAAAAAATTATCAGATTACATAATAAAGTTGCACACGGCGACGGTAGCATACTCGAAGTTATCTTCGTTGTTATCAACATGTCTTAATGATGGAATTATATCTGATTTTAAGTTTACAGAAATGATTAAAACATACAACTGTGCTGGTATTAAAGGCACAAATATGTTAAATAATGACATCACTAGAGCTACTCCAGCAGATCGTGACAAACACAATTCCGCTGAAAACAGCGATGATCTCAGTAAGATCGACTAATCCTGAATTTAACGTCAGTTTTTCAACTGCGATTTCAGCAAAAGAAATTGCACTAGCACAATTACGAGTATATCACAGTTGGCCAAATATCAGATCGAAATTATTTAATGGTACATCAGCAAATAATTCACTTGTATTTGCTAATAAAAATAAAGATGACGGAACACCTGACTGGGTCGTTGTTGGAATACCAGCTGGCAGTTATGAGATTGAAGAGATCAATGAAGAATTTGTGAGTAGAATAAAATCAATAACGGGAAAAGAAGAAAAATATTAATTAACGTTCATGAGCCGACGTTATCTTCCCGCAAGAATATCAGGGATCACCAGAACCACGTCGGGATGATTTTATTACAGATGAAAAGAAATTTATAACAACTCCTAATTACCGAAATTTGTATCCGTGGAATGGAACCGGTGCATATGAAGTTTATACTTTTAGTGGTGAAATAAGATATTTGGAGGTCTATGAAATGTATTTCGGCCCTATTAATTCTAAGGTCAAACAATAAATCGATAGTATACAAAATTTGTTTTTATCATTATCGCAACATTATAATGATGATATAAAACAACAGATCATTGAGCCAATAAAATATCTAAATCAATTGGAATCAGATTATAATTATGTTAATGAAACTTTCATTAGGGAAGTACTTAATCATGTAAGAGCAGAGATTGCTGCTCGTGCTCTTCCTATCCCCCTCCCTAGAAATCCATTTATGAATTATTATAGAATAACAGAAAAAGAATATGAGGAGGAAGGCGATTTTACATTTAAGGTACCAACATTTAAAAAAGATGAACTAAAAACAATTATTGATACAAATTTTCCTAAAATCATCGAATCATAGAGAAAAATAGCCCCACCTCCGCTTGTTCTCAGATATGACAATGATCCATACGGCGGCGGCAGAGATGTTTCACCAGGAATTGTTAATATGACATCGAAAATGGCGGTTAATCTCGTTTGTGATGTGATCGATGGCAGCTATCAAATAGATCATGGAAAATCAAATCAGGCTCAACAAGGATACATTTTATACACGTTCACACCACAAGTACCCCCTGGGGATTTGATCGTGCAAGTACCAACCAATCCTGTTTATCTGCAGTGTCATACTAATATGTTAACACGAATACATTTTAAACTTACTGAACACCTTGGACACTTAATTGACCTGAGGGGAGAGAAATTGATTGTGAATCTATATGTGAAATCTTAATGATTTTTCAGAAATATTTTATTTATTTTAAAATATTCTATTTATTCAGAAATATTTTATTCAGAAATATTTTATTTATTCAGAAATTGATGGGGTGGTTTGGTACAAAATCGATCGGTTTGTTAATTCTGATGGAGTGGTTGGTACTCAAAATCATGTAAATCAATCAGTTTGTTGATTTTGATGGGGTAAAGGATACTTAAAATTGTGCAAATCAATCAGTTTGTTGATTTTGATGGGGTGGTTGGTACTTAAAATTGTGCAAATCAATCAGATTGTTTGTTTTGATGGGGTAAACGGTACTTAAACTTGTGCAAAATCAATCAGTGCTGCAATAATTATTATAATCTGAAATATTTTATTCTGAAATAATTATTATAATCTGAAGTATTTTATTCTGAAATATTTTATTTGTTCAGAAATTGATGGGGTGGTTGGTACTTAAAATTGTGCAAATCAATCAGATTGTTTGTTTTGATGGGGTGGTTGGCACTTAAAATTGTGCAAATCAATCAGATTGTTTGTTTTGATGGGGTGGTTGGTACTTAACATTGTGCAAATCAATCAGATTGTTTGTTTTCATCGGTTGGTTGGTACTTAAAATTGTGCAAATCAATCAGGTTGTTTGTTTTGATGAGGTGGTTTGGTACTTAAAATTGTGGAAATTGCAATAATTATTATAATCTGAAATATTTTATTCAGAAATATTTGATTTATTCAGAAATTCATGGGGTAAATAATACTCAGAATCGTGTCAATGAATCAGATTGTTAATTTTGACGGGTAAAATGGTACTCAAAAGCGTGCAAATCAATCAGATTGTTGATTTTGATGGGGTGGTTGGTACTTAAAATTGTGCAACTTGTAATAATTATTATAATCTGAAATATTTTATTCTGAAATAATTATTATAATCTGAAATATTTTATTCAGAAATATTTTATTATTGATGGGGTGGTTGGTACTCAAAATCATATAAATCAATCAGTTTGTTAATTCTGATGGGGTGGTTGGTACTCAAAATCATTTATTTCAATCAGTTTGTTAATTCTGATGGGGTGGTTGGTACTCAAAATTGTGCAAATTGCAATAATTATTATAATCTGAAATATTCTGAAATATTTTATTTATTCAGAAATTGATGGGGTAAATTGTACTTAAAATCATGTAAATCAATCAGTTTGTTAATTCTGATGGGGTGGTTGGTCCTCAAAATTATGTAAATCAATCAGTTTGTTAATTCTCATGAGGTGGTTGGTACTCAAAATCATATGAATCAATCAGTTTTGCAATAATTATTATAATCTGAAATATTTTATTTATTCAGAAATTGACGGGGGTAAAATTCACCAACATTTTTATCATCGATGATAAAAATTATCAATGGCGAAAGTGAAAATCGATCCTTATTCAGAAATATTTTGAAATATTGTTTTATTCTGATATGTAGTTTATTATTCTATTTTTTTAATATCATTGATATTAACAAAACAAAATAATCCCCATATAAACTTCTAGTTTGCCATCGCATTCTAGCACGTTCAGGGATACACAAGGACAGCACAACCAAGAACTGGTAGCTTGCCATCGCATTCTACGAGTTCAGTGGGCACACGAAACACAACCCCCTATGAGAGCCCATAACCCGTCAAACAACGGCCTAGAGGCTTAAGAGGGTGTATTTGGTGAGGACAATATAACCGAGAACTCGTAGCTTGCCACCGCATTCTACGAGTTCAAGGGCATAATCCCCATATAAACTCCTAGATTACCATCGCATTCTAGTAAGTTTAGAGGATACATATAAACCCCATAACTCCTAGTCTGCCACCGCAGCCTAGCAGGTTCAAGGATACATATAAAGACAGTACAACCCCATAACTCCTAGTCTGCCACCGCAGCCTAGCAAGTTCAAGGATACATATAAAGACAGTACAACCCCATAACTCCTATTCTGCCACCGCAGCCTAGCAAGTTTAGAGGCGGCCCCATAACTTCTAGATTGCCACCGCAGCCTAGCAAGTTTAGAGGCAAAACACAACATTAAACCCCACAACTTCCAGATTGCCACCGCAGCCTAGCAAGTTTACAGGCAAAACACAACATTAAACCCCATAACTTCTCGATTGCCACCGCACACTAGCAAGTTTAGAGGCGGCCCCATAACTCCTAGTCTGCCACCGCACACTAGCAAGTTTAGAGGCAAAAACACAACGTATAAGGCCAGTATATATAGTGGAGGAACCCGGAACACCCATAATTGGGGAGTTTTTCTGGTTTTTTTTCGCATCATCAAAATGATAAATGTATCCGGGAAAACCCAAAATGGGGGAGCTTTTCTGGGGTTTTTCCGCATCATCAAAATGATAAATGTATCTCTGCAACGGATCTAGTATTATACAATGTAACTGCACTAATTTTTTCTGTTTGTAAGTTAGAAACCATAATATCATTCTACGAGTATAAATTACGACGTAGATGGCTAATTGACATACATGAATACATCACAAATTTGAAATAGATGTACTGTACCATTTGATTTACAACAATTTTCCCTTACGATCGTAAACAAGGTCAAAGGGAAGTAACTCAATTACATGAGTATGCTTAACGGAGTTATCCCCCTTCTTCAGGTAAGTAGTATACGAGTACACTACAGACCCAAATATTAAATAAAGAGTTAATAAATATAATTCGAGGTAATTACTTACTGACTTGACGATTTATCTCCATCATTTATATTGGAAGATGATTCTTTGTTCATATTTGTTACAGAAGGCGGATTTGGTTATATTTTCTGCAACGTATTGTACGTGTGGTACAATATGCTCATTAATATCAAAATACTTCGCAGCTAAATTTATTGATTGAAATGTTCTCTCTTCGCAAGTCTGTGTATTGAAGGATTTAACCGCTCTAGGGATTTTTGGGTATTTACCCGTTCTTCCCCGTGCAGAGTTCTCTCTTTGTGTAATAGCCTGATGATTAGATAAATTATTATTAAGTTTATTTCCGTCAATATGATCGATCACAAGACCGTCTTTGATCAACCCCTTGTGACACTCGTATACGAATCGATGACAATAATAAGTTTTCTTCTCAGCAGTAAACATTAAATGACTGGTATTATTAACAGTACAACTGGTCTTTTCAAACGACAGTGTCTGATAAGACCATCACGATTTGATTCATAGTTTGTTATTATATGATGCTTCATAAATTCTTTATAATTTATATAATAATCGTATTTGTCTAAATCCTAATTTGCCTGAAAACTTACGGATTTTATAGATCTGTCACTGTCATTATTTTTTTTATCATAATATCTTTTAAGTTCTCTGTATCGTTTTCCTCCACAACGTGCACATCATTGTGTTTTTCTTCGTACTCCAACACCACATCACAGGCCATGTATTGGTCCTAAGCTTCCACGGTGAACCTCTGCAAGTGTTGTCCGCAGAATTCGTTTTTAAAGGATTTATTACAGTGAGTTAATGAACCGATCATCAACCATTTGCATCGAGACATTATATATAATATTTTCATTTAAATACTTGTTTGAAATATAATATGAGCGAGTTCGATAGATTGTCCCGAATCAAGCCCTGGAGCGCAGATAAATTTAATCTCGACAGAATATCTCTAGACCTACCGATGCGAGATCTGGTTTATCCGAAAAATAAAAGCTTGATTAATAAAATTCACGGCGCCAAGAAAGAATTTCACACAGATGGTACATCTCATGTATGGTCAACGTTCAAGATTATACGCAACGGTGTCATCGACGCTGCGATGAACGACGAACGAGCAGAAACTATCATTAACTACATTGATAATCGCAAATATCTTTTCAGAATAAAATTTGTCGTGCTAACAGAAACAGGTAATTGGATTATCCGTGACAAATATGATCCTGTACACAAGGGTGAAAAAACTGTCGTACTAAGTAAAGATTCCAAACCAGGTCTATTGACTGGCATTGACAAACCGTATTATGAGCGAGAGTATCCTGTAACAGCAGTTATTTATGGAATATATGTGATAAATGAAAAACCCAACGTTGATAAACTGGCGCCGATGAAATTTTCAAAAATAAACTGTGTGGCTGAACGAGCAACAGAACATTTTACAGTTTCGACTCGTGGAAACGGCTTAACGGATAAAAGACGTAAAATAATAAAAACGTGGGGAGAAATGGTTAAAGGTACCGGGGCGTCTATCAAAGATGTCGCTGAACTAGGGAAAAAGCTAAAGTTCCCAATAACCGTAGCGACGATAACAGGAGAAATATTGTTTGGATCAAAATATAAATCAAAAGGAGCTTCGATCGAAATTATTGATCATAACGCACACGCGTGGACTAGCGCAGTAACAGTGTTTCCACGAAATCGAACTGTTAAAATTTACCGCGGAGACATGTTTGATTTTATTAACGAATAAGTAAAGACGATCGTGTGTCATTACGGTTATTTCAGAGTTCTAACGACGAATCATGTATGGAAGAAAAAAATAAATTTGATCAGTTTGTACGACCTAATGGCGTTATTTATCGAAAAGATCTTCTCCACGAGAAAATGAAAAATCTTGCGCTGCAATATACTGATGATACTGACGAACTATTGAGCAACTGTTTTACTGTTCCGTCACTTGCGGCTCATTTTGCTAGAAAGAAAAATTCATGGAAACCAACTAGATTTGATTTTCCCAATGACATAATATCCAGTTGTGTCGAATACGGACACGGTGGATTATGGAATACTAAATACGATCACAGAGATTTTATTTCTGTTGATATGGTCGCGTGTTATCCCGGAAGTTTTCTCGGGTGCGGAGATTGTTCTGTGTACTTTGAGCGATTCGGTTATCCGACGCATGAAATGACACGAGTTTCAATAAATGGACCATTTCCGGATTTTGACCTGACTGGATTCGCTCGTATCGAGTCATTCGAGTTTGCTATGGGACTTCATCCAATTTGTTATCTTTGGTTTGGAAAACCTTTTTCAGATAAAATGTGGGTACCAATAGTACTGTTACGGTATATGCTTGATTGTGCGATGTTAATATCGTTGACGATCAGCGAAACAATTATATCATCTCGGAAACAAACCGAAGTTTGGTTACCACAACAAAAACAGTATTCTGATGACGAAAACCCGGATAAAACAGATTACGAAAATAAAATTACGAAAGATCTTGGCAGAAAAATAATTGGCAAGTTCACTCAAGGCGGATCATACGATCATAAACGACATTGTGCAAGATTGATCATGGACGATGCTGAGTTAGATTTTATAATCGCTGATACAACGAGTAGAAACACGTTTATAAGTCGAGAAATAGCTTTCTTGTCAAATGGAACTGAACTAGATACAATTGTGAGCTACATGGACGGTGAGTCACCTCAGTATACTCATTTAAGATCATCGATGCTCGCATATGTTTCGATAAATCTATTATCGATGATAAATAAGGTTTCTACACTCGCTGTCAGAGTTGCCACGGACTCGTTTTATATCAATAAAGAATATTCAGGATTGCTAGAACAACTACATATCGATACTTGTGCACAGTGGGGTTCGTGGAGAATAAAACAAGTAAGCATACTCGATTATTCCGAATCCGCTGATGTTGCTATTAAAGATATTTACCTGATAAATAATTAGATATCAGAAATATCATCTGCGGCATCTGTGTACGATCCAATAACCAGACACAAGATCGTTTATCGAAACGGACCTGGAGGTTCTGGTAAGACGACTCGAGTAATCAAATTATTTCAGAATTCAGATATAATTGTTTTAACTCCTACACATAGACTCGCGCGAGAGATGAAACAACGAGGAGTACAATAGTGTACCTACCACAGCTTCTTCCGATGGAAGGGTGATGCATGGACTTCTTCAAGGATGGGTGAAAAATATATTCCGAGGATTATCGTTTGGGATGAACTATGTACAGTACCGTTAGAAACATTAAAAACGTTTCTTGATTGGTTATTAACAAAAAATACTGCTGTGATAATGTGTGGCGATCACGGTCAACCACCACCTTTTGTTGGACCATCTCCAGATGATTGGCTGAAAGATTTTGTTGACCACTTTGAAGAAGTGACTGATGGTCATAGAGCACTTGATCCAGAATTAAGGGAGTTTAAAAAATTAATCAGACTGCGACCAAATAAAATTCAATGTGAAGTAATGCGTGAAGTGATTTCACAAACACCCATGAACGACTTTTTTGCGCGCGTGGAGACCAAACGATTTGATAGTTGCAAGTAGAAAGATAGTCAGAGACACACTTCAGCAGCGGTTGTTTCAGTTACAACGAAAAAAGTTTCCAACGTTGCCAGTTCCGTTATGTTATCGACCAGCAGATACACGACGACAAAATATTGACGTTGATATACCAGGACAGACCGAGAAACAGAATTTAGTGTTGAATGATATTGTCACAGTTGATGTCAATGTTGTTGAGGATGCGCTAAAACAAATAAATCCCCGTGGATGCTAGGATATGCGATGACGATTCATTCATCTCAAGAATTAACTATTACTGATACAGTTGTTTGGATCGTTGATGATCGTATCGATTGGTCAAATTTGGTTTATCTCGCAGTATCTAGAGTTAGAAGAATATCTCAACTACGAAGGATTATCCTGGACGAGTCAGTGATCAATGATGATGATGTTGACAGCGATATAATAAGAAAAAAATTAGCTGATTATAAACAGTGATAAAAAAAAATAAACGCGACTTTGATCTTGACATTGAATCTATTAATACGCTGAAACAGCAGCAGAATAATCATTGTGCGAGTTGTAATTGCATAATATTATGGCGGCATCTGAAAAATGATCCAAGACAATTTACCGTAGATAGGAAAGATAACCACCTTGGCCATACACGAGAAAACACGATGTCGACCTGTCTTGAATGTAATCGACGTAGGGGTGCTAGTTAAGTGATTGCGGTGGTAATTGTGTATCTTCAGGAATCACCTGAAATTGTTCACGTGTAAAACCACGTTGAGGAGCAGTTGAATCCAGTCTGTAGATTGCGGGTCTACCAGTAGATATTGTTACGCTAGATATCTTCTGTGTCGTAATACTCCAAATAGGATCAGTCGCTCTTTTTTTTTTACCACCTTCAAGTTCACCTCGTTCATATAAATATCTTACAGTGGTATTACCTAATACTGGCTGTGTTGAAAAATCACGTCGTTGTACGGGCATATGTTTTTTGTGACTGCGCTAATAGGTTTCATGTTTGTCGTTCGAGTAATCTCATTATTTAACGCAGTTATCACACTTGGTAATCTTGCAACCCATTCGAGAGATCTTTTATCTTGAATGAATTCCTTCGCGTATTGATATCCAAATAACCGCTCAGCAAGTGTTCGATTGAATCGTTCAACAATTGCCTGATCACGATGAATCGCAGTGTGTCCTCGTCTGATTTTGACACTATGTTGCTTCATTAACGATGATACTGGACCAAGAAATTCTTTGCCAGGATCAACCTGTAATAGTCGTGGCCATCGTAATGGTCCTCGTTGATAAATTCGTTGAAACGCATCGGCTACTTCAGATGATGTTTTCGTTGATAATGGTTCTGCCTCTTTATATCTACTTGCAACGTCAATGACAGTTAACGCGTATTTGTATGTTATTTGACGTCTATGTACTTTAATCGTATCATAAGGTAAAAACAGAATATCTGCTTGATGAACTTCATTAGGAACACTAACATCGAAATACACGTACTGAATTCGTTTCGGTGATGGTAGGTAAATTTGCCATATTGTTTGTTTGATAACCACGCTTTAGCAGTAGACTGTTTAACCGCTGCTGTATCAGCGAGTTTACTAATTGCTGCTTTACCCCTCCAGTATCCCCTTGGACTATAATAAATTGATTCCATTTATAATTAATTACCAGCCCCTAATACGAGTTTACCTTTCATTGCAGATTTTACTAACCAATTAGCTAATGATTCTCTGATATTTTTATTTTTTATGGAATCTAGCGAATTAATCAACTTCACATCTGCAATATGCCTATGTTGTAGATCTTTATTTTTATAAGCCACATCATGAACGTGACATGCTTTATCAATATCATTTATGGGATACTCAACTGGTTTTGGTTGATCCTGATTGTCAAGCCTGATATTAAGTCGAGTACCAGGACCACAATAATTATATCCTGGTAGATGTTTTTCTCCAGGGTATTTAGCTCATGGGGTTCCTGGGAAATTTGACATTAATTTAGCAATATCACCACCATCTTTTGTGGGTAAAAAAGAAAATTTTTTCTGTTACATACTGCACATCTTCCACCATATGCTATTCTCGCATTTTTTTTTGTAACCGTAGATAGATCATTAGTTGGAGTTTTAACTCTACAACGTAAACAATATAGATTCATATTATTTATATATGGATATAATTGATTTCTCAGCGACACGAAAACAAGAACCAGTCAAACACCATCCTGCGTTGCCAAATTCGATCAGAATGATAATAATAGGTCCATCTGGATCGGGTAGGACGCAATTATTACTTAATCTGATAATGAGATGGCTAAAATGGGATAAGTTATATTTGGTAGCACCATCAGTTGATGATCAACGATGTTATGATGTACTTAAAGATTTCAATGAAAACGCAAGATTACTGGACGAAGATAAGGATGTTATAGAGTTTATAACCGATATTGATGGAGCTCCGAGCGTTGATGTTTTAGACGGATTTATTAATAATTTAGTTGTATACGATGATGTGATGCTGGACAAACAATCAAATCCTGCCAGAATTTTTTCACGTGGCAGACATAAAAACACTGATGTGATTTATGTTACTCAGCGGTACACACAAATACCAAAAGTGATCAGAGATAACTAATATTTTAGTTATGTTTAATGGAGCCGATACGCACACGTTGCGAAATATTCATCAAACTTGGTGTAGCGGTGACATGGATATAATTAAATTCAGAAATTTCTTTTCACAAGCACAATCAACCCAGCACGGGTTTATAACAATACATTTACATGATCCTAGAACAAGATATCGTATTGGACTTGATAAAAATTTTGGATAAATTGATAGCAGCAGAGGGGGCGTGACCTCCGGTACGTAAACACAACTCTCAGGTTAGTAGTGACCTTATTTTTTTTTATTTCGGAAGAAGCTTATATTTTAAGCAAATAAGGTTTCAGACAAGTGGTCTGTTCGCCCCCTCTGCTGCTGCCCAACTTTTATCCAGTTCCTATTTTTTATATTTAATACGATGTTAAGACATATTGACCTAAGAATCGTCTATATGTCAATATTAGGTTTTAAAAAAAAAAGCGTTTCGCAACCTCTTCAGTCTCTCTAAAATATGTTTCTGTATCACCACCAATATGTTTTGGGAGCTTTAATATTCAATTTTCTTCAATTTTTATTTTTATGATACGTACTAGGATTGCTGATTGCTTGACATTATAATCTAATTTCTTTTGTCGACGGTATTTCACGTCATTCATTTCATATACCACACCGTGAGAAGGTATCCGAATGTTATCTGCTTTTGCCTGCACTTTTCAGTGCAAAATGGGTCTAAGGTAGTTTATTCCCCGCTAAAATGAATCCGCTTGGCAGAAAATCTGCCTTAAGATATTATTCCCCTAAGACAAAGATTCTTCATGATGAAATTGGCACTGTGGTAAATTGTCTCTCTAACACCGGTACACTTACACACACAAAGGTGCAGGCCGTGTACAAAGTCACAATTCTAACATCCAGAGGGCAACCAGTCTGTACTTCAACGATTTGGATTTGGATTTTTTTTTTTAACGTAGCTTTAACAATTTTTCAGTCATATCGCTACGATGTCTGCAATGTGGCAGTTTATAGTGATGTCTAGCACTGGGGCATCATGCCGCAGACATGTAGCATGATGTCCCACCCAGTCACATTATCCTGACACCGGGCCGACCAGTCCTAACACTAACCTCTTAATGCTGAGCGCCAAGCGAAGCAGCTGTTAGTACCGTTTTTGTAAGTCTTTGGTATGACTCGGCCGGGGATCGAACCCACGACCTCCCGCATCCGAGGCGGACGCTCTAACCTGTACTTCAACGAACCTATCTAGTTTTCATATGCGACTTCGATAGTGTGGGAAAAGTCTTGTGAGTCGCGCAGATAAAATTTTCCAACAGAAGGTTTACGTCACTTTAAGTCAGGATAACCTCATTGATACACGAGAGAACATACAACTGACCTCTCAGTTAAGTACAGTATGTACACACATATAGCAGACCATATTGTTAAGTACAGTATGTATACACATACAGCAGACCACATTGTAAGTACAGTATATATACACATATAGCAGACCATATTGTTAAGCACAGTATGCACAAAGGTAAAAAAATTTCATTATTACCTTTCTCTTAGACCTGTCTTGAGCGAATGCTGTGGAGCCCATTCTCATGCCGGGTACCTTGCGAATGACCATTTTGATGACGATCAAACTGTAAGCAGTCAACATAATAGCAATAGGAATGAAATACATTATCACCCCCTCCACCGTATAGTAGATAGTTCTGCCCGGGGTGTGTGAGTGGCACTGAGTGTCCACGTAAACCATAGGCCACACTTCCTCGCATTGAATCTCATGGCTATTCGCCCAGAAATATTCGTACTGATTCCGAACCACAAGATGCGGCGATGCAACACCAGCTGATAGAATCCACGTAGTTGCCATAGCGATAACTGCCACTAGTTTTGACATCTTCGCCTTGAGAGGGAAGACGATGGCCAGAAAACGCTCTATTGAGATAACAGTCAATGTCAAGACGCTGGCCGTGACAGACATTACTGAAAGGACAAATTGATTCTGATACTGTGATAGAGTCAATGACCATTTGAAGCAGTACGTATGTGAAACTTATAAAAGCTTATATATATTAATGACCATGGCAAATTTTATGATGGAGAGATGTAACAATACGTTTTATTCCTCATTCTACTACTACTACTGCTACTGCTACTGCTGCTGCTGCTACTACTACTACTATGTTTTTAGTTACTTTTATAAATAATACTACTACCTATGCTAGCCTTTTTCTTCGACAACTGCTTTTAAGTTTGATAATTTAAGTACTGACTGCAATGCGAATATACTTTCAATCAGTTTCAAAGTAATACCAATACGAAGATAATACTAATAATAATAATAATAATAATAATAATAATAATTAAGAAGAAGAAAAAGAAGATGATGATAATGATGATGACGATAATGATGATGACAATGATGATGATTTCACTGCCGATAATGACGAGTTAATAGTAAATAACGTGTTACTGAATGCAAGAGAGAACGTATAAGTGATGACTACTTCTACGAAATTCATTATTTCAATGGTCCATGACGGTCAATACCAAAAATATGTTGGTTATCTTTTGATGTCGATATTACAAATATAATAACACTTTCGTGGAAAAACTATCATGATGTATGATATATTATGTGCTATAAATCAAAACAAGAATAATACATCGTAACCATGCTCACCTTGTATGAAAGTATTGACTTTGCATACGAATTGTCCGAATGGCCACTCGCTTGTTATCTGGTTCCCTAGATGAACCCACATGCAGAACGTGCCGACCATCAAATCGCTGATGGCCAGATTGAGGAGAAGACAGTTAGTTGTTGTTCTCATCTTTTTGTTTAGCACAATAATCAGGACTACTATGCTATTTCCCACAATATCCACCAAAAACGAGAAGACATAAAACAACACCTTCAAGGACACCTCCCATGTTGGCAATGGTGGGGGTATAAGTTTCCGGTTAAAGACCTCGAATTGGTGTGGGTCGAATGTCCCCTTGACCTCTTCTCCAGGAATGCATATTTCCGCCATAACCGAACAGAATGTATGTGGAAAATAACTATTATTATTATTATTATTATTATTCCCACCCTTGATACAAAAAAGAAATACTTTGTAAATGCTCAAACTGGTTCTAATAAAACGAGCAGCTCTTTCAAGTTCAGCAATATATATATGATTTTCTTACTTTGGACACATTTGAAGAAACCCTTTGTTCAGGAATCATTGTCGTTCTTGTGATGAGCTCCCTGAAGAAAAAGTAAACATATGATAAATGTAGTTCTACAATGCCTCTCTTCGTTCCTGAAAGATAGTTCATAAAAAATGACCTATTCCATGTGATGCAGTTGTGAAAATGGGCAACGGTAAAAGTTTACTGGAAGCCTTCTGTTTTTATGTTAGATGACGTGAAATATTGTTTGCCAGCGTAATGAGCAAACAATGTTAGAATTCATAGTATGTCATCGATATAGCTATTGTTGGAGGAAATCCATCATTGTCAGCGAGGTTAATCCCGCTGTTGAATTGGCGAAATTAATTTGCCCCGCAGAGATGCTGTTTGCACGTCATTTATGAGAAATACGTCAACGCCAGGTATTTACCATGTTACCATTGCTGATATTTTGAATTTCACTATCTTGATTTCGTTCAGATCAAAATATTTTCAGATTTCATCTTAGTTCCTTTGTGGTCTACACTGAGAATGTTATGAAAGATTTTTGGAAAGAGTACAGTACAAGCATATATGAGTGCAACTATGCAATGCAGAGTAGCATACGCGCGCGCGTGCGTGTGTGTGTGTGTGTGTGTGTGTGTGGCTGGCTGGATGGTTGACTGGATAAAAGTGGAGAAAATAACTCTTACAAACCAATAGAAAAATAATGACTAGTATAGCTACCAGCAGCGGCTTTCTAAACTCATTCAATATGGCAACGACTAACAGCATCCAGAGAAATTTACAGTCATGTACAACAAACGATTTTTGTGGAAAAAGACACAAGCTGTTACTACGTCTGAAGAATGGTGGAAAATATATGCAGTAAATTGTTTTTGCTTTTGTTTTCCAATCTGCAAGTAGATTGTACTCTTACAATTTACACCTGCAAATGGCCGTTGTAAGGAAAGATGGAACAACGTTACAAAATACACATCCTTGTACCGTGACATCGCGCACGGATACATTATAATGATAGAAAATAATGCCAATTTATTGTTATTCAATTAGAGCATGGAACATAATTCTATTATAAAATAAAGAAACAAAAACAGCAGAACTGATACAAAGTGCTAGTAGGGCCCTATCAATTTGATACAGCTGAAAAAAATGGTTGGTTTTGTCTTGAAATCTGGAAAAATGGAAGGAGGTTGCCACTAACATCATCATCGGGATTTAAAATTCGTTTTTTCCCCAACTATTCAATAGTCGGAAGATGTTTAAATATAATTAAATGAGTGAGGTTAATACTACCTTAATATAATAATATGTATATCAAGTGAGGTTAATACTACGTTAATACAGTAATGTGTATATTTAGCTTCTTGAGGATGTATCAATATCTACCCGTGATGCAGGCCACAACGGATTTAAGTCGTTAAATATGTCTTGTAAAATTATTTTCATAATATACCATTTGGTATTTTTGAAGCAAAATCAAACATATATGACAGCCAAGAAAGTTAAAATTCTGGTTTCATATTGTCAGATGAAAAAACAAAGTTTCTATTCCAACTTTTCGGAAAAAGAATCCGAATTTTATATGCCCTCAATAAGCAAAGTTAAAATATGTTTATTTGCAAATAATTGGAACAGTAGCTCATTCTCTACACCGCATTTGCAAAAACAGGATTTCACATTTTCTTCAATTATTTATTTAACTAGTGCTCAGTAACTTCTTATATGTGTTATCAAACTTTTGAACATTTAGATAACTCCTGCTTGCAAGTGTGAAGTCATCGCCTCATTTTCTAACAGCTCCTATTAAACTGAGTGCAAATGACATAGCCAGTCTTAATCGTTTCATAGGGGAAAAACCCAAACACTTGCGAAGGAGTTTCAGCAATATAACTATTAGGAGAGAATCTTTTAGTAAAAGTAATAAGATTGAAATTTTCTCTAAATTGTATTAAAATAATTTTTCATTAAATTATATTGAAAGTAATTTTTTCTATTAAAATATATTGAGACTAAATTCATTTATTTCATGATTACACTTATATGCTATTTATGAGCAAGAAGGCAAAACTCTCGTGCACTATACATTTTCCTTGTATCATAAGACAGCACAAAAAAAAACTACCCTCGCTAAGTTGTGTAAGTTGCTGAATTAGCGGATTCCTAAAATTCTCTGACTGACTAAGATATAAGATCCACGCGCTGATGTGGCAAAACTGTCTGTATAATGGTGTACGTAGATTCAGACGATCGTCTGTAAGAAACTATGAAGCCTCAATTTAAGATTCTTGCGAAACTCAAGAACTAGACGTATGACCATATTTGGCTGCGTTCTATGAAACTGTATATAAAAAGCGAGGATATTTGTTGACGAATCAGTCCGTTCGTCGGAATCTCAAAAAGCTTGTATTGATACAGAATCTCGTATCTCCGCTTGCCATATTCCCCAGATGTAGCAACATCTACGCTGTCATAAGTGACACCTCTTTCAAGAGAGCTTGAAATTCGTCTTCTTCTTCTTCTTTTTCTTCTTCTTCTTGTCTCTCTCTCTCTCTCTCTCTCTCTCTCTCTCTGGTCACGGGAACATCATTGCTAAGAGTTTATGAGATAAACAGTCTGGTAAAATAACGCAAACATACTAGTGTACTATTTAAGACAGAATGTGTGTGTGTGTGTGTGGTGTGTTTGTCTGTGTGACATTTGGAATTTTACAGTAGGTTTAACAATTTTAAGTCAAATCGCTGCTATGTCTGCATTGTGGCAGTTTATATGATGAAAACACTGGGGCATCATGCTACAGACATGTAGCATGATGCCCCACCCAGTGAAATTATCATGACACCAGGCCGACCAGTCCTAATACTAAAGTGTTAATGCTTAGCGCCAAGCGAGGCAGCTGTTAGCACCATTTTTATTAGTCCTTGGTATGACTCAGACGGGGTTCGAACCAGAGACTTCGTGCATCCTCTCTAACCGCTAGGCCAGCAGAGCAGTCATTATAAGAAAGAAAGATGCACTGTGTTTCTTAAATATCCTTGTTGGGATACATGTATTTCTCAAATTTTGTTCGATTCATTTAAAATAACAAAAGTCAGACATTTGCTTTCGTATTGCTAATGATCCTGTTTGAATTGTTGGAAACTTGAATTGAAGAAGTTATTGTTGTTGTAGGGTTTAACGCCATTATTCAGCACAAGACAGACTATACATTGCGGCCAGTACAAATGGTGGAGAAAGAACCCGGGAAAACCCCAGAAAGGACCACCGACCTACGAGAAGTTACTGGCAAGCTTTCTCACATACCCACGTTGGCCGAACCTGTGAGCCGAACCCACGCATACAAAGGTGAAATCGAAGTGATCCGTAACGGTGAGCGCTTTAGACCACTTGGCCACTGGGGGCCATTGAAGAGGAATAATTTTAGAAGAATTATTTCACTGCCTTTATAGTGATCTAAACACAGCACAAAGTTCGTGTCATACTTGTGTCTCACTCTATCAGAGAACTAGTTTCAGCAATTAGCTTTGAAATATTAATAACATGAATGTAAACGTATAGCAAAAAGAAAGGAATTAAAAGGGACGCTATCAGTAAGATGGACTTACCGTACGATCAAAACTGAAATCCACTGATACTAGTTCGAATATGGCAAGTGAAAATCTGAGATAACCGATTCAGAAAATCACGATGTGTTTCATGTATATACTAGTCATGCTTTCAAACGATTTCTTATCTTAGTAGATAGACCAAAATTAAAATCTAACCATGTCATATATATATATATATATATATATATATATATATATATATATATATATATATATATATATATATATATATATATATATATATATATATATGTATGTATGTATGTATGTATGTATGTATGTGTGTGTATGTGTGTGTGTGTGTGTTCCTACATCAGGTAATAGAAAAAACTTATCAAATAATTTAATTATCAAAGTTTTAAATGAAAATATGAGCGGAACCTACAGTACTATGAAGCGAATCTACAATAATCCTGATAAAGTTCTATGAATGTCCAAAGGAATAAAAAGTTCCGTATAAATTTGTAAACTAGAAATATGCTGGTCAGCCAATAATCGTTACATTGTCAAGATGGTGTCGTCAAGAACTCCTTATAGTCCAGCTAATAAGCACCTTTTACTTTCACTGAACAGTCCAAACAAAACTTTTCCCCTCTAATAATATCGAAGAACAACATGACAAAATACATCTGCAGACTTACGACAGGAACGCAGGAAATGAGAATGACTCCAGATATAGGAACAAATTGGATTGCTCAGTTCTCTCGGTATATACAGCGTCTAATATGACTATATTTCACAATGTACTCCACGTGATGGCTCATGCTATTTAATTTACCTCGAAATTGCCTACTCATGTGACCTAGACCATCCAATGTGAAGTTACTCCATTCGTCTAGAAGAGTCCAAACCCCATTTTTGAGATTATTAGCAGTAATTGTCAGCAAGTACGTCATCATCTCCTTATATATCCTATATATACGACATGCATTAAAACTAACGTGACTTTTAAAGTGGTGGTATAAAGCAATTTCTATAACAATATTAATGGTATATTATATTATAATCAATGTTGAATTTCCAATCATTAACCATTAAATACGTATAAAAATAACGACAAAAATTACTAATTATCCCGTTTTCTAAATGAATTGAATATGGTACACAATTTCATCGCAATCCTTTCTGCTTTACATTACCTCATCCCCTCTCATGCATAAGGGACAAATTACGCAGAAATCTGGAGTGAGAAAAATAAAAACTGGGCTGGATTAAAAACCTTGAAAGTAAAATTACACCAACTAACCTAGAATACTATGGTTCGTCGTAACGGTATGTGAACTCTTTGATTGAGATTTATCTACGGTGTTTATATAATCAGTGATACAAGGTTGCAACAATCTTATTTTCATACGCCGGTACGTGTATGACTGAGCGTTCAGTGTTTGTAGTGCTTTACATTCTTCATGAAAACCATCTCTCATGTTTAAATCGTAAGTGTGCCTTATATTGATATAATCAATGTGAATAAAAATACAAACTCAGAACAGCCAATGGAGGTATGTGAGAAAGCTTGCCAGTAGCTTCTCGTGGGTCGGTGGTTCTTTCCGGGGTTTTCCAGGGTTCTTCCTCCACCATTAATACTGGCCGTCATGAATAGCCCTTCGTGTGCTGAAAAATGGCATCAAACCCTACAACAACAACAACAAAAACAACAAGAAACTCCGAAAAGAAAACAGTTAACTTATCAAAATGCAAAGGTGATTGTGAATAGCTTCAAAAGACACATAATTACATTTTGTAGCAGACAGTGGGCAGGGATGTGAGGAGTTCATTCACGCGGTCAATGCACACTTACCTGTATTCAAACTTAACTCCGTTCAACGGCAAATATGTGTATTTATACGTGATATAAAGAAATCATATGTGTATTATGTAAGCTCTATCAATTATACACCACGCTTTGTATATATTTTTCATTAAAAGAAAACTAGCAAATGAGAGAGAAGAGAGTGAGAATTTTCTTTTTCTACGTTATTGCCGGATATATTTCATCGTTTGCTACCAAAAACATGATATTTTAACAAGATTAAATATATTCGGCATTAACGTAGCTACATGCTCACCCCCGTCCCATTTTCGTAAATTGACCTCTATTTCAAACAGTGATCATATAAATACACGTGGCGTAAGAATTAGGTTGCCCTAATCTGTCCCAGTTAATTACATTTTTGTCATGCAATCTATTTCATCCTGTATGACAAAAACGAAATACCCATTCCGCAATGTATCACAGTGGGTTTTGTCAAGGAAGTAAATTAAAATAACTTCAGAGACTCGAACGACGCCTGGTCAAATTTCTTTATCGGCGATTAATTTCCTTGTCTGAAATTAATAGTATACAATTTCAGAGGTAGGTATAATTAACTTGTAACGATATTTGGAAGAGATGAGCAGTGTTTATTTGAGAACTTGCAAAATGAAGTATATTTATCTTTAACTATTTGAAGTGTCGTTGCGCCTTATTTCCATACATGATTCGTATATATTATTAACAGTATGGAACAGATGGGTGAGTCGAGTGATTTTCCTTTTATTCGTGAGATGCATTTGATGAACGTATAATTATTCTGAAAATAGTAATCGAAATAAATTACCTTAAGTGCAACAAGGATTTCTTTCAGCAAGAAGGTTCGTGATCTTGACAAGGGTTTTCTTCAAAACCCGGAAACGCATTGGTTTGAAATGTTGCTTTAGTACAATAACTACGACTTAGCTGAGATTGAAACCCAAAGCCTACGTTCTTCACCCAGACATAAGCTGCATGTTATGTTAGATTTAAACTTATTCATGGAGTGCAATATGGCCACGCAGTGTCATGATTTGACTGTTAAGTAAATAATTCTTGATAGAAAATTTCAAGTTCTAAAAGGTTTTTGACTGAAAGTTTTCAGATTGATAGAATATAATGATCTTTCGTTTGGCTCCATAATCTGGTTTGCAACTGTTTAAGGTGATTACATGTTGCATCATGTTGTGGTAAAAATACACTGATGTGAACCTTGATGCTAACAAATAGATTCTGAAGAATACCATCTAATGGTCAGTACTTCATTGCCAACATAACTATGTAAATGGGAGTAAAGCAAGTATATATTTCAGATCACTAAACTGTTTATATATTGTCAAACAAGAAAGGATATCGTGGTAAATGGCTTGGATCCTCTTCTTTCATGGAAACTAGCCCGGTAATCTGGTCCCTTGTATAGCAATTTTGTTTATCTGACCATTTTGACGATTATACAAATGGCCAGAGTATCTGGCTACCTTGGGTGGCAGGACAGCAGGATACCGTCTGATGAAAATCATGCTACCATTTTTCAAAATATTGATACATGTTAAAGATTGTCTTCATCGAAGCTTAAACAATGATTTTCGTTCATTCACAAGGGTCGTAGATAAAAGATTTCAGCAAGTAACCAGGTTGAAGAAATTACCAATTACCTGCATTTGTGATAGCTAAAACAGTTATTGTTGTTGTTGTAAGGTTTTAACGCCATTTTTCAGCACGCGATAGGCTATACATGGCGGCCAGTATTAATGGTGTAGGAAGAACCCGCGAAATCCCCGGAAAGAACCACCGACCCTCAAGAAGCTACTGGCAAGCTTTCTCACATACCTCCATTGGCTGTTCTGAGTTTGTATTTTTATTCACATTGATTATATCAATATAAGACACACAAGCTTTCTCACATATCCACATTGGCCAAATCTGAGACTCGAACCCACGCAGACAGAGGTGAGATGGCAGTTATCCGTAACGGAGAGCGCTTTAGACCACTCGGCCCCCTATTGGTTTATCATATTGTGATCCGCCCATGACGCAATAATACGGATATATAAACATTCTTTCAACCGCAGGCCTATAGATCAATAATGAGTTTCTATTCATCCATTAATCATAAATGACATATGAAAATAACTATACGAAGTATTAATGGTCCCTGTTTTCTAAATGATATTAAAATGGCACACGATTTCACCGGAATCCTTTCTTTATTGCATTCCCCTCTCGTGCGTGATTGGCAAAATAAGCACACATCTGAAGTGAGAGAGAAAACCATATTGGGCTGGACGAAAACATTAAAACCTAAAATTTACCAAGTAATCTACAGTAATCTGGTTCGTCGTAATGGTATGTTTCCACTTTCCTTGGGATCTATCTTCAGTGTTTATAATATCAATGATACATAGTTGTTATAGCCAGTGACACTAGGCCTAAATGTTAAATTTGTCGGTTACGAGGCACACATACTGGATTGTGTTTTAATCCTTTATTTTCGTTTCTTAAATCTATTATAATGTTCTAAAATAGATTATTAATTATTTAATATAAAGATGTCTAAATTGTCCAAATGGTCGCCCCCTCCCTCCCTCTATCCCTCTCTCGCTCTGGATTATCGTAGCTAGATACGGGCGAAAATCCATGAAAATACGAGGATTGGGGATTTTCGCTTGTGTAATACGACGTTGTTTTCTGGACCTATGAATGATGGTAATCTTAGTCAAGCCGTCTAAAAGAGAGAGAGAGAGAGAGAGAGAGAGAGAGAGAGAATATTATAGTCTTTAGAAATGTTAACTAAAGCACTATATACATATATATATATATATATATATATATATATATATATATATATATATATATATATATATATATATATATAATGCGCTGGCAGATCAGATCTGTGCCGAATGTTGTATGATTACTCCTACAAAAATTCTACACATACCCAGATCTGTGTCTGTGCAATTTGTAGCTGAGTTCGACATATATCAGGGTACATATATTAAACACTTTTTCCCCACTGCATTTGTTTTTAATTGAATATTTGACCAGAATTTACTTCCGTTTTCATTGTAAATGTTAAAACATGAATAATTGCAATCTTTTTCATTGCAATCTTTTTTCCTAACTTCAGTTCTCCTAACTTCACGAAAGATGAATTTACAATTAAAATGTAATTAGGTATTCTAGATGATAATGTTTTAGTAAATAACATTAAACCTTAAGGGTACTGAATTTGCCAGTAAAAAAAACAAAAAAAAAAAACAAGCATAGGAAGATACAGGCATATTTACTATGAAGATAAAATATATATATTAAACAACACTGAAAATGAGCATTGAGATCACTTTTATTTTTAAACCCTTGTCATTTTTTGAAATCATATACACACCATCGACTTTGTACAAAAAGCCATATATATATAACCTATCTGCGTTTTAATGGAAAAATGTCTGGTTATATTCAATTTCTCAATTTTTTTTCTTTCAGAATGGTGTTGTAGTTCCGAGAAAATTTAACGAGAAATATGTAAAATCATCATCGTTATTGATACTACTATTCGATATACACAGAGTGAGATCCTATTTTTATAATATGCATCCTTTGCAATATGTGAATTTATAAATATTTATGATACTGTATTACGATAGTTATTATTACGGAGCACATTGCATTAATACTATATTGTCAGTATGTTGTTTGTTAATCTCTATTTTAATCTAGCACATGATAATTATGGATCTATCATTGGCGGATAGCCCAAATTACAAAAACAGATTATTATTATTATTATTATTATTATTATTATTATTAGTAGTAGTAGTAGTAGTAGTAGTTGTTGTTGTTGTTGTTGTTGTTGTTGTTGTTGTTGTGGTAGTGGTAGTAGTAGTAGTAATAGTACTAGTAGTAATAGTAGTAATATCAGTAGTAGTAGTATTAGTATTGAAATGCAAATCGTCAAACACGCGCGTGAATTTAAGTGATTTTTTACCTTGTAAAATTAATCAGTTCTACGTAGATCAACGAGCTCCGAAGGGAATTTTTTTCTGAAGGTCAAATTGAGTGTCATTTTTAGAATCTCCACACGAGTTCGCGTCAACTCGTTTATTTCGACTCTTTCAACAGCTCATGGACTGCGTAGTGTTTTACCTCTGACCTGGGACTAATTACTACGAAAACAACACAGCTTGATAATGAAAACAAAAACAAAAAGCATCTTTCGCTATCTGAAAATTTATCGACTGACTATTAAGTGTGAAATATATTTAAATTTTCAAAATTACATTTGAGAGAGAGAGAGAGAGAGAGAGAGAGGACAGGCAGACAGACACAGATGGTTAGATAGGTACTAGGTACACAAAGCAGATAGTAGTAAACTTAAGAATTGCATTTATGAACTTTGTCCATTATATCTACTGGGTTTAGGCTCCGTATGAAAATGTGGACAGACCGGTTGAGTTCCAAGGGGATAGATAAGATGCACGTGTCTTTCATTCGAATGTATCGTCCTTTTTCTATCAGTATGCGATAAGTAATGACCTTTGGAGTAGTAGCCGACTTTAGTTATTCACATGTACCAGCAAACTTTGATACCTACATGGTTTAAAAAAAAAAAAAAAAAAAAAACATGCGTAGGTTGTTACAGTACGCGTCATCATATTCACTTCTTATTTGGCTGAGGAGACATTGTATCTGCTGACTATTTAATTAAGTATTTCCCAAGGTCATTGTTTGTCACGAGCTTAACTTCCATTTAATACCAAACAGTATATATCAGAAAGTAGGTAATGTGTTACCCCATTTGAAAATTTATGCACATTACAATTAGTTAGGAACTCAGACAACGGACATACGGAAAGGATTCTGAATTACATCTGACATTCAGAGACAATGCATATATTGCTTAGAGAATATTTTGCGGAAGTAGTGTGATACCCGCAGACGAAATCGTTGATAATATGTCAACTACCTCCAAAAATAGCTTCTCTTTAACAGAAATGGAAACTAAGATAAGAGCTGAAAGGACACAAAGTCTTCCGGTCGATCCCAATGCTTTTCGAGTTCATGCTGGCTATGTAGCAGACGACATAGTAATATTCAACATTTCAGGATTTACCTGTGATCAACAAGCCGTAGTCATAAAAAAGTACCATTCGTGAAGATGACGGCAATTTTAGAGGATTACAATTTAACAAATTATTCGATAGATTATCCGGACATAAATTTAACCTCGGAGTTGTCAAAGTTTCTGGAACAAATCGAGGAGAAGCCGACCGTCTCTGAAATTACATTAAAGATTTTGTTCTATGTGATTTCAATGTGTGGGGCTTTCTTTGGTAATTTGACTATAATTCTGGTGATCGCCTGCCATCGAGTACTGCGAACAAAGTTTAACTTCTATATAATCAATTTAGTAACAGCAGATCTTCTCGTGCCAGTATTTTGCATGTGGGTTCATCTAGTTTCCAGTCTGAACAAACAATGGCCTCTGGGGGAAACATTCTGCCGCATTCATACTTTTGTGCAAGGTAGGGGGATTCACTTGTTATCCCCTTCGACCTCAGATCTGTAGAACAGGCCAGATGCGCCCTTCTGCGTGTCGTAAAAGGCGATCAGTTGATTCAGGCTCCACGGTAACTCAGTAGTCGGCATGCCGGAAGGGTGTTGTTGGTTCGAATCCTATCTAAGGATCAAACCAGGTCGGCTGTGAGCTAGCCATTTTACTAAAATTATCTCGGTTTTAAATTGCCTACTTGTTTTGCACCGCTACAAAACACGAAACAGAAGAACTCAGTAACTTTTGTGTAAGACAAAAGTTTTGTAAACTCTGTGTAGAATGTATATATATATATTTTTTAAGCGGACTTCACACTATAGTGACGACACTCCTTAAGTACTAAAGTTGAACTGTGATTAAAATTTCAAGCATTTTTGTTGAAGATACCTCGACGATGAATATATTCATAAACATATAAATGTGGTTTTATGGATTGGTCTATTATTCCAAATTCGCATATTCGTCAGAAACATTTAGTGTTAGTTTCTAACATTTTCGTATTGAGTCTGATTGATTGATTGATTTATGCTCAGAACGTTTCGTGACTACTCAGCCTGGTCGTGTGAATAAAAGGTTATGTAAACTTTAAATTAAAAACTAGAATGAAAGTTCCTCGACGTACGTTCAATTTTGTTAAAAAGTAATTTAAACAACATGTTACAATAATCGAGTGACAATCCTATCTATTCTGGTCAGAGGCACAACACCTGTCGGGTAATTACTTGATGACGAAACCTTCCATTATAAAAAAGTTTACATTACATCATTTAGACCTCCATCTTTTACCCCACATAGAATATAATTCAGGCCATAAGAAAAAACATAAAGAAAAGCAAACTAAAATAAAAAATGTCTTTACCAATGATATAACATATTTTTATATTTAAATGCATTGGCTACATTATACTAATGTCATCATTCTTTTCCAGTTCTGTTAGTTTGTGTGAACATTTTCACGCTGGCCATAGTAACAACTGACCGATTCCTTGCCGCCTTTTCGCCAGGAAGACTCTATATAACACAGACTTACCAATGGGTTTTAGTCACATTCATATGGATTATAGCTTCGTGCATCTCTTTGCCTTGGATTTTGTACCAAAAATACACCGAATTTGAATGGCTTGGAGAACATCAAATTTTATGTGACGCAAAGTTTCCGTCTGAAGCATCCCGTACATCATACACTTTGATGTTTTTTATTATAATGTATATTATCCCCATATTAGTGATGTTTGTATTCATAATCATTACACTATATATACAAGGACGAACTCCGAGACCTACATCCGTTCCGGAAGTGACGCAAGCAGAAGAAATGCAAAAAAGGGTGAGTAAAAGAAAGATATACAAAATGGACGATGTGTGTACTTTGTTTGCAAGTGCGTGAGAGAGAGAGAGAGAGAGAGAGAGAGAGAGAGAGAGAGAGGAAACGTGCTGAATCCCAGTAAAACTTTTTAAAGACTTACAAATATGTTCTCTTAGACCATGTCTTTTCCTAGTCTTTATTATTTAAAGCAACCTTTTTCTGAATTTTAGTCGTTATGCATCGTTAGCAGTGGCGTCACTCGGGTTGGTGTCAACCAGTGCGGTAGCTCATGGTGTCACCCCATGGTCCTCCTTCCGTAACAGACCATACAGAATCCTTAGTAATGTCATTTTGGTGTCACCCCCTCTGATGGTGTCACCCGGTGCAGTCCGCACCCCCCGCATCCCCCTAGCGACGCCACTGCTGTGCCTGCTAGTCATGTATTTAACTATGATCGGTTATCCGCTTATGAAATCCGACTAGACCGAGCAGTGTGTGCTCTGTAAAATTTGCAGTTTTTAATTTTGGTGTCACCCCTCTGAGATGGTGTCACCCGGTGCGGTCCGCACCCCCCTAGCGACGCCACTGATCGTTAGTAGAACAAATCATCCAGTTTTCGTTCTTTGCAGAAGTTATCAGCCATAGTAACAACTGTACTGTACATATTTGTTTCGTTTTTGTACTGAAGTTGCACACACACACACACACACACACCGAGTTATAAATCCTGGTTTATGTTCTTTGCGCATTCTCAAAGGCTGTATTCTTACAAACTATATAAATTGTTTGAAACCTCTATCTTATCCCCCATTCTGATACGATGTGAAACTCGTCCATTTCTTAAGTTATTGAATATGACAGGTTGTTGCTGATTTTCTACTATTAAACCGTTACATTGTTTTCTATAACTATTTTTGCAGGCGGTGTACCTTATTTTGACAGTCCTGGTGGTCTTTTGTGTGTGCTGGACACCACAACAAAGCCTTCTCCTATGGGACGTTTACAGGGATAGGGACAAGGTAAGACGGACAATTGAGTGTGCGAGTGTTCGATCGATTGATCGATCGAGAGGGATGCCGTTTGTAGGAAAGCAAAACGTTATAGCGTGTTTCTGTGTTATTTGCTTCCCAGACTCCAGTCCTCCCTGCATATCCATAAACGGAGTCGAAAATATAAGGACGGTGACTATTACAAATCTTCTCCAAGAGTAACCGCAAATTTCACAAAAGATATTTTTTCTTAAAGAAAGAATAAAATTTATGTATTCCTGAAAACAAACGAAAATAAGAAAATAAATATAACATTATGACCAAGTTCGTTTTATGTAGTTTTAATAAGGCTACAAAGTACAGGAGAATAGCTGTACATACATCTACTGCTGTACCTTTCCCCTGGGTGCTAGTAATAGTAGATCAAAGTAGCAAACGGTATACTCATGAAATAGAAACAATAACATTAATCTGATCTCTAAAATGTAAATTTCTAACACACTGACACAGACTTTGATTGTAGTTAAGTAACCTTTTATTGTACAATAATACACACTAACGCACCCACAACTAGTTGTGGTTTAACAGTCTTACTTTACAATAACACACATTAAAGTACAACACAATTTTCTGCTTTGCTAGTTTAAACTTGAATGTGATGCATTATTTTTTTATTCTAGTACATGTATTACGACTAGATTCTGGCCATGGTCTGTGTCTACTTATATGAATAATTTATACACACAAAAGATCCATAATTTGTAAGCTGTTGGCGTCACTTCGTCATTTAGCCTAAAGACCCCTCTTCGAAATAATCTACTAAATTATCCACAATTTAAAAAAAAAGAACAGGAGAAAACAATAATAAAAATTGTCCCTTCTAGTACAGAATTAATGTTCTGACAGGAAAATAGAAAATCAGATTAAACTTTTCCACAGTGGGAGGTTCATCGGTATTGTTTGTTTTACGTAATTAACTATGCCCACGGTGTCATGAGTACCGGCTCATATTCAGTTGTCTGTTTCAATTTCAATAAGACACTTTTTTCGATGGGAGAATAAATGGTTGCGTTTATTCAGAGAGATAACGGTGTACAAAAACAAAGGTTTAACGTAATATGGCGTTGATATCGATGGCTTTACAAACCATTTTGTATGTTTATATCGATATCATAATGGTTTGAAAGACTTTTATGAATGCCTTCATATTAGCGTGGATAACCTCACTACCATTTTTTGTTATTTTTCTTTCTTTTTTACCCCCATATTTAAGCGAGACCTTCTTTGAATATTTGCATTAAGTTGTTTGTTTATCATTATAGCATTTGTAGTACAATAATATTTTGTACAATTATTTTGTATTACGCGACATTCAGTCTTTATGATACCGTCGTTCGATACAAGAGATCAATTGTGACTTACAGTTTCAATAATGTAGAAGTGTCAGATTGGGAATTTTACAGTTTTCTTTCCTAATGTGGCCGGTGATAAAAGCCGCAACCTCTAGCCACCATAATTGGACAAGCAAACAAAATACAGGAATGTACAAACCGCGGAAGATTAATCCACGAACGCAGTCAGAACGTCTACACTATACGGCTATTAGAAAGCCAACAGTGCTGCATCGATCGATACTCCGCAGTCTATCAGCTAAGCGATTACATCATCCGCAGCATATTAGAGCGTGTTTTGTTTTGGGCCAAGCTTTCCTGACTTGGGGCTACTATTTCTTTCCTTTTTTTTTTTGACCGACTTGTAGCAGATTTTCAACAAGCTAGTATTTTGACACCGGAAACCAAACGCAAACACGGAATCCGAAAACCTATCACAGACAACGAAAATAATACAAAACAAAAAAACAACAACATCAAAACAAATAGCAAACTCCAAAACTTGCCTTACTATACAATAAACAAGAGCTAGACAACTACAGTAACATGTATATAGAAAATGGAAAATAAGAGAGCTCCAGAGTGCGAGGCAACCATACAAACCACAAATGTACTACAAACTGCCACCATATATTCTACATTCCAAAGTGTGGGTCCTCGTGCGCAATCAGTAGCACAAAATATACTCCAAGAAAATGCATATGAAATCAATCTGGTACCATAAATATCCACCGTTGATTATCTACAAGGGCACGAGGGTCGCACAAATTTGCACACACTCTCCAGTCTTCCAACATTTGTCGATGACGTATACGTGTTTGTATACATTCGACACAAATATATTGTGTGCAGAAAGGCAGCGTGCTCTATACGACCGGAGATGCTGGATCTGCCAGCGCATTTGTTGCCGATATCCTAGATCGGTGCCGAAAACCAAGCGGCAAACCGCAATGTCCACCCAAACGTTTGTATTTTGTACATAGTTGGTCTTCGTAGCAACGGTACGACCGACAATAGAGCAGACAGAATCCGACACAAACAAACTAGTTTGGTCCGCATGGGAATCGCTGAACAAACCACGTTTCGAGTATACCTGCTGTTACTGTATCTGAAACAAAAGTGGATGTGCAGATTTCGATTGACGACTACTCGCACATGGATATGGACTCTGCTCCATTGACTACACACGCTATTTCTCTGGTGTTCTCGAAAGAACAGGTCTCTTACAATACGTATTCGACCAAGGGTTTTGAATACAAAACGACGACACGCACATATACGATGCAACACGCACGTTTCTGTACAATACAAAAAGCGTTGGAAAGCAGATTCTTTTGTAGCTACGATAACCCTGAAAGATGCACGGTGCGACGTAAACTTTACAATAAAATCGTTTTCAATTTCGAGGCCGTGCTTGCTCCACAACAAACACAGGGGAAGGGATATTTTCGAACAAGACACGTATCGACGAGGTAACGAACGAGTAGCAACAGGAAAATATATGCAGATTTGTTGAAGCACTCGATACATCAATACAGTGTGTGGGCTCGCTGGACCATATTGCAGCATGGTTGGGACTCCATTGCAAAGCGTGGAAGCGCCATAAAACACAAATTGATACACGATTGTCGATGTCTGTGAAGGGGAATACATCTGCCACAAATATATAAACACCATTTCGAAGCAGAGCCCGCACCATTTTGTTTCTGCAACTGTGCAGCAGCGATTGAAGGCCAAACGATTGGGAAAGCCTTTTTCATGTTTATACTTTCTCGAGAGCAAGTTGGGACCATTCGGCGATTTTCGTTTGTGTCTAGAACCTATCTGATTCCAACTGGGTACTGCACATACAACACCTACAAAGAAGATAGCTCGAACTAGTGTGCTGGTAGTGCAGACAAAGACAAAAGAAAAAGGGATGTCCAAAAACCGTGCAAGGATCTGGCAATGCCGAGCCACTCGCATATACAAGATATAGAGGATCCAGAGGCTCTGACCATACCAAATACGAAACGGCCAGGGCTGGAAAAACACGTCCTGCTATTCAACTGCAAGCAGTCAGTGTTTTGGATCCCTGGGGATATTTCTAGAACAAACACGCATACTATACTTCGGGAGGTTTTGCAAGAATTTATACAACAGCCACAGACTAAAAAGCTTTTCTTTACGCCAAACCACCATAGGTATACGTGTTGGTTGGGAGGCAGGATAGTTGGATGGAACAAATGCAAAGTAGGTATTTCTAAGCGAGGTTCCACATTCTGTAGACAAACTTGAGAAACCTTTTGACGATCGCACGACATAGATTGGTCTCTATCTTTTTGAGGCAAGCCAAAAAACTCATTGGAAACAAGGGGGTACAAATCCACATGTAGACAACAGTCCTTGTAGTTCGTCGACACTCCCTACACAAGCATTCTGTAGCAAACCATAGAATTTGACATTTATAGTACAATTACCCATGCTTATTCGGGAAACAGAGGTGTTTGGTCGTACTTGAAAAAAAGTCGAACTCATGCTTGGTTACTCCACTGGTTTTTTTGTCCTTCAACATAGATGGATCCATAATATATAATTCAGTCGGGCATTTCTGCCCACCTAAGGTTTCCGTTAACCAGTCGTGAGTCAAAACGCATACCGAATTTGACTGATTGATGAAAATAAAGTATTGCAATGCTTACCTTTGAAAAGAGGCATTTGTCATCAGAATATTCTGTTCAAAATAATATTAATTTTGGACACAATGGATACCACTCCTGTGTTTTCTTGACTCACGATATGTCGGCTTATTCTGTGCATAGCTTTGAAAAGATATCATGTTTATTAATCCGATTACGGAAATGAAATACATTACTTTGGACTGTTTCTGTCAGCATTTAGGTCGAGTAATTAGGTCCGTGTTATAACTGGTTTTACACAATTCAACATAAGAATGTCATAAATAGCAAGATATATGAAGCAAACTAAACTGATCTTGTAAAAGAATTAGTAAAGTTCAACATTTTATAAAATAAATGAGTTATTATGTTGATGAGAACCACAATGAATATGATGTAATGTGTTAACAACGTCTCGTGTATGGAGGAAAATAGTAAAGACTATACGCTGGATAATTTCTTGAGAATCCCATTCTAGCGGCAAGTTGATATTTGGATAGCAGACGATTTTGTACGTGTGGGACAGCTTATTGCAAAATTGGAAATTTGGTTTAAAATACAGTATTGTTTTAAGGTATACATTTCCATCTTTTATACATTGTATTTATTTGTATGATTCTTACAGGTACGTAGCAAATAGGATTTCCTGGGTTACAAGTTCAAAAAGGTGATGGAGTGGGTCTTCATGTTGACATTTAGAAATCACATTTTCATGTGCATTTAGGGTAGAAATGTGGGATATTTTTGCAAACTTTTAATTATCATTTTCTTAATATAAAGACGATCGTTCTTTTCCGATACAAATGGGTATTCGACCAAAACCAAAACGTGCTCCAATTACCCGAGGCGCAGAATTAGCCGACATGGTGGTATATATATATATATATATATATATATATATATATATATATATATATATATATATATATATATATATATATATATATATATATATATATATATATAACAAGGATTTGAAGTGTTGGTATAAACAGATTGGATATATTTGATATACCAGTACTATTGTTCTATCAAACTGTGATCTGTCCATGGCGCAATAATACTTATATATATATATATATATATATATATATATATATATATATATATATATATATATATATATACATCCTTGCATCTGCGCCCTTTCAACTGTGTACTATCCACTCATTAATCACTATTGATGTATTTAAATAACGATAAAGCATCTTAATAATCACCGTTGTCTAAATGAATTTAATAAGGTACAGTTTCATCGGAATCCTTTCTGCTTTCCGTTACCCTCTTATCTCATGCATTTGTGACAAAATACCCTGAAATCTAGATTTTGGTGTGGAAGAAAATCTTGAAATTGAACATACACCATGTAACCTACAAGAATATGTTTCGTCGTAATGGTATGTGTGCACTTTCCTTGTGATTTATCTTCAGTGTTCATATAATCAATGATACAAAGTTTCATACACTGTAAATTTCACGGTTACGTTTGTGAACAAATTGTGATGTATTATAGTATTATAGTTTCGTTGTTGCTATTGTTGTTTCTCAAACCTATTTTAATGTACTAAAATCCATTATGATCAATCAAATATGAAAATGTCCAAAGCACCCCCCCCCTCTCTCCCATCGTAGCAAGATGCGGTCGAAAATATATGAAAAGATTGTGTCCTCCCACGATGTCTCTGGAATAATGATAAATGTTAGGTTAAACCGATAACGAGAGAGAGAGAGAGAGAGAGAGAGAGAGAGAGAGTTTCATGGTCGCTAGTAATGTTATTAAAATAGAACAACATAGATCAACTGTAAATATATTAAAATATTTTAATTACCTCTTTGTTGGTTCGTCATTTCGCTTAGTTTCCATTCGACAATAATCTCCATGGGCCGGTACGTGAATGGCTGAGCTCTACTCTCTTCATTAAAACCACCTGTCATGTTTAAATCATAAGAATGTCTTATACTGACTGAATCAATGTGAATAAAAAAGAACTCAAATGACTAAACAATTAACTTATCAATTTGCAAAGATGATTATAAATAGCAACAAAAGGCACAAAATTACACTTTTTAGAGGACACACTTGGCAGGGATTTGAGGAGTTCATTCACTCGGTCAATACACTGTAGTCAGTCTTAAACTCTGTTCAAAGGGCAAGTAAATGTACTTGTATGTAATATAAATACAATGTACGTACAGTATGTACGCTATATAAATGATATTCGTATAATGACATTCGTATAATGTTTTCATTAAAAAGAAGCTCGGCAAGCCTCGTTTCCTTTTAATGAAAAATGCATGCATCTCGTGAGATATCATTCATACAGTATCAATGATATACCGATACCGCGAGATGTATAATTTTTTCATTAAAAAGAAACTAGGCTTGCCGAGTTTCCTTTTAATGAAAAATTTATACAACGAGTGGTATATTACTGATACAGCGTACATACATACAAATACACATATTTGCACTTTGAATGGAATTATGATATGCTTATGGCAACTGCGTATTGACCGAGTGAATGAACTCACATATCTGCGAGTGTATCCGCTACAGGATGTAGTTCTAAGATGTTTATTGTTATTCACAATCACATATGCATATGATATGTTGATTATTTTGTTTTAGAGTTAATATTTTTATTCAAATTCATTAAATCAATATAAGAACATTCATGATTTAAACATGAAGTATGTTTTTTTTATGAAGAAAGTAGTGCACAGCAAACTCTGTTAGCTTCTTGTACACTGAACCTGAACTGTCAGGCATTCACGTACAGGCGTATGGTAATTAGAAACTAAGCGAAATGACGAACGAACAAGAGGTAATTAAAATATTTTAAGATATTGACAGTTCATCTAAGTCATGATTCTGCTTAAATTAACATTTATAAAGACTATAAAATCTCTCTCTCTCTCTCCCCTTTAGACTTGTAAAGGCCTCGTAGACTACCTTAAGCTGGGGTGGGGTACTCCCAGTATTATCTTTAATTATTACAGAAGACCCACCCTGGCTCGTTTTTGTTAGAAATTGAAGTAGTGGTAGAGCTCCGAGCCCCCAGTCAGCGATGCCGACAGTTAAATTACTGAATACACAAAAGGTAAAATTCAAATAAACAACAAATGTATTGCCATTTAATAACAGATAGTCCTTCCTCAAATGAAATTCAATATTCAAAACCCTATCACTCGTCTTTCACTCGACCAAGTGACGGCCTATTTCATCATCTGACTTAGTGTGATAGATTTTCCTCCTGTCCTGTGTTTCTACTCATCTGAAGCATTTCTTTCCAACAACCACATCCTTCACCCTTCCACTTCCTCCACTTCCGTTCTCTCCTTTTCTTGTCTCCCAGAGACTCGGGACCAGCTGTACCAGGGTATTTCCCTTCTCTGTCTTCTACAACTCCTCCAGTCCCTAAAAGCTTCCTGTCTGAACACACACAAGAACATTAGTATATTACTCTAGCTATCTAGTCTAACACTAAACAACATTCTATCATCAGATAAGCCATTACCTTCTTTGGTCACGCATTCGTGCACATCGAAATACCCATACTTTCTGGTATGGTATACACGGTATCAACCGATTATCAATCATATATCAATAGATTTCATCACATCGGTATGTATAGATTCTCAATCTTATTATACAGAACAATATCACATAATCAGACGCATTTCTGTACATTGCACTTTTACAAAGTGTACACGTATCCACATATCCATGCGCTGATATATCCTTACACATTTTCCTACAAAGTATACACAGATAGTCCAATACCCGTTTTAACTAATGTTACACACTGCAACCATTATACAAAGTGACAATTCAATTCAACAGTTGCAAATCTAGAATATCACATGAATATATGCACGAGGTTACTACGAATTAAGCAAAGACCGAATTACAATATTAATTCTTTACACAAACATTGCTCATATCTCAAAACATGCATGTAGATCAAACCCTACAAATGGTAATTCTACGTACTAACGATTCTAGTAATGAAGTATACATATTACACATAATTAAAGTACAATTACCTTGCCGTAATAGATTGCGACAATCGAGCAAATGAGTCACTGACCTGTCCGAAGCTCCTTTGTAATTCCCAGAATAATGTTTCCCGCCAATTTCGAATGACGTCGGAGTAGCTTATAATTTGCTTATGTAATTCCCGCATGATGATTCAGCGACTACTGACATTTAGTTTCAAGATACTAGATTTAAACTTGCGATTCCAATGGTGGCCACGCCTTGCTCAGTTCCGAGTGGATGTCGATTCACCTATGGTCTTCATAATTGGCAGACATTGCCCCCTCCCCGGCAGTCTGTCAAGTGTAGATTTACGACCCCCACTTGATGTTCCTTTGAGCTCAACACCGGCAATTGATGCCACTTACCTGTGAATCGCACGCAGCCAAATAAGGCGCCAGTAACAAGTTCCTATGGTCATGTTATAAACAGCTGACTTGCCACCCGTCCTTTTGATGTCGGTTTACACTATCGTAACATAAGCCGGCCGGCTAGCTGTGTGTACACATCGCTTTGACACTCATTGTTTGCAAGGCTGACACTCGCAACATTTATGAAGCGAATAATTAGCCTCAGGGTATAGCTTATACATGTTGCAATCTGGCTATTGTTCCTTACTTATAACGTGACAGGACTGTTAGACTAAACTTTGCCATCAGTCATAGGTCCAGAGACATCATCGTATGACACAAGTGAAAATCCCCAACGCTCGTATTTTCATGGATTTTCGCCCATATCTAGCTACGATAATCCAGTGTGTGTGTGTGTGTGTGTGCATGACCATTTGTACACTTTTATATTTAATAATTAATAATCGATTTTTAGAACATTATATTAGGCTTAAGAAACAACAACAACAAAGCATTAAATACGCTGCGGTATGCGTGCGTCGTAACCGACAAATTTAACATCTAGACCTTGTGTCGCCAGGCTATTGCAACTATGTATCATTGATATTATGAACACTCTAGACAGATCCCAAAGAATGCGTAAACATACCATTGCAAAGGACCAGATTACTTTTGGTTACTTGGTACATGATCAGTTTTAATATTTTCCTTCAGCGCACTATGTTTTTCTCACTGACTTTATTTCTTTATTTTGTCACTTACGCACGAGAGGGGTGAGGGAAATGGAAACAGAAAAGATTACGATGAAATTGAGTACCTTTTTTATTTCATTTAGATGACAGAAACTATTTATACTTGTCATCGTTCATATGTCGTTTATGATTAATGAATGAGTAGAAATTCATCATTGATCGATAAGCCTGCAGTTTGTAGAATGTTTATATATTCGTATTATTTCACCATGGGCGGATCACAATTTGATATACCAATATTATTGATATGTCAATTTGCTATATACCAACACTTTAAATGCCATGTTAGTTTTTAATATATATATATATATATATATATATATATATATATATATATATATATATATATATATATATATATATATATATATATATATATATATATATATATATATATATATATATATATATCCTTGGCATTTCAGTTGTTCTATTGTTTATCCACTGATCCACCTATCCATAGTAGACTTTAAGAACCTTTACTGGTTTGATTCTTTCCCCGCCAAAACCGAGACGACTGTCGATTCTTTGTAAACAATGAATTTCGGAGAACCATTTGTTGACCGCCAACAAAACCAAATCCGTTTTGCGGTTTTCTAGTGCAACGGTCCATACTAGTTTTGGAAACCTGGTGATTGTTTGGTCGGTTGAGACAGTAAACAATATGGATAGTGCCACTGTAGTCCGATTTATAGTCTATATTGTTTGTTTCTTCCAGTTTGCGGCACAACTCGCAGACAAGCTCGACTCTAGTATCAACATGCATGTATCCTCCTCTAGGAAGCTGATGACAGACCATAGTAACCTCTTCAGCTAGCTCTGGGGACCAGTTGCTAACATGAAAAGCCTACACCAACTTTTGCAACTGTTTAGTAACAGAACCTACCGTATCCACGGATATTGTTCCTATTTCATATTCAATGTTGATGTGGAACGAGAACAGACCGTCGATCTCTATTATGATACATCTGGTTGGTTGCGAGTGGACAATGTCGAATTTCGACGATCTATGTCGTTTGTTCTCGTATGCTATGAAATACGTTTATCACAACTGTAAGATGCCTTCTAGACCTTTTGTGGCAAAAACTGTGTGAAGACCACCCATGGTCCCTGAACTGCTTGCACATTGAGAACGACTCTCGCTTAAGCAGTACTATCTTTGTTACATCGAAATCCTTGCAGTCGAGACTGTATGGTTCTTTAGAAGAGGTTTTCAATTTTTTCTGTTTTTTGTTTCGACGATGCCACGAGGATAATTACTAGAACGTATTTGAAATTCTTTTGTATTTTTTTGCGCATCCAGAATCATTTCCAGGTTCTTTTTGTCTTTCTTTCTTCGCACTCTGGACTGTGCAAGTCTTTCTACTGTCTCGAGTTGCCACAATGCCAACATTCTTGCATCTGCAATCTCCAACATTCTCTCGTTTTTGTTTTTTGGCAACATCAGCGAAATACATTAATTGGTTGAGATATTTTATAGATGCCAGACTTGTTGTTCTACGTCAATAGCTTGGATTTTTCGAACACGCCTTGACGAAGATACTTATGTTGAATCTGGAATTAGTATCGGCGTGCTGGGTATTTATACTGGACGGTTGCAAGTGGCCAATGTTGTTTTTCTTCGTGGCATTTTGCGTAGCATTACAGTGGTTGCAAGTATATACCATAGTCGTCCCCTGGAAGTACGTCTGTAGGTAGAACAGCAAGGAAATCCAAATTGCCCATACTACGGCCCGCTCGCAATTTACATCGTCTTCGGCGTTTGTTTTTGTATATTGTATGCGCATCCAAGACATGCGGTTGGAATTTGTATGTGTTAAACATAACAAGACAATGGAGATGGTGCAATTGAAACGATCGGTAGTCTCCAAACAATTCGAGCATTTCTCCGGCCTTTAAACGGAAAATGATTTTGTTCTAGAGTTTACATCGTACTGTGTATACCTAGGGGTTATCTTAGGTACAAAAATGTTTTTTCTCCAACGCTTTTTGTATTTGTCCAGAATTGTGTCTGTTGCATCGTCAGGTATTTTTAATCGTTTTGCATTCGAAACCCGTGGTCAAGAACGTGTTGTAAGAGACCTGTTGGATTGAGAACACCAGATAAATCGCGTGAGTAGTCAAGTGAGCAAAGTCCATATTTATAGGAGAGTAGTAGTCGATCAAAATCTGCCAAACACGTCAGCAATTGTTTCATAGGGATTTCCCACACATCCATTTTACTACAAATACCGGTTGTACAGAGCACGCTGCCTTTCGTGCACACATTATCTTTGCATCGAATATATCCAAACAGGTATACTTCATCGACAAATATTGGCGGACCGGAGAGTGGCTGCAAACGTATGCGACGCTAGTGCCCTTGTAGATATTCAGCGGTGGTGATAATTTGTACCAGATTGCTTTCGTGTTAGTTTTCTTGAAGCATGTCTTTGTAGTGCTTCTGAAGTTTGCGCACGAAGATCTACACTTTCGAACGCAGAATGTATGGTTGTATATTGTAGTACATGTGTGGTTGGTATGGTTGCCTCGCATTTTGGAGCATCCTTTTTTCCATGTTCTGTGTAGAGGCTACCGTATTTCTCCAGATAATCATTTGTTGTATAGTAGGGCAAGGTTTGGATCTTTTCTGTTTGCTTCGATGTTTTGTTTGGTTTTTTGTTTTTGGTGTCTGTGATTGGTTTTGGATATATTGTTTGTGTTCGGGGTTTTATTTTGGACTTCTTTTTTGGCTTCTGGGGGGGGGGTGTTTATGTTTGCTTTCGGTGTCGAGATACTAGTTTGTTAAAGTCTTGCTGTAAGTTGCTAAAATATAGTAGTCCTAAGTCAGGGTAGCTTCGGCACTAGTGCGCTCTAATAAGACTGTGTGTACGTTTTGACTACGTTCGTGGATTATTCATCCTCGAGTTGTGCATTTCTATATTTCGTTTACTCATTTGAGATAGAGCCTCTGGCTTTTATCAACGTCCCGAAAGGAGAAAAAGACAAAACGCCCAATCTGATACTTATAACACGCTACAACACTGTTGTCGAATAGCTGTGATAATGTTTTAAATATTTTTAGTTGTTATTTTAACATATCCATTGAAATCTTAGATATGTAGTGTAAGGATTGTGGAACCTCTACTGGTTATTTGTGTCAGGTAGATTTATTTCTCTGTAAGAAATATGAGCTGAAAAGATTTCATAGGGTGACGAGAAGCCCTGTAAGTATGGCGGCAGATTACCAACCACTGCGGTTCGTTGATAGCCCGTCAATAATAGTGAGTGAACTGCTTTGTTTTGTACAAAACAAAAACGAACACATTGCCATATGATTATATTGTGAAGCTGTGTGTGGACACGTATTGTGACAGTGGCACTGAGGTGGCAAAACGACTCTGTTCTCAGTGGTACAAACAGCTGAAAGAATGATCAAGAGGAAATAAATAATATGAAATATAGTTTGAATTTATTTCTCTCCACAGACTCAAATGACATACCAAGATTTTGTGCAAAGTTGCCACCTGTATCTTACAATTATGTGGATATGTCAATTTTATTGCAGGACGTATAAAATGTGAAACATTCACTGGACATACTTAAGTCAGTCCAGGCGGATACGTTATGTGTAAATGCAACGCTTATGTGAACAAACCCAACCATGTTCGACAGTCAAAAGTACATTGCCTCCCCATGTTGACCATTCGAACACAGTTCAGTCTGACATTATACTCAATGAGAATTCATCTGTAAACCGAGGCTACATTACAACAAATCATGAGCTGTTAAGTCAACCATGTAGGTCACCGAGGAATCTCCCTGAACCCAGTCGTTCAATAGAAAGAACCGAAACTAGAACACACACGAAGATATGCAATGCACGGACTCAAACAGCAACGAGACTCGGACTAGTGGCAACAAGATCCTCTCTGCTTTATGGGATGCAGCAGCATAAATCCATGATAATAAACCAGATGTCGGTGAATTAAACCACAGCACAACTGTATTAAAAATGGTTGCATGTTCAGAAGACACCAGTCTCAAAGACGAGGATTTGGAAAATGATAAAAGGTTCGCTATAGTCGCAAGTTCTTTGCGGAACAACGGTCTCTGTATAGCAGCATTTCCGCATAAAACATCGCGCGCAAATCTGCGTCAACGACGGCTTAATAAGTTTACAAATGTCTAATCCACACATCAGTTTCCAAGAAGGCATGGAAGTGTTATCAGAGGAAAGGCAGCGTCCTCAAATTTGGGTACAGTGCGACCAATGCGACAGCGATGCATATTCGTGACAAGACTTGCCCCCGAAACGCAGAAATCTGACATTTCTTCGCATATTGAGCATTACTCGGGGGTTAATCCCAACCAGGTGGAAGCACTAAAAACGAAATTTAATACCTATGCGAACTTCAAAATCACATGTGCTAAACCTACACACAATGTGATGATGAACGTGGATGCGTGGCCAAGAAACGCGTTAGTTAGAGACTACTATCAAAGTCGGAACTGAAGTATCAAATCCACAAATTTGACTCAAATGTACATAATGGATACTTTACACATTTATTTTTATAACTGTCGTTCATTAACAAGAAATATACAAAATATAAGAGCTTTAGGTGATATTTGCGATATTTGTTTCTTACAAGAATTCTGGCTTATCGACAGTGAGTTAGACTGTCTCTCATCCGTACACGACGAGTTCTATGGATCAGGGGAATCGCCGATTGAATCTTCTAACGATATTCATACAGGCAGACCTTACGGAGGTCTTGGGGTACTATACCGTAGATCTCTCGCAAGTATTATAGAAGTACAACACCTCGATGATCCCAGTTTTATAGGTATTACTATCCAAACGGGGGTTTCCGCCTTGCTTTTGTCAATATCTATTTACTTTGTGATCTTGCGGAAAATTGTGGGGAATTTGCAGATTATTTGGGCAAAATTAGTTCTATTTTAGAAAGCGCTAATACTCTACATGCTTATGTAGTAGGAGATTGGAATGCTAATAAAGTCAAATCCACTCCTTTTGGAGATGAACTTCGCCTTATTTGTGACGAATATAGTTACATCATATCGAACTTATAACTAACAGTAGACCACACAACAAATTTTACTTACGTCAGTGATTCACACAATACAGTGTCTTGGTTGGATCATTGTGTCTCGACACAGTCTGTTCATTCCTCTATAAGTGATATGAGAATAATACACACCCTAGCAGGGTCCGACCATCATCCTACTTAAATGACTATTAAGACTGATCTACTTCCCAGATTTGATTCTTGCCCCAATAATCTCTTAGACTTGAAATACAACATCAGTTGGTCAGACCTTACTTCTGACAAAAAACTGAATTATACTCAGACATCTGGATTCTTATTAAACAAGATTGAGATCCCACATTTTGTTGCGAACTGTAATGACCGCGGCTGATCTAATCAGATGTATATGAAACAGATAAATGGATTTTCACTGGTATAATAAAAGCATTGTCGAACTTCTGTAATAACTTGACTAGTAAATCCAAACGTAGTCACCGGGTTATACCAGGCTGGAATGACTGTGTCAAAGAAACACACGACTTTGCACGAAATGGTTACCTTATTTAGCGTGATAACGGTAAACCTCGTCATGGCCATCTCAGTAACCAAATGCGCCAAACAAGAGCACAATTTAAGTATGCTCTTAGATTATGCAGGAAGGAGGAAGTAAAACATAGAGCACACTGGATGGAATAAAAGTTTGAAAATGTCGGCCAACGTGAATTCTGGAAGCAAGTTAAACAAAATACTACGACAGGTTCCAATAAACTACCGATTTGCATTGATGGGAACCATGGTCAGAATAATATATGAAACATGTGGAAAAATCATTTTGAAGACTTACTCAATAGTGTTAAAAATGAATCGAATAAGAAGCATGTGCTCTCAGCGTTGAATACCCCTTCTGTTCGTATTGAGATAATTACGTTATCTGAGATCCAAAGTGCAATAACACGACAAAAAGGGGGTAAATGTCCAGAATCAGATTTTTTATATGTGGAACATTTTAAATTTTCAAATACTAGACTTCATGTGCTATTGATGATTTTATTTAATTGTATGTTTGTGCACAACTTTGTACCAGATGATTTCACAAAAGTAACAATTATACCGCTACTAAAAAGCAAAATTGTAACCTGGAGGACAAAAATAACTGGACCTATTGCTCGTACGGCTATTATTTCAAAAATATTGAATTCATCAAACTGCAAACAGGTGAAGTCACAGTCTCCAATAATCAGTTTTGTTTCAAAAAGCAGCATTCAATAGATTTGTGCCTATATGCCTTTAAGGAAACTGTCGGCTATTATGTAGAACATGACAGCCCAGTGTTTGCATGATTCTCAGACACTAGTAAGGCATTTCATATGGTCAATCATTGGACACTTTTTAAATTGTTGATTGATATTAAAATACCTGTCTACATAGTTCATAGTTTAGTTAACTGGTATGGCAAACAGTTGTATTATGTGAGATGGGGAAGTGCAATATCCAGCGCTTTCCATGTAACCAATGGGATGAGGCAGGTGGGTATTATTTCCCCTTTGATATATATATATATATATATATATATATATATATATATATATATATATATATATATATATATATATATATATATATATGTAAGTTAAATCGTTACGTCTGTTACCAAATGTGTTGTTTCTTAATTTTAGTTTTGCTGATGATATGTCATTGATAAGTCCTTCTATCACGTGTTTAAGGAAATTATTAAAGATATGTGAACAATACGCATTTCAGAATGTTATCATCTATGATACAAAAAGATCAGTATGCGTGGTCTTTCAGCCAACTTCTTTCAAACTACTTTCTTCTCCCCCTGTACATCTTAACGGCAATGTTCCTACTTATGTCAACAGTTATACGTATTTCGGTCATATTTTGAAATTCAACAGGTCAGATAATGAAGATATGATGAGACATTACCGATCTTTGTGTAATCGAACAAACATGCTTCTACGAAAATTTAAGAATTGTTCATTGAATATCAAAATTAGATTATTCAAATCTTATTGCTACAATATGTATTGTGCTCCTCTGTGGACAAACGTTAAAGAATGTATGAAAAGAAAACTAGTTATTGGTTATAATAATAGTCTTCATCTTCTGGTATATCTTCCTAGATGGAACATGTTTGTAAATTACAGTGTATTCAGTTTTGATGAAGTAATGAGAAAGTATGTATTCTCAGTGATGACAAGAATATGTAGGAGTAGGAACTGTATATTGAAATCTCTTTGGAACTATTATATTCATTTAAATTCTCAAATTATTAGCAGATGGAATAAATTACTCTTTAAATGTGCCACTTAATTTCATTCTTAACAATGCAGGGCGCAGTTAATTTTGTAGATATATATGTATAACTTAATACGTATGATATATATGTTCTTTTATGTTTACAATCTGTTTACTTTATATTTGTATTTGAATTTAGATGTATAGACTATTTAGTCTGAAACAAAGAATTGTTATCTCATCTTATATCGTACATATGGTTCTTTTCATTGGGAGAATATTATGACCACTTTAACACATTTTACTATCAAACTGAAACATTATGAATGCTATATAGGGGTTCTGTTTTCAATATTGTATAAAGAGAGAATTTTAGGTGTCTATGCACTGTCATAATTTTTTTCATTCTTAAAAGGGAGCAGCAGAAGTTTGGGGCACCAACACAAACATTGGTGACCGACAAAGTTGTGTTACCCATCAATAAACCCTCCATTATGGATCAAACGCTTCAATGAACAAGAAACAAAAACCATTCTTGCGAATGACCTGAATTTTAACGAGACTCACAGAGCCACCAATACTGTACTTCTGATCTAAACAAAATAGCGAAATGACGTGCCTGCGACTAGCCTGATTTACGGTGGATATCTCTTAAATATTGCGTAATTTATATTTTTCAATTGTTGGATTGCTGAGTGCGAATTTGTATTCAGAGAAATTTCTTTTTCCATTTTTCTTTTTTCATTGTGTGTGTACACCCATCTCCGTTGAATCAGGTAGTGCGAAATGAAATATTAGAGATTCAGATGGTTGTTCAGGTTGAATTTTTGTTTCGTAAATTTATGATTAAGCACACGAATAGAGCTACTAGTGCAATATACAAGCAGTTATTTCCAGCCACCGAGGCCTTCACTGAGATCGAGGGAAAACTTGAAAGCAGATAATACAGAATATGGACTTGGAGATCGAGTTGGTTTTGTCAACAATGGTATTATGGCGTTGTTACCTTGAATAATCATCGAATATCTTGCGACGCCGAGTATCGACGTGGCAACGTTAACGTTTTCGAGACATGATTCAATGTTTATTTCCGTCCATGATGTATACATCATAGACGGAAATACACATTGAATCACGTCGATACTCGGCCTCGCGTCATGGACGGAAATAAACATTGAATCATGTCTCGAAAACGTTAACGTTGATACTCGGCCTCGAAAGATATTCGATGATTGATTAAAGGTCCTCTGGTCCGTCACTGATGTTCGCCGAACTGAGCAATAACGTAACACTGAATGCCGCTGAAACTGAAGTTGCATCGATGAATGAAAAGTTCAACATGGGATTGGCAGTACGTCGAATAAACTTAAACGGCGATGAAGAATGTTCTTGTGTTCTTGTGTAATTACACTGTCATATACTTTAGGGTTCTGCAGCCATGTCAGAAAAGTTATTTTCGGTACTAAACACACAGTTCTACTAGTTCGAAAAGCCACCGACAATGATGTTGTCCGGCGACCCAGTACAGTTAATGATGATGTGTGTGTGTTTGTGCGTGTGTGTGTGTGTGTGTGTGTGTGTTTGTGTGTGTGTTGTGTGGTGTGTGTGTGTGTGTGTGTGTGTGTGTGTGATTAGGATTTTTAAAGTGGCTTTAACAATTGTTCAGTCATATCGCTACAATATCTGCAGCGTGGCAGTTTATAGTGATGTCTAGTACTGGGGCATCGTGCCGTAGACATGTAACAATGTCCCACCCAGTCACATTATCCTGACACCAGGCCGACCAGTCCTAACGCTAACCTCTATGGGCTGAGCGCCAAGCGAGGCAGCTGTTAGTACCATTTTTATAACTCTTTGGTATGACTCGGCCCGGAATGAAACCCACGATCTACCGCATCCGAGGTGGACGTTCTAACCACTAGGACATCGGAGCGGTAAATTAATGCTGGTAAAGTGAGACTGACAGAACTTTCATTGTGGATGCCAACGATGACGCCATCACTCGTTGGAGAACAACGGCTGCTCTAGTTCACGGACAACGACGGCAAGTCAACACTGTCATGGTTGACTATGACCATAGACAGTGTCCAGAGTACCGTTGTTAGGTTATTTACATGGCATATATCATCACAGGAGGGAGTGTCGGCGCCATGATATAAGTTTATAGTGTTTAAGGAAACCGCCAGAGTAGATTCACAAGAGCGAGCTACAATGGTGTTTGATACTCTCGGAGTTAGTGAAGTTTCTCTGAGAATAAATGGGTATCAAGAACCGTCATAAGAAGTGTTATTGAATTTTGAGAATAGTCAAGTTGCACGTGCGTATCATCGGTTGATGATAATCATGGGGAGTGATCAGAATTTTGATTCTAGTTCGCATATATCTCAGCGTGATTTCTCAACGCTGTATCCAGTCTATTATTTCTCACTGGAACACTTGGATTTGTTTAGATAATTTATTATCGACATACACTTCCGAGCTCGTGTACCAAGATCAACAGCTTGTTGTTACCGAGCAATCGCTGTTATACTGTAAGACAAAACAATGTTGTTTGAATGTGTGGGCGGACAAATGAGAGTGATTGATGCACCCGTTGAAAATATGTAAATGTTTTCCGAACATGTAAATTTTTTCCTAACATGTGAGTGTTTTCCATACACGTAATTGGATTGCTACTGACCTATAATTAGATCATTTGTGATGTTATAATGTCATATCATCACGTCAATGCTACTATGACACCTGGTTAGATTAAAAGGCTGCAATTGGCATCAAAGAAGGATTCTGGAGCTAACATAACTCTGAAATCGGCGGCGTTGCAGGGCCCAAATAAATTATCATTGACTGAACGTCTCATCAAACACTATAATGACGGCAAGAAATCAAGAGCTGGCGTTCTATTGATCTTTCTGCAAATGCGATCAACGACACAACAAAAATGACGGTATATTTCCGTCTCTAGGGCCGTTATCAGTGCTAATTTCTTAAACGGTTCCAGGTATTGAAAAAAGCAGCTGCACTTGGTGCCGTTGTATCTGAATTAAAGCAGCATGACAGGGTATAAACACCTCAAAAGGAGGGACGCGTACTAAGATTACCATGAACGCGGTATGGTCAAGACCTAAGGCTGCCGGGCACGTTTCGTTACCTACCCATGTCTAGTTTTGATTTACTTGATGCTGCTCGGCGATTAAACATGAAAAACGTTAGAGGTATTTTCATGCGTGATCAATTACCGTAAAAAAAAACAAATCGTGTTGAAACTGGTATTATTAATGTAGATGGACCTTCTGGTCAAGGTACTTACTGGGTTGCTTACGCGACTGATCCATGTGGAGTTGTTTATTTCGATTCGTATGGATTGGCACCACCGAGAGAACTTTTACGATATTGAGGCTTACCAATCTGGTATTCAACATTACCAACACGGACAATAACGGATCCACCAATATCCGGTCCAGAGGTGTTTGCGGTACTTAACGCTGTGTCAAGGTCATCAGCGTCGTCTCATAAAGTTCTGCATGAGTATACCCCATGTCGTTTTAAATAGCTTAATGGTTTAATGGGTGGATATTTATGCAGGATCTGCTAAAGGCATGCTCCAGGGTGACATTGATTTAGAAAAGTGTGCGACACGAGATGATATCAATGATCTTTTGCGTCTCGCCAATATTGACATAAATGAGGTTGTTGTTTTTCAGGATCAGCAAGGGTGGTTGAAAACGAGCAATATCCCGTTGACAGATATTATTCTGCGAGTTCCACGCGCGACCGAAGATAACTTAGTGGTGTTTACTAAAACCGGTAAAACGAAAGAATCGAAGGATCACTTCTAACAATGGTGGGGGAGATTACTGGACCTATTAGAAGAATTGGAGACATACTGTATGCGGATTTCAGCATGAGGAGAAATAAAATTATCAATGCAAGAGAGCCAAAATCAGACGATGAAGTTCCAAAAAAATACGTGAACAACATCAACACCACGATCAGTACATATACAAGTCGTCGATCAGAACCGTGCTAGGATGGCCGCTGAAAGCACCAACAGCTGCTATTAAACCACTATAACCAACGCGATCTGATTATTCATCAGACAAAAACGTATTTATAAAAGATCTAAAGTATTGAGAAAGAAGGGAAAGAAAGGTATATATTTGCTGAACAAATATTTAACCAAAAATGTGAAAAAGTACCCGATTGGGTTTAGATGTGTTAGAGCCTCTATCTTCCTCCTCCAGATGTGAATATAAATGCAATTTCAATGTTTATGAATTCTTTTGAACTACTGATCGATGGAATAGCTCGGGAATCTAAAAATAAACAAAATGATCTTAGAAAGCTATTTGAATAGTATGTGCTTGAGTATCCGAATGATGATCTTAAACATAGAATTACTAAGACAGTACAACCTCTGACCCATGTGAAATCTAATGAAGAAATAATTCAAAAATAATTATAGAATCAGGCATTATCAAGGGTGATGAAAGGAAAAGTATACAAGGAGGCGTATTGTACAAAACAGCATTTCTTGATTATGTTAAGATCGCCGAAGACCAATTGCGAAAGTTCAAGCTACCCTGGTTAGTTGCGGTTAAAATACACCAAGAACTCAATGACATAACTGACGAATATCTTCCGAAAATTATTGTGGCATGGGAGAAGTTATGTGGCCCTACATACATTCTCTGACAAAAATAACGATCCAACAGGTGGCTTTCGTCATGTGTCGCCAGGTATTGACAATATCACGTGGACGATTTCTGTAAATCCAATATGTGGCGCAGTCGATGCTAGCTATATCGCGTCTGCGCAAGCATCAGGCCAGGTCCAGCAGAAGTATATTCTTTACAGCTTTTCTCCGGATGTCCCAACGGGTCATTAGATTGTGACTGTACCAGTTAATCCTGTTTATTTACGATGTCATCATCAATTGCTATCATGAATACTTTTTTGTCTACCGACCAAGAGAGTAATTTATTGGACACACGTGGTGAAGAATAGCCGTTAGTTTGTATGTCCGTGACAGACCATGATGAAAAAATACCCCCCAATGTATTTTTTTCATTTTTTTATTTTAGCTTAGGCTACTCTTTTCAATCTGCGGAAATCTTAGTTTGCTTAAGTTGTCTCGCAGGTGCACTTGCAATCGCTTGAGTTTGATATTGTTGAGACAAATCTGATCGTATTTTCTAAATGGAACTTCCCAATGGAACTTGTTTTAGCTATATCATATTGTTCATGTAAATCCGCCGATGACAATCCCATTTCGCGCTAGAGTACTTTGACAAATCTGTACTTGGCTGCTAGTGTATATCTACTCCCTTCACGTAACTGATGTATCATCTCAAAATCTCCACTGATTTTTTCAACATAGATTTAAATCGCGAGACCATCTTGCTGAAATTATTTGATCGTAGAGATAATCTCGTTGGTATTTTCCTGGTTCATTATACAACAATTGTTTATCTTCAATATTTTTTTTTTATCGAGACCAATTCAATAACGTGCTGTTGGATCGTACAAACTTATCTTAATGAATCCATGCGGAGTTCTCTGAGCATGTGCGAACAAATCTTTAAAGTTACCTATGTCCATGTTGCCGGGATACCATGTCGCATGAATATTTCGATGCGTATGTATATCAACCCCGTTAAAATAACCAAAAAAATACAGTTATCTCTAATTACTTTCGGAACTGAGTATACCGATGGGTAACGTAAATGACCTATGTGTTTTATGGCTGCCGCTTGAAAATTTTCTGGCCTGATTTGCTTGTTTGTGAAGCATAACATTATCCTAAACCACTATATTGATGATTTCCTCGTTGAGATCTTCGACGGACGGAGCGTTATCGTTGTCTGTGAGATTTTCGTTAACATCATCCTCGGCCGCTATATATTCATTAAATTCCTTAAGTACATTATAGCATCGTTGGTCATCAACTGATGTAACTACTAAATAAAGTTTGTCCATTTTAAGCTACTTCATTATCAGGTTGAGTTTTACCCGACCTAGACGGACCAACTATAATAGCTCGAATGTAATTTGGTAACACTCAGTGATGCTTGACCGATGCTTGCTAACGTTTTGCTGAAATGTCAATCGCGTTCATATTGTACAGATAAAATAGTATTTATAATCATGAGATTATATTGTGTTCTATGTAAGACACTCACTAGTATAACATTTCTGAGAGCAACCACGTTGAGCAATAACACGCCGACACTTACAGGCAAATGCATATGATGTGGCACACAAACATATAAATTTGTGAGTATTTCTTTTGCAAAAGTGGGTGGCGATATTGTTAAAGCACTTGGGAAAACACTTGGAACACCATGGGATAAGTATCCTGGGGAAAAACATCTTCCAGGATGTAGTTATTGTGATCCTGGTACTCTCCTGGATATTAGACTTAACGAAACAAATAAACCAAAACCTGGTGAATTTCCGTAAGTGCGATTGATAAAGCGTGCCATATTTATGACGTCGCGTATAAAAGTCCAGATCAACAACAACGACATATCGTGATGTCAAGTTAATTTACACGCTGTATTCAGTAAAGAATAAAAACATACGTGAATCACTCGCGAATTGGTTCATAAGATCGGCGATGAAAGGTAAATAAGTGTTTAGAGCCGGCAATTAAACACCAATAATTACGTAATGGATTCGGTTTATTATAGTCCAATTGGATACTGGAGAAGTACAGCAGCAATTAAAAACGTCGCCGATTCAGCAGATGTCGCACGAGCAGTAATCGCAGATTGGTTGTCACGACAAGCCATATAGCAGATTTATCTTCCACGTTCTAAAAAGATTCAACATGGACGGTTTGATGCCAGCACATCCAACGAATTTCATCAGGCAGATATCTTGTTTTTACCACATGACGTACACAAACTGCTCACATACAAATACACGTTGGCTGTCGAAGATGTAGATGTTGCAAGTAAAAACAAAGAAGCTGTACCGTTATCGTCTAAAACAGAAAGTGAGGTCTCAGCAGTGTTTGAACGAATTTATGCACAGATGATCTTTGCGCTGGCCTCAGTTGCTACATGTTGATCCTGGCAAAGAATTTCTCGGTGCAGTAACAACGCTAATGCAACAACACGTTAAGATCAGATGTGAACATAGTGATACATCGCGATCAGGGAACCAATGAGCGATTTAATCAAACACTTGCACAGCGACTCTTTAGTCATCAATATGCCCAAGATTTGCTGCACGTTCAGGACAGATCTCATGAATGGGCTACGAGACTACCTCGCGTGGTGGCCGTGTTAAACAACGAGGTTACGAGCGGAATTAACGTGAAACCCGCTAAAGCAATTGCAAAAACAAAACAAATACCACTACGAAAATCACCAGATCAGCTAAAACAACCAGTATTGGGTAGCAAAGGCACCGAGGTATTGATATCAACATGGTGAACTTGAGAGTGGTCAGCAAGAGCAACCGATCCTATGTGGAGTGTAACAACACATGAAATGTTCAGCGTGGTAAGAACTACCACGCAGCCACCAATGTATGGATGAGATTTAACAGCTTCCCAACGTGGTTTTGTACGTGACTATTTACATTTTATTCCTGAAAACGCTCAGTTACCACCAGATTCGATACGGCGTCGCATACCCTAGCGTGGGCTCTCACACGCGCTAACAAAGAAAACGCTAACAAGAGTCACACGCCTTGAGAAATTAAAATCCTCTATGTCTGTTAAACTCAAGACATGTCAGAGAGTCTTTTTCGCATGTGTGACCGAGACTATTTTCGATTCTGTCCACGGTAAATAGTCGCACATCATTAGGAAAATATTGCCACAATAGTATTGTGTTACATCAGGCGCAGTTATTATTTTGCGTCGTTTCAGCGTCATGATAAATTCAACATCAAGATCAAACTGGCGTAATTTTATTTTGTCATCTCGCGCATAATCTGTCAATTTTTCTTCATTGCGTTGATAATACCTGGTGACGCTATTGTTGTTTTTGACGCTGTCGGCAGCTCCAGAATGAAGTCAAGCCTGTGTAACTTTGATATATTTGTTACTCTAGACTCAGCCAAATAAACTAAATCTGAACATTCGATGCAATTATCTACGATCCAGATGTTGGTGCCTGATATTGTTAATCCCTTAGACGAATGGATCGTTATCGCATATCCCAGAGTCCAGGACGATGGGTTTAATGGCAATGCCTGTTGTACAGCCTCCATTAAGAGCGAGATTTTGTCTCATCCCGGTTCCAGGAATATCAACGAGTATATTTTGTTGGCGTGTTTCTATTGGTCAGTAATATAAAGTATCTTGTTGAGTTGGAATTGTTTCCTTCTGAAGCTCAGATAATTTACTCTGTACGTGATCACGGACGATTTTCTTAGATACATCTATTATATCATTAGGGCGATATAAGTTCCATAAATCAGACATTGGAGTCTCTGAAATTAGTACTTCAAGTTGAATTTTGTCAGGTTGTAATGTGATTAACGATTTCAGTTGTCGTAGTTGTTCATCCTCTAATCGATGGTCGTACAAAACTTCTTCATAGTGGACAACATGGTCGTTCAACCATTCGTGTGGTGATTCACCTGTAAATGGCGGAAGCTGTCCATGATCGCCCCACAAGATAATTACAGTCGATTTTGTTGATAACCAATCAAGAAACATTTTTAAAACATCTTTGGATACTGTACAAAGCTCCTCCCAGATAATTACTCTAGGAATATATTTCTCACCCATTTGTGAGTTGGTGTCAACACAATCATGTCAGAGTTTTTAAATAACTCCATCGCACGTGTTGTTTTACCAGAACTACATGGACCATGCAGATAGACCGTGCTATGTATCATTATTGGATCGTTTACTGGCGGTGATGATGATGGTTCTGATAAATTATCGTTGTGATAATAAACATCTGGTGTTTTAACGTCAGCGGATTCAGAATGTTTACATATTGGTTCGTGTTTTATTCGCCATGAACCCCCAACAACAACGCTGACATTTTCAATAAACGGTTCGAGGAGGTCCATGCGACATCGACTAATATAGAAAAAAAACTGTGGCGACTCTAACAACGTCATTGGGAAATCTGTCAATAATATGTTTATTGATGAGTATGCCAACATAGATGATCTCAAGTTAGTAAATTGAGGGGAATTACCCTCGACATAGATAACTATTGCATTCACATTTTATGATCTTGCATGATTGCATTCATCCATTACGCCATGTCCTTGATAACGAAATCTATTCCAGCTGGATCCGTGATTAATCTGGCACATCGAAGTGCAATATCAGATGAAGAACCCTGAGTAAACTTACAAATAAATTTCTGCAGATATCTTTGTCGTCTTGTGGTAACCATGACGTATTTTTTTGTATATGAAATTATCGCAGAGGTTACAGTCAACGGTGTGAGGATCTTAGTTTCCAGCATGTATCGTAATAACACGATTGGAGCCTGACCATGCTGAATATTTGCGCACAAGTTGTTGAGATTGATACTGATATCCGGTTTATTAAATTGACTACCAAAACCAAATTTGTATCACAGGATGAATACTCGACGAAAACTCGACTGATTCAATCTCGGAAAATTTGGTAAGATCGATATCTGGTAGTGGTCCGTTTATTGCAACTAATGTCATTTCGTGTGTTTATTGCACGAATCGTTCAAAATAACGATGACACTCGCCAAGTCCAAGAAAAGACGCTGGATAAGCAGCGCAAATGTCAACAGAAATCATGTCAGAGGAATTATATTTTGTGTTCCAAAGACCGCCATAACAAAACTCAACACAATATTGGTGATACATCATCGATACATTCTTTTGGATCTGGAAACAATTCACGAATAAATCGTCGTTGTCTTTGTTATATTTTACCAAAATTTGTTTCATATTTAATTGGAGTGATTCCTTTGATAAAGAACACCAGACGGAGAGGAAACTGATCAAATGTTGATTCATCCGACTCAGAGTCATCTCTGTGAAGTAGTCAGCCCGAGACAGGGTCACACCTAATTATGATGTAGATTTCCTCATAGATATCACCGTCATAAAGTCGTATTAGTAAAGTTTGTCACCGAGTCGGTCCATGCATGTGAATTATGATCATATACAATTATTGGACCACCCATACTACATTCTTGACCAGAATTTTCTCTAATCTCGTTGGTTATTGTTATTACAATTATTGGAATATTTAATGTTGTTTTTCTAAAATAACCACGTAATTTAAATTAGCTCCGTTAAGAAGAGAGTTTTCCCTGTTATATAATTTTTATTCTTAATTCTGCAAGTCCGTTTCCTAGTCTCTTGTTTGCAAAATGTTCCCTGACACGTTGAGCCACGCAAGTTGGCGAGAATGTTGCCATTGGAGCAATAGCAGCTATGTCTGGTTCATTCAAACGATAAAGCGTAAAAACAACTGCGCAAAACTGGATATGCGTTATTGCAGTATGGATTGTCAATTCCGATGAAAATAACTGTTTTAAAATGTTTGTCTACTATGACGACGTGGTTATGTTGCCGTAATTTCTTAATAGGCTCGAGTTTCTCAAGAACAATCCAAGTCGGACCATCCTCGCTGATATTTTTTTGCAACAGATTTATTTTGAATATGTACTTGCTGTTATCAAGAAATTTATTAATAATAGTAGCCATTCTTTTGTCATTCATGGTGGAATCAATTAAAATATCATCACCATCTATCTTAAATGTTATTTTAAAAAATCAGACGAATCATCGTTTATAAATTCGTTCTTCGCCATTTTGATACAGTAGTCATACAGTTATAACTCTCATTGTATTTATTTCTTATCTTTGGTTAATCTGTCAAAATCTGAATTTGGTGTTGTGCTCTGGTCGATCGACAAGGGAAAACGATTTCATTAGTCAGAATCCAAAAACAGCGTGATTGCCATATTGTCAGCGTTGGCGATATACTCAAATAGGTAATTCTTAAAAAAGATAATAATATGTGCAACTCGCTTGACCCTCCCTGATCCCCCAAGAACGTTCATTTTAAAGCGACCTGGATTCACTTGGTTGGGAACTAAAATTCAGCCTGGACAGCCCTTCAGTCGCTAATATTTCGTTTCGCACTTAGCGATTCACCTGGGGTTGGGTGTTTACGCAAAATGGAAAAAGAAAAATGGAAAAAGAAAACTTTTCTGAATAAAAATTCGCACTCAGCGATCAAACAGTTGAAAAATATTAATTACGTCATATTTAAGAGAAATCCAACGTCTCCAGCCTGGATATAACTGGGTGTTCCAGACATCCTACCTATTTGTTTAGGTCAGAATTACAATATTGGTAGTTCTGTGAGTCTTCTATAAATTCAGATCATTCGCAAGAATTCTTTTTTGCTTCGTGTTCATTGGAGCGTCTGACTCAATAATGGCGGGTTTACTGATGGGTAACAACAATTTGTTGGCCGCCATTTTTTTGGGCCGGTCCCCCCTCTTGCTGCTAAGGACCTGTTATCCTTGAAAAATTCTGCTTTAAATATTTGTTTTGTCTGTACAAATAATCTCAGTTTTCTTTCTTGCAGAGACCTCGAGGGATTAAGGAATTCAAATATATTGCACTCTATCTCGCCTACAGCAGCAGTGCTCTAAATCCAGTTGTGTATATTGTCTACAACAAATGCTTCCGTAATGCAGTCATTCAGATGTGGAAAAGGAAATGCAGACGACATCGCTCCGATATGTCTGTTACTCCAGGTAAATGACACATTATTACCGCGAAATGCATTTGTATGACTTCTTTAGTTCTATCTTTTCTTTCAGTTTTGAATGCTCCGGTGGCAAAAGTGTTTAGAGCGTCTGCTTTGGATGAGGGAGATCGTGGGTTCGAAACCCGGCCGAGTCATACCAAAGACTCATTTTTTTTTACTAACAGCTGCCTCGTTTGTCGCTCAGCATTAAGAAGTTAATGTTAGGATCGGTCGGCTCGTCCCAGAAAAATGTGTCTGAGTGGGATATGATGATACATATCTAAGGCATAGTGCTAGGCATCACTACAAACTGCCACACTGCCAGCTACGTTTACAATCTAAAACGCAGACACACACGTATCTTTTGTTTTACAACAAACCTCACGACTAAAAGTCGAAATCACGATTCTTTCTCCATTTTTATTACTCTGTAATATTTTATTTTCAGCAAAGCATATGCATAATAATGCCACGGAAAGAAATTTACTTCTGTAATGTGTATCAAAATGTTTACTTCGTCTGGCTGCAGACATGCTAAGAAGAGTATGAGGGAATATACCATTGTAATTTGTTATTTTCTTTTAAAATTAACTGATATTTATAAATTAACGAGATAGATCACTATGAAATAATAAAAAAAATTCTGAAATGGTGAAAGTAAGTGATTAAGTGTTTCGAAACACTGTCTACGATATTATTTTTAAATTCGAAACTGTACGTCGCTAATGACGTCGTTTCCGCCAGAAGAAAGTATTTTATGTAATAACTGTTTTACAACTACAACTAAGCTATGCCTGTCAATTATTGAATATATATATATATATATATATATATATATATATATATATATATATATATATATATATATATAATTTAAAACTTCAAATGACAATCGTTGAATAATGACAGTAATATATTATGAAAATTCAATTCTATATTCATTTAACACTGAGTGAAGACGAGTAGATTTATTCCGTTTTAAACTATAAACCGAAGTTATTCCAGACTTTTTTTTACAGCTCGGCAATATTTTGGGCATGTCTAAGGCCCTTTTCTACTTATCCTGATTTCGAGCATTGTGTCCTAACTCATCCATATCCACCTCAGCCAGCTATCACTCAAGCGCTTTAACATGTTCGTACAAGTCCGAGAAATTTTCAATTTTATATTGTGGTGTTTATTCTTTTTACATAAATCATGCAATTAGTAAGAAATCATCATCTGTGGCCATGCTTGTTGTATCTTATATCATCATTTAACATTTCGCCTTAACCTCAAGACCAATAGTGCATTTCAGGCAACATTTAAATATTTGAGCTTTAGTTAAAAAATAAGAAAAAATATTAAAATAAGGCTGTCTAATAAGAATCATACATTTTAATATCACCATTTATCGCTCTTCAGTTAAACGCTGACATATATTACCAGCCTTGTCATATTATGTAATTAATGAGTAAAAGGTCAAGGTGACCATTTATATGTACATGTATTATTACAGAAAAAGAGATTTAAATGACAAAATTGTCTACAATTCCCCCCAGAAGACATAATTTAAAACTAAAGTAAAATAGTCACAAGTCCATTAAAATGCAAAATATCAACTTTCAAAACATACACTGAAAGAAATTAGAGGAATGCAAAGTCATGAGAGGTCTTCACCATTAGGCATGGTGGAAAAGAGCTCAGTGATCATATCTGAATCATTATGTTTCAAACCACAACTAGGAAATATATTGCTTACTGTGATTACTCTATAAATGGTAATTTGTATAAATTGTATATATGCATCGCTTAGATATAAACCAATGTGCTAAACACTCCACCTAACATAGTCAAATCTACACACTGTTTCCCCTCCCCCTTCTTGGCAACAGTTGATATATCTGAATATGCATTTAATATCCTGCGTAAAGTCACTCTGTGGTTTACAAAATGTATTAATTTTGCTTGTTATCTACAAATAGAACCATGTGATTGCATTTACAGTAAAGTCAATTGCACTTGCATATGTTGAGTCACCGTGCATTGCTGTGGCTGTCTATATGACTCACGGTACTAATTCAGTTCCCATAGTAAACCTATGCAAACACCATGATATTAAGAATTCAATAACGTTAAATGTTTGAGTGTTCATGATCAAACCTATATTTATCAGTATAGATGAAACCTGGATGTCACCTTCTGTGTAGAGGAAAGGATATGAACCGCGGCATGTTCTGGCCCTGCATGTGTTTGAAACATGTGCTTTCAATTCCGTACCAAAGAGTCAGGTGATAATTTTTAGTAATGGGTGTTCCAAACTCAAGACTGTTAAAGGACTGAAATTCCATCAATAAAACAATGTCTCTATTTGTTTTAACGTACAACTAGGATAAGCTCTCAAAAGATTCTTTTCTCCTACTAGATAACTTACATTATTAACCAATCCTGGTCAGCCTAACCCATATATACTCTATTTTTTTTATACGTTCACACATTTCCAGGCTGGTCCCCATTTTTCCATACCAATAGTACCGTGTGTCCTTCCTAGACCCACGCTTCTCCCAATTTTCACCTACCCTCCCTCGCGGTCTAGTTCCAACGTTGCTGTTCTGTGACTGGTTCTAAGATCATGTACGGTGGCCTCGAAGTCCACTTTACTACTACATAAGGATTCATCGGCATTAAGCTCAATAACCAAGAGAAAGAAGGCGATGATCTTTATAATATAACCCGATCTCTCCTCCTGTCATTTCGAATTCTGTCGTAGTGTATGTATCATCCATATCAAAGTGGTACGCTGACCATTCGATCTAACAAACTATATCCATTTCAAGGTGCTTATCTAGTAACCGTATCTCATTACAACTCTCTGAGATCTTATCTCCAAGGTCATGGTCACATATGTACATTCCTGTTTTCACGTGTCAGTCTTATAGATGATTTAGCTTTATGTTCCGTTTCAATTTTGCGCACGTGATGTTTATAGTGGTTTCCTTAATCTCACTGTTTGTTTGTTTTTTCTCAAAAAAGTTGGTGGTGTTGTATAAGAAATTTCAACGATCTGAAAACCAGAGGATGATGCTTTTGATTCTCTTTGTTCACGTTATTTTTCTTCGCAACTCATAAACGGTGTTGGGGTGGTGGTGAAACCAGATCAAAATTTGACCTTCTATTGGGTGGAATATTCATAGGAAGCCCTGTCCACTCCAGAAATCGGTAAAGCAGTGCACATATTATGAGTGAATTGTATTATTTTGTATATTTAATTTGTAGTTTGTGATTAACCTTTGTTCATTATTGAAGGTAGGAGTATGATCCTATCTGGCTAAAGTCAATGTTCTAAAAACATATATTTACATGGGTTTGAGTTTAGACACACCCTTGATTCTAACTTTAGAAAATTCTAGAAACTAACTTTGTTCACAGCATGGGATAATTTTGAATTAATATGATTGAGCCTTTTCTGGAGAGATTATAGCGACGTTGGTCAAGTAGGAGTGTATAAACCGCTGTTTTTATTCCTATCTCAACATCAGTTTTTATGGGATCAATTTCGTTTGTGTTCAGTTATTATTGGGGATGATCTTTGTTATTAAAATAATTCATCCGAATTACAAAGCACATATAACTTTTAGACTAAATCATCATTTTCTCATTATTGTGAATTCATTCGATGATATTATGGATGATATCATTGCAATCAATCAAGATTGCACGCATATCAGCCCATTCAAGGCTACTAACACATCAGGGCATTCATTGCTGGGATTCATTCGGAACACTCTAAACTTTTATATTAGTGATAGAACTTTTAGGATTATTTTCGATTAATTAACAATATTGTTTAGTTCATTTTAAATTTTCACTTTGTATTCTTAGGCCGATTGTACCGATTTGGCCCGCGTTCACAGGGGCCCCGCTAGTTAATAATTTTTACAAGTACTATTACAGAGAGAAAGTAATTTTAAAGTGCTGGGAGGGAATTTTAAATTCAATATGATATGAAACTTGTTTAAACGTTTATTTCACAATGTAGTGCTCACAGGGGGCCCCGTTCGTAAATCCGGGGGGGGGGGGGGTCCGCCAAAATGATTTAAATTGGGCCCCACGTTCGCCCAGGCCGTTCCTGGTAACAGGTTTGACAGTGTTATATTGTTCATAAGAAAACAATGTACTCAGCTGTACTATTGACCAGTTGACCAGACCCTGATAACCATTCTAATGACAGGTTGAATAATTGACTGGCCGTGTAGATCAATCTATACAACCACGCTGATTGAACTACAGGTCTTGCATCTGACATTTATTGAGCATGCGAAATGTCGATATAAATTTAAAGTACTTTCTTAAAAGTACACATGGACCCACTTAATGTTGGCGTTTTATTATTGATAATACCTGCATTTGGTATTATCATGGTATGTATTCAAGCTAATATTTCAAGAATAACACGTATGAAAACTAATAAATATGTAGACGTTGAAGACCTTATTGTACATTTCACCCAATCTTCTATTTTAGACCGTCCCAGTGTCATGGTTCAAAATATCTGTATTTTCGTAATTTTTGTCTTGTTCTTGTTTCACGCTTTAGCTCTAAAGCCATGCAAATTATCATGGCTACCGTCAGTTTCGCTAAACAAAGGTCGTCGATCCGTTCTACATCGACCATTAGCATAAATAGCAAATTGAAAGAGTATCTACCGCTCCAATGTCTGACTGTTTGCAGTTGAAAGAAACTTATCCAGTCAAATTGCTCGTTCTTTTTCATAGGAATACAAGTCGAAATAATCATTGCAGTATCTGCAGACAAAAACACATGTCGTATGTTTCTTTCTCGAATTCAAGTCTTTCGGATGCATTTGTTTATTCGTGTTACCGATCAATGCAATCACACCGCTGTCTGCACTGGTTCGAGTTTCGGGTTCAGACAATGTGGGTATGTAATAACGTTTGCCTTTGGGTTCCCGTGGGTCGGTTGTTCTCCCGGTGGCTCTGTGAGGTTCTTCTTCCATTAGTTAAACTAGTCCCATGTGCTGCAAAATGGCGTTAAACTACATCAACAGGAGTTCATTATACGTGCTTATAATATAACCGGACACATATAATCGGACATATATTCAAAACACTGTTTCTACTAGCTACATATGCGAAGGATCAATGTGGCACGAAGTGGATCGGCGACCCTTCGTTAGCGAAGATAACCTGCCGATCGCTCGTAACTGTTTGGACCAGTATCGATGGTGTTGTTTTCAACAAACGGGATGGAACAAATGAATGCTTTTTGCGGAGAATAAATATTCCTTTGAAGAAAATGTTTTATAATCTGCTTCTTACTTCCAAACTGTCATTTCATATTTTGGTTTCTAATGGCACTGGAAGTTAATAAATTGTATCATAGCCGAATAATACGTTTGCAAATTTCTTTTTCGTGGTACCTGATTTGCAGCCAGTTCCTCTGTAATGAATGCGTAATACAAATCAATAAACAATTTGTGAGGTTTTGAAGTATGGGAACAGAAAGATAGAGATATACAAATTGACAAATCATCCTTTACAGAAAGATTCAGTTGAATGTTTAGATTGATCTGATATTGCCGTTCCTTGTATTCAGACCTTTCGTGGTCTACCGCACATAAATGATATATTGTAGACTGACTCTATTGTTTCTTTTTATTCTCCTTAGGAGACCAGACGATGGAGCTGTATGATCGAGAATTAGAAAGTCTGGAAAGTAACAGTGTTACCACTCTTTCTGAATCCTAACTGGTATATGCGCATCGGAGATGAATTCCTTTAAGGCAACTTTAATTATCTTACTGAATGACTTAAAATCAAATAAACATGTCCTTCTTACTAGAGACGTTAAGCAAAATAGTAAACATATTATGCACAGTATCGTAATTCTCGTTATCATCAACATATTTTAAGATTATCACATGTAAATTCTTTATATATGGGATAAAGCGGAAAATGTGTATAACGCAGTCAAGAATATTGTCTAGACACAGGAAGACTTTTGTTGATTTGGCATTCAGGCAATATTGTCTGTTTAAAAAAGCAACCGAAGGAAATTAATTCAGCAGGCCATGGACAATTCAAAAGGTTAGCGGTTGTACAAAAAAAAGTGTAACCTTGTATTTCAAGGATTTTAGATATTTTTGTCTTGATCTTTTTCTTAAATTCCTTTCCTTTAATTTTTGCAACATCTTTACATTTTAATTTTTGACTCATAGTAAATATTTACTTAGTATGTTTCGTTGCTGGCTATGTATATTGGCAAGGTGTTTGACTTTACCAGTGTTAGTAATTAACTTTGTTTTGTTCGGTTCCATTAAGAGCACTGATTGATTCCATATAAGACGCCTAGTGAGTCCATATAAGGCGCCGATAGATTCCATATAGGGCGCCGATAGATTTAATGGGTACTTTTATTTACCACTCATTACATACTAAATACTTTTTTTCAGAAGTAATATCCGTTTCAAGTTATGTTAATTCATCAGCCAATTTAATTTTTCTTCCTGTGTAGTTTTGAACTGTGTCTTTAATTCTTTTTGCATGGGGTATTTTTGTAATTCATCCCAATACTGATAAACTCCAGCTTCAGTTCTGAGCCAGATTTCGCTAAACACGTTAGCTGTATTAATTTTGAATAGTCTTTTACTGAATAATATATCCGTATATAATAATCTTGATAATATATAAAACGTATGACATGATTTCAATATGATCGTGCTAACGGATTCGCGCATTGGTTCTGATGTGTTTAAGTGATTTGATTCTGTTAGGTCATATTACACTAATCCATATGACAAAAAACAGATAAGTAGGTTGAGAGGAACATGCTGTACACATGCCGTTCTGATCTCATTCTTGAAAATATTATGTGAAACTTCGCTTGAAGGTATATTGTACCTTCTCATAACAATTCGATGCTGTTTAACAACAGTGGATGAGTCGTTAAATCGTTGTACTTGTGACTAGAAGAATGCTGGTTCGATTCCCTCTTATCAGCATCGATCGGTTACAGTTGTATGTCCCTGGCTAAGGTAAGGTTCGTGATTCCTCAGCCGTAAATCACCAAACCACACTGAACCAAAATCCGTTTTGTAAACACAACTGTTTTGTGATTGAATCAGTTTGAGGTAAACTGGAGCCAGGCTCGGAATGTGTGTGAAAATAGTACTATTCTCTCTGACTTAAATTTTTTTGACCTTCTGGATAATTGTTTACGTATTTTGATTTACATGAAAGTAATACATTCCAATAATGAACGGGAAAATGAATATCATAGATTAAGCCACACGTGTGACGGCTCCTTCAGCGATACTCCGTTGTCTTATAATCGTTGGAAATATGTTTAATGCTCTGGCATCTAGAATATTAAATGATAATGAATACGTTACTGACCATATGGTAACTTACATAAATACATTGATATGCTATGTCTATTGTTTCTTACATAAGAGAAACATAACTGTACATAAAGCTATTGGCAATACATTACGTAATATTTTGCACACATTTGATTGGACAGACTTATTTTCTGTTTGATGTATGGACCAAAAGCTGAACTGTTTCTTTTTCCTCGAAAGAAATAAATCTCTGTATTCCTTTAAAATCCTTTAGAATCAGGCTAAATGATAAACCTTGGTACGACGCCCTTATAAAAAATTTCAGCAGATCAATGGACCAGTTGAAAAGAGGTAAATTGAAAAAGGTGGTAACTTAAGTAAGTAAAATGTATAAAAAAAATAAGGAATCGATTTGTTGACCATTAAAATAAGTTAAAAGAAATTTTATTCAAAACATTATTAATCTTAGTTATAGCTGACCGAATAATGGAAATTAATAAGGCATTTTGTCAAAATTAACGACCCTATCATTCTTCTTTCAGCATCTATATCTATTGATTGATATAAAACTATATATTTTTCAGTTATTGTAAATGTAGCCTGTTCAAAAGACTTCTTTACGTCAATTTCTAATGTAGAAAATACTTATATTCAGTTACCAAACGCTTTTGGCAGAACGAATAGAACTCATCAGTATAATAATATTGTAGAAAAATATTCTTAATGTAATAAACAGTATTCCAGTTCATAAGGCAAGTGGTTAAAACAAAGTAAAGCAAACACATCCTTGAACGCACAACTTGTGTGACTTGTAAATCTGTTAGCATAGTTTTCAACAAATGTCTGAGGGAACAATGGTCTCTCTGGGTCTGAAAAACTTCAGTTGACATTCCCATTTTCAAGAGGATGATTTAACTAACCCTGCAACTGATCGATCAATTTCACTTATTTCTTATATTGCAACAAAAATGATAGAAAATGTAGTGTTAAATATATATGCCATTATCTTACTGAAAATTAGTTACTTTGTAAATATTATCAGGATTTTTTGTAATATTCCCGCACATAGGTAGCCATGGGTCGGGGAGCCATCCCACGGACTACAGTACAATTCTTTTCTCTACATAAGTCTTGTCTTCTGTAATTAAAGGCTTCGAACGGCTATATTTTGAGCTATTAAAACGGGGTATAGGTACAAGAAGAAAAGTGGATATCCTGAAGAAAGAAACAACAATATAAGATGTAAGAAAGAGGAAAGACTTGTGGAGAAGAAGAAATTAAGAGACAGGAGTATTGTAAGAGTATATGTGTATAATAGGCATACATACGAATCTTATAAAACTAGTTCCAATGATTTGTACAAAAATAAAACCAAGAGACTTTTCAAGATTGTAAATGCATCAAGTGATGTTCATAAATATGTCTAAAACATTTTAACATTAGACAGAAAATGGCTGTTTTACAACTAAATTAAAAATGTGTACCATTCAGTTCCAAAACGTTCCAATTTATTATTTATTTTGGCTAATTCTAATACACATGTGTTGTATCTTTACAAAATAAAGGTAGGGATGGTGGTTTTCTTTCACGGCGCTTATTATAAACGTATCTTTTAGATATCAGCCATATAAAATTAATTACATTGCGTTCTTCTAATATACCGACAATTATTCTTGGAAGTGAAAAGGTATGTAGGGAATTAGTGTTATTTCTAATCCACTGGCTTAAATCATTCCAAAACTGCTTTACAGTTGCAGTCCCCAAAAAGGTGAATCGATGTTTTAGGTGAATCCATACAAAAAGAAAATTTATTATTATTTGCTATTCCAACTGTTTCCAGAAAGGTGTTTGTTGCAAGAACTCGATGCAGTAATTTATACTGAAAGCAAATTAAATTAGATTCTTTTTGTAATTTTGTATATTAAAGCAAACTGCTTTGTCCAATCGAATTCATCTGGTAGATTAAGTTACGTTTGCTATTTGATTTGCGCTTTAGTTTCTAATATTTATGTTTGTTTTACTAAGATGCTATAAATATTTCTGCAACCTGTCTTAGTGTTAATGATAAGTTTTTTTTTGCAAAGTTTTTTTCCACAATAACTGTCTGGGATTCTATAGATAATTTATTCATATATGATTTCACAGAATTATACATCCCTGCATATGTAGGAAGTTAGTTCCAGCATTATGCATTTCATTCACACTTTGCCATGAAAGGAATTGTCCATCTCTCAGAACAAAATCTTTTATAAATAGAATAACTTTATCAAACCATCTTGTGCAACAAAAAAAAAAAAAACTCCTTCCTTACTATTTTCATTATACGTTAGGGCTGCAGTAAGGAAATCTGAACAGTCTTTGGAAGATACTTTTTATAGTATATGATAAAATAAATAAAAACATCCTTCCGAAATATATTATCAATATCTTTTATGTTCTTTTCTATATAATTGATATCAAACGTACTGTAATCCTTACAAAAATTAGAACAATGAAACATAAATTTACTCCATTGTTTACTTTTGGTAAGTATTCTTCTGACCCAGGATATTTTGAGGGAACTAATTAAATTTTAAAGTCAATCTTTGCATGTCCCCCTTCTTCATAACTTATGTTTATTACTTTTCTTTTTATCTTCTGATCCTTTCCACAAGCACTTGTAGAAAAGACTATGCAATCTTTTCATATGCCATTCTACAGGATTTGGTAAACTTCTTAATATGTGACTTCATTTTGATAAAGCAAGTGATTTTATCACAGTAAGTTTCCAATAGGGGTAATAACTCTTTTCGACCAATGAATCAGTAGTGTGTTGATATCATTTCTTTTACTATCATAGATTCATAATTAAGATTTATCATGAGACCTAAATCTAAGAGAAGATAATTGCTAATACTATGAAACTATCATCTACCCAGCATGCATTATACTCTACACAGAAACGACTGTTGCTGTTTTCATGCTTTTTATCCATATTATTCTTGTTTTGTCTATGCTTACAGTAAGGCCGGAGGCTTTTACATAGAAGTTTAATATGTGCATCGTATTTTTAAAAGCTTTTTCATATCTATCCAAAAACAACGTTATATCATCTGCATACTGTGATATTAAAAATTCATTTCCATCTATATTAATGCCAATTATATCTTTATTCTTTTTAATCATTAATGACAGTATCTCTGTACCGAGCAAAAATAAATAAGGTCAAAGGGGATCGCCTTGTCTGCATACACTATATATATATATATATATATATATATATATATATATATATATATATATATATATATATATATATATATATGAAACAAAGATGAGATATGTCCATTAACTACACACGATTTATATCGTGATACAAATTTGAACCCATTTAATAATTAAATTGCCGGAGGTGAAAAAGTTTAGTACTTTAAATAAAAATATATATTCCATAGTATCAAAGGCTTTTTTCGTAGTCAGTCTGTAGTTGCATACCTGTTATGTTACGCTTTTAAGTGTAAAACATTACATCCTATACTTCTCTTAGATTTTCATAAGTAGATCTAAGTAATATTAAGAAGAGATATTGGTCTCCAATTTTTTAAATATTTTTTATCTTTATCATCTTTAGGAATACAAGTAATAACACCTTCCGTCTGAGTTGCTGAGGGACTATTTATTTGATAGCCAACATTAATTGACCTAACAAAACATTATCCTAAATCATTCCAAATGAACTTGAAAAAATCAGCAGAAAACCCATCAGAACCTGGACTATATATATTTTTTATATTTTTTAAGGCAGCTAAAACTTCAAAAAAAGAAATATTGCCCTCTAATTCTTGGCTCTGTTTTGTATTTAGTTTTGGAAAGTCAGAGTCATTGATTTTAGATTTGAGATCGATGTTTTCTACATCTCTAATCAGGATTTCTAGTCGTTCTTTAATAAACCAAATAATTTATAGTTTTGATCAAATTAGTTAACTTTCGATAAGAAGTTACATATTTGGGTGTTTATCTTTTGGGGCTTTTAGGTAATAGACTGGATTATGGCGTCTTCGACTTGTATACAAAAATGGATAAGCAAGTAGCTAAATATCCGCTGTAGGAATTGTTTAAACGTTACATTTTTGAGATTTTCTTCGTCCAAAAATGAAATGTTCTGTACGTCATTTCTACTGTGTTACTTGTATAGCTCTTTTAGATTATGTATTTATCACAACCCCATTTCTTCCGCTTCCTCTACATCACGTATATATGTGAATTATAAAACTTGTTGCCCAGACCCAAATACTTCATTTGGTTATGAAATACGCTTAAAGGAGACTAGAAATCAAAATTTTCCTTCTACGTATGTAATTATCTACAGATTTTAATTCGACTGACATGTTTATAAATTAAATATCGTAAGCGGGTAGTGATTTTATTGCATGAAAGATACCACGATTCCGTAAATTGCCGAGTTTTTCCGAGTTTTAATGAGACGACAGATCACGTGGTACCGTGACGCAATACTAGCCAGTCCTCGAATACAAACATAAACATTGGCGAGGCAGACGGAAGGAGACCACATATGGGTTGCACATTCAAAACTTGAATCTGCAGTCTGATATAATAGTTTATGTACTGTACTGGTCAGTGTTAAAAGAATTTTTTTAGGCACAGGCCCCGGGCAGGTGACTTAAATAAACTCAAGCCCTGACTGAAATTCCACAAGCTCGGACAGTTCATACCTGTCAACTCTCAAGCCGGGAGAAAAACCTCCTGATTTTGGGGGTATTTCCTCATCTACATCCCGATCTCGTAATATCTCTAAATTTTTCGCAGCGAAGTCCCGATAATTACATTATGTCTGTCAATTTTCATTTGTCAGAAGAAGAAAAAAACAACCCCAAACCGTTTATAAATAGATGTAACGTATGCAATCCACAGTCTAAGCTGCCACACTGCAGACATCGTAGTGATATGACTGAAAAATTGTTAAAGCTACGTTAAAAATTCAAATCACACGCACACACGTCTAAATCCGGCACTGGACGAAATAATTAATATCACACAACATTTTTTTTTCTTTTTTTTTTCTTCTTCAGTAAATAGAACGTGAAAATTAAACATTATTCAAGTAAATTTCAGATGTTTTTAAACAACTACAACAGTACTATAGTATAACAAAATTAAAAGAATACAATTGTCACCAATTAGCTTAAATGAATAATCACTGTGAAATTTTCTCTGCAAACAAAAATCGCATCTCCATTTCCGCCAAAGAAACTCGGCCAGTTAACACCTGACATTCCTCGACCGTATATGTAAAGTTTAATTACCATAATTAAATTAAAAGGAATAAAACAAAATATACCATGCAGTATATGTGGCCCTAAAGAACTAATTCTGAATAAATATTTTGTTCAGCAAACAGTGTTACATGCATTATGACTTAAACCTGAAGTCCATGGCATCGTAAGTAACAACAAAATAGGCATCGTTTATTTTGGCAATCAATTGCTGGTGCTTACACACACACACACACACACACACACACTGTCGAACAGGGTTTCTTTGAAGTATGTCCGAAGGGCAGTCCTTTTCACAAGATCAATGCAAGGATGGAGTATGTTCATCAGTCACATCGGCTTTATTGTGATGTGATGTGATTTTGATTTTTAACGTAGCTTTAACAATTTTTCAGTCATATCGCTACGATGTCTGCAATGTGGCAGTTTATAGTGATGTCTTGCACTGGGGCATCATGCCGCAGACATGTAGCATGATGTCCCACCCAGTCACATTATCCTGACACCAGGCCGACCAGTCCTAACACTAACCTCTTAATGCTGAACGCCAAGCGAGGCAGCTGTTAGTACCATTTTTAAAGTCTTTCGTATGACTCGGCCGGGGATCGAACCCACGACCTCCCGCATCCGAGGCGGACGCTCTAACCACTAGGCCACCGGAACGGTCACATCGGCTTTATTGTTTGCGTACTTAAATCAAAACTTTAGCTATTTTGCAATTTAGCCAGAGCTGACCAGAATATGCAAAATGGGCTTGTCCTGGGGGAATAATAAGGCGTATCACATGGAGAAAAGGTACGTCCCATGGGCGCTCGCACATTGGGGCAAGGGGTTGGGTCAGTAGTCCCCTCCCCCAGTTTCTATTGTCAGCCATTTAATGTGAAACTTTGACCTCTTTTCTTTTAATCGCTGTTATTTAAACTGCCCAAGGAATAATTTTATATCAGTTCCAATCATTACAGATTACCGTTTATACATACTACATGTATACAATGATTTTTTTTTTTAATTTGTAATTTTTATAAGATTACTGAAAATTGTGTTTTCTCGAAACACGACAGGTTTAGAATATTATTTTTGGCAAAGCCTCAATTTAATTAAAATCAAATCTAAATTTCACCTTGGACAGTAGTGATTTGATTTAGATTGTGCCGTGTTAAGGCATGCATGTCAACATCTTGAAAATACATTTACTAATTTCACCAGCGCGATCAAAGTTTCCTCAGGCAAACAATTTTTGTTTCGACAAGCCTGACGGGCACCTCATTTTGAATACAGGATGGGCCGGAGCTAAAACCAGAGGGACCCAGGGTGTCGGGCTATCCGATTTATTTTTAGCACTGCTGGTGTAGATAAAAGATCCGTGAATTAATTGTTGCGTTTTGTGGTCACTTACTCGGCCTTCTGCCTATTTTCGTAACTCGCACGTTCAACACTCTTCCCAGGATTTAAAATATTCAACGTTATGTCTGGAACAGAGCCAACTTTTTGTCTAAGCCTAGCATTTGCGTATCCTTGAGCTGCCATTTTTTCAGAATCCCTCTCGTAACAGTTCTTTGAGAAATGTAACGAGCACATAGGGCTGTATGGTGTTGCTTTGAAATCGACTCGTCTGTAATAATGTATCCATTCTTTCAGTATGCCTTTATCTTTCGGAAAAGAAAAAAAAATGTTGTCCACTGGCTTTTCTTAATGTTTTATTACACCCGTAAGCAACGCAAAACGGTATTGTCTTTTACTCTGGCAACTCCCACTTGGGCTGCTGGAGTCGCTACTATGACGTCACATCCCGAAAGTAACCGAATAGGCGCGGAAATTTTGCATACGAGGTCACGGAAATTCAGCTCCTAGAAGATAGGCCAATATTTTAATATTGGCATTTCGGTCGCAGATGATACTTCAGAATAAGGTTTACTGCTATAGTACCTTTATTATTATCCAATATTTCCATTGGTTTCTGGTCTCCTTTAAAGTATGTAAGTAACTACACATGCATACGTAAGTACATACATACATACATACATACATGCACACACATATCCACCATCCTGCCTACCTACCTACCTACCTTCCTACATACCTACCTACATACCTACCTACCTACCTACCTACATACATACATACATACACACACACATACCTACCAACCTTCATACATGCATACATACATACATGCATACATACATACATACATACATATATACATGCATACATACATACATACATACATACATACATACAGACAGACAGACAGACAGACAGACAGACAGACAGACATACATGCATATTTACATACATACATACATAAACATACATGCATACATACATGCATACATGCATACATACATACATACATACGTACACACACATACCTACCAACCTACATACATACATACATACATACATACATACATACATACATACATACATACATACATGCATACATACATACATACGTACACACACATACCTACCAACCTACATGCATACATACATACATACATACATACATACATACATACATACATACATGCATACATATTGGAGATATAGGAGACAAATATACCGATAAAGATAAGAATGCATTCGTGTTTTATCTTATTTTAATGCAAAATTGAAGATTGATTGTCGTTCTACAGATATGGACGCTCTTATAATTTTATTTGAAACAGACCATATTTGCCTGCAATGGGAATGAATATAAATATCATTTTCAGGTCTAGATAGTGTGATTGCCTCGGGTATTATTTTTTCGCGGTATTGTGACATTAGCTCTATTAATAATATGTGATCGAATATAAATTCTGACTTTCTTAGGTTACACGATTTATTTTGTATTTGTTTTGTGTGACGAATAATCAAATTCAAGAATCTGTGTATGAATTCGTGCGATCAGCCTAATTGATGAAAAAATTGAATTGTATTGAAAGCACGCATATTACATTATCAATGATGCCTCGTTTAACTAGACTCTTGCATGTCTTTCACGGCAAAGATCTCATGAAGCAACGCGAGCCTGGTTGAATTAGTCCACTTGTCAGCGTATACAATGCTGAAAGATATCATCTCTGATAAACTAACCATACGTAATACCATGGTTGTAAAAAACTTTTTTATAAGGATAAGAAGAAATGTTCCTTTTATTAGTTAAACATTGAAACGAAAAAGGAAACCAAGCATAGACTTTCCCTGCTAAAGCAGATAATGTACATTTTTAACATTGTTGCCAATATGAAGTTCAAGTTAAACATATGTAAAAAAATATACCGAGTACTACAAAGTCTATAATATCGTTATGAGCTAAAAGGTTGAATAAGTTGTAATTCATGAAGCAATTGCCAATAATGAGTTATGAAACGGTTCTAATTCATGAAGCAATTGCCATTACAAAGTTAGGAAACGGTTCTTATTCAGGAAGCAATTGCCAATAACATTTGAATTTATTAAATTAAAGTTCCCTGTGTACCTGAAAAGGGATTTTTATTTTGTAAACATAATAAATACATACTATTTCTGTATGAGTGTGATTGTAAACATTCAGATTATTATTAAAGAAGTAAACATGTTTATTTAGGTCTGGGTCTAGGTCATCAGATTTCCACTTGAAAATTCCTAAACTTGTTATACAACTTTTAATGTTTCAGAGAGGAGGCTGAATTACAGCCTGGCTCTATTATCGTGTCTTAACTTTTTATATAATGTCATTTACTTTAAGAACAAAAACAATTCTTGCCTTGTCATCTTGAAACAGAATAAGTTCTAAAGTTGCGTTCTGTTTTTCAATTGGGTGGAATTCAAACTATTATTCACTGGATATACAAAGTGATCATCAATAATATTCTTGGACTGAAACAATAATTTGGAATTATAGTGAATTCAGACAATGGCATTTTGATTATATTCATTTTGATTATATTATTGTGATAGATCAAATGACCGTTAGCACATGCATATCAGCACATTCAGAACTGGAATTTATATGCAATACCATATGAATTCAATCGGAACTTAATACATTTAGACTTGTTATCGAACTTTTAGGACTAATTGGGATTTAATTCACAATACTGTAAGTTTTATTTTAAATTTTCATTTTGTTATCTGGGAAAATAAATTATTTGTTGAATTATACAAAACTTCTTGGTTTTCGTTCTTTTCCGTTAATCCGTTAATTAGTTTAAGAACATAGAGTCATAACAGTATCCAAATGGGCGTTTACAGTATGTCCTTTGCTCGGTAGTAAATTGCTTTAATCCTCTGAAAGTGTTTGGATGGCTGTCATTAGATTATGCTATGCCACGCGTACACTCCTGCACGTCTCTAGTGCGCTGTTCTTGCAGCTTCAGGTCGTTTTATAAACGTTACTTTTTGTCTATCATTCGGCATTCAATTTATTGAGAGCATCTAACAATACAAAATGTTAGAAGAAAATATTCAGAACATTTAAACTTGCATTTTCTAAAATTGAATGCTAAATCATTTTTAAAGATACAAAAAGACATGTTTGCATTGAGTTGCCTTTATTTTATTTGGTGTCAGTCATATAAAAGTAACTAAAAGGTCCTAATGTTTACATGCAGCTGAATTATTATACATTACATGAAAAATGAGGTCAAACTTGTACTGATGGACGCTTTTGATGTCAAGGTCATTTCATGGTCATCATAGTCACAAATTCTGAAAATGAAAATATATGTAGAAAAGTTGCACTGACAATAATACCCATATTTTCTGCACACGGTACACTAACAAAGACAAGACATCGAACAGCAATACTTGTAATTATTGAATAACACTGATATTTTGACAAAACTTATAATTACTTATAGTATTTATGGTGAAAACATTATTAATGTTTGGAAATGCTTATGCTCACTGCACATGCTGAGACCTAGATGGTGAACTGACCATTCAGGCTATAGGGGTCGATGTAACATTACACATACGCTATGATTGATCAAGGTAGGTAAACCCAAAATAATAATGTGTAATATTGTTATATGTAATAATTTATCATGTGGTCACATAATCACGGGCTGTATAACCAAGTATACAGCTAATGAACCTTTTGTCAGTGACTATATAAGGTGCAAAGCTCTTATAACCTTATATATCTCATTTGAAGCTTCATAAATCGTGTATAGCGCGCTTACCAAGGACAACCAGCCATTCAGAATCCAGCAAGAACCTACTTTCCTACAAAACAGTTAAGTTCAGACTAAGCTCTGTACAATATCGGATTTATTGCAATTAGCCTCTCAGCCATGAGATTACATACATCAAATTGTAAAGAACGATGTATCTAAACATCGACAACGGAATCAAACAAACCCTTAATCCCATGCTATTCCAATATATCTGCAATCTCGATTGACTTTTTAACACGGTACTAAATGCTATTTTTGGTCAGGAACAAAGAGCGTAATTTGTTGATAACAAGGACTACTATATAAGCACATCAGGCAAGATATATGCTTAATTATATTCCACAGGGTGCACAAGCAAACAAACAATACATAATGACGAAAAGGTAGAAAAAATGAAAGTAAAAAAGAGAAGAATAAAAATATGAAAATTAACAGACATAAATAGTGTCTGCGTAAACGAGAGGAATGATATCGAAAATGCAGTTTATTTTCTCTTAATTTCTAAATATTGCCACAAGTAACTTTCACGAAACTCACTCGCATTAACGTCTGTATTCAGAGAAGTGGTATATATATATATATATATATATATATATATATATATATATATATATATATATATATATATATATATATATCTGTGTGTGTGTGTGTGTGTGTGTGTGTCAAAAAAGCAACAATTTCTTTTAAAAACAAAATAAATTATATTGTTTTCATGAAATGCTTATAACGTTAAGATACAGGAGCATAAGAGGTTTAAGTCAAACACATACACACACATAATATGCGCCAAATTGTTTGTTCTACTAAAGTCAGACTTGCTAGAAAACTACAAAATTCTTGCGCTAGTTTGCAGAACACAACATCTGTCACAAAATAAGGCTAGAAATAACTTGGTTTCGCCTTAGAACGATTTGATAATTTTCGTCGTACAGGCATACAACGTTACCTAGAGTGGATAATTGTTTTTCTAGGTAAACAACTGAACTAGCAGAGACACTCAAAGCGCGGTATGCACGGGTAGTTTACCCTTTTTAATACTCACTCTCCTGTAGTTTTAAGGCAAGTCCATTTCTAACTGACATACTGGTCTTTTGGATCTTGACAAGGAGAGAACGTTCTCTATCTTTGCTCTCCAGCCATTTTGTTTGATATGTGAAGCATATTCAGTTTTTAATGTCGTACCGTGAAATGATGCCTTTACTACTACGCGGATTTGAAACGTTTTGAATTTTTGAATTGTTACAAGTTGATATTAAGGGTTTAATTTAGCAGCATGTATCTACAAATTTTAATTCCGTACCTGTTATTTTGACCAGTTTGGTTTTATTGTAGCTGTCTGTAGGTATGTCTATACGTAATGTATGTGCGCATGGTGGATCCAAGAAGGGTGGGTGTAGCCAATACAAGTGGGCCAACCCAGTTCAGGAGAATTATGTTCTGTCTGTACGTATGTGTGTGCTGGTATATCATGCTGTCTGTCAGGCCGTCTATGTGTCTATATGGACATGGAAGATGATTTAATTCTCAAGGCAATTAACTTGTACGCATCGTGATATGAAGGGTGTTTGAGGCCGATACAAGTGTGGGCCAACCCAAGAATTCGGGAGAACTGTATGGTTTGTCAGTGTACACATTTGCAAGTTTTTTACAAATATTTATGAATGATACGGCTGTAAAAATGACCGAGTCATGTTTGTTTCAATTGATTGTTGTTTCAATTGAGTTCAACTGAGTTATTTAGATTACATGAGATTATTTGAATCTTATTTTCATTCCATGAGATTATTTGAATCTCACTTTCATTATTTGACATTACATGAGATTATTTGAATCTTACTTTCATTACGTGAGATTATATGAATCTTACCGTCATACATTTGAATAAATTAATCATTTTCTTTTGTCTTTCTATCTGTGAATGTTTGGATAGAGTAACTGAATGAGACGTATGTTTAGAGCCTGAAAGAATCGCTATATTTGTAGAGCATATTATTTATTCATTTCACAAATTTCCATCTTTCATCATTGTGCTGTGTTGTCATCCTGTTACCTGTTACAACATCGACAACAAATGACAACATTTACATCAACGCTTTTATTAAGACAGTAATATATACTAGAAACCACTTGACAAAACGATTGACGGAGTCTTACTTTTAGAAATTCATGGCAACATGACAATATTTTCCTTACCTACATGCAATTTATTTTATGTTGGAATGAGATACATCTGTTATTTGTTTTCATACCAACATATCCTATTTTTGTGCAATGTATATCAAAAAGAGTGGGATAAATTAAATATTTCTTGCATCGATTCAAAATACCTATTAGTTGCTCTTCTAAAATGTTTGATATCTACACCGTTGGTCTGGTAATGTTAAACCTTTTTGAACACGAATTAGTTGGTTGTCTTATTAACGGCGCTTTTAATGCATCATTGGCTGTATCACGCCGAGGAAATAGAGCTACGTGCCTTTCTCAAGGACACACAAGAGCATCCAACCCGAGTCAGACGGACTACCGAGCCTACAGCTAAGTCTCCTTTGAGCAATGTAAATTAAACCAATCCTAACCGCATGCCACCTAGAGTAAGGCCAAGGTTGGAAACTTCGAAGACATGATGATTAGAGTTGATGATAACTCAGTAGCATTTAGCACTCATGTGGAGGAATCAAACTTAAGAAGATTCTGATAAAGTTATGATCATAACTTTATTGCAGTTGCATATGCAAAATATTAGTAATGACTTTGAGCCAGATTTGGAAATTTGTGCTCAAACAGTTTTCAAATACGGGGCATGATCTAATTGATTTGTAGCAAAGAGAAGAAAGTTTCCGTAATACGGGGCCTTATTTCATTGATCTGTAGCAAAGAAGAGTTTCCGTAATACGGGGCCTTATTTCATTGATCTGTAGCAAAGAAGAGTTTCCATAATACGGGGCCTTATCTCATTGATCTGTAGCAAAGAGAAGAAAGTTTCCGTAATACTGGGCCTTATTTCATTGATCTGAAGCAAAGAAGAGTTTCCATAATACGGGACCTTATCTCATTGATCTGTAGGAGAGACGAGAGAGCTCTAGAATACAGAACCTTATCTCAATGACCGAACAAATGATAGACAGTTTCTAGAAATTGTGGTTTCATTTAGTTCACCCGTAGTAAAGATTTTTGGTAATTTAGGGTCTTATCTCGTAGTTTTCAGAATAAAGATTCTTATCTCTAAGAACGATTAGACAGTTTCCAGAACATAAAGTCTTATTTCATTCATGAGCGGAAAGAAAAGACAGTTTCTTGAATAAGGGGCATTATCACATTGATCTGAGGGAAAGATAAGACAGTTTTCTAAATACGGCGGCCTGATCTCATTTATCTGCATTAAAGGTGCGTCAGAAAACTTGGATAAATTTACCAAGGTCTGAAAATATGCGAAGATGAGTTTGAAATACTGGTACAATGAATCTTTTTGATTTTCGTCAGCAATGAAGTAGAAGGTTAGTGTTAAATCTGAATGATGAAGGTAATGATTTTTTTCTTCTTGCCAAATATATCCAAAATACAATTTATACTTTAAAAAAAAATTAAACAAAAATTTCACAAGCATTCCTGCAATTCTGGGTGATTTTAGTTTTACATATTATTGAAATGTACAACAGTACTAATTTTTCATTTCAGCTACGTAAATGTTTGTATTTGTAATGATGTAGAAAAACAAGAGAAAAACGAACATCCAATATTGACTCCTATGTACATTTTGATAGAAACGAAGCAAAACACCGATCCAGCTAAGCAGTTAGGTACACAGCAGGTATGCCGTACATACCTTTACATAATCGTTATGCATTTCTGGCTCGAAAATAATACGTTCTAATAAAATAGACAGTAAATAAAAAGGAAAATGACTTTAAAATATCCTCTTTTTGAAAATTATTTATTTATTACCGAAATATATTAGTCAAAGTATTTGTAGGAAAACATATTCGCACAGTCCATACCATATTGACAACAATGTTATGATATTCGAATATTCTAAAGATGGCATTTATAAAACAAATTATCTTTAAAAGTGAAAGTTGATATTCTTTCAACGAAATCTGCTTTTTAATGTGACTAAATATGTGTATAACAGGAACATTAATACACCGTTATACTCTTGTATGTCGAGTCCAACTGCAAACTGCACAGATTCTGATTTGCTATCGCATAATGCGCCAGCAGAGCTTGGTCTGTGCAGTTTGTTAGGAGTAATCATTAGTTATCTGGAGAATAAACAACATAGACCCTGATCTGCATACGATTCATGTTTGCAGTTTGACTCGACTTAAAGGCCAGTATATAGGGCATTAGGCGAGAAAAACTATCGGTTTTAGTGATTTAACCAACATGATGCGGACGATAGGTAATACTAACCGTATTGCATTGTTCCGTCACGTGTGCACTTGTTATGTCAATAATACACATTACATCAATTTGATTTTGCTCCATTCGACATGCTAAATGTAGTCGCAACACATTTGTTTTGAACGCTACTGAGCTACGGTGTGCGGAGATGGAAACTGTATCAAATAAAATAAACCCTTGTGAAACTTTCCCAGTCTGTTCTGTCAGAACGTTTTTAGGAAATTCCCAGTCTGTTCTATCCAGACGTCTTTACAAAATTCCCAGTCTGTTCTGTCAAAACTTCTTTAGAAAAATCCCAGCGGTGCATTTGTGCGCAAGTCGCCAAAACAAAAAAGAAAAAAAAAGAAGACACAAATCGAAATCGTCTTTACAATTCACTAATACTACTTATGTTTAGTATGCTTGTGTTTCGTTATTACAAAATAACCTTTATTGTTTTAATTAATCTTGTAAAAACTATCCTTAAGCTGCACTGTAAGATATAAATCAATATGACAAGCAATATAGAGAAACACATACATGAGTAGTGACTGTTTGCGCAAAAATGAAATATGAATTATATTGATATCGTGACACTCAATTATACTGTCTGCTTATATTATAAAAATAAGTCGTGGAATTGTGGTGAAACGTATTTCATCACTGTAATTTTAGGATATATATATACGTGGCCTAAGTTACAAAATTACAAAATACACTTGTTATGGAAAGGACAATTGTATTACAGACAACCTAGGGCTTTCATGGACTAGTAAGTCAAATATTCCCAGATATTTATTATTTAAAAAGAACACCATCTCCGTCTATCTTGCTGCCAATACACTAATGCGAATTACTGCAATCAGAATCAAGCTCTGCAGCTAAAATGTCGCTCTAATTGGTTTTAGTATTTTGCTTAATACGTAGAGTAGTTTCAGACTTCCATGCATCGATGCATATATACGTTCTAGTCCATAAATATATATTGACGAAGGCTCGTACGCAGCCACAACTATCCACATGCTGTGTTAAGGAATGTTGACAAGCCTCATTGCACTCGTATGACGAATTACACATGTTCTGGTGACGTCATGCAGCAGAGATCATAAGTAGATGATACAGTGGCATCATGGCCGGCATTTGGGGAAGGTGTGTACATTGAGGATGGATGATGTGTCATCTATTAGAATTTCGTGTGAGTAGAGCGGATGCAAAGCCCATGAAATCTGAAAATAGACGGAAACAGTTTACAGACTGGTATACAGACAGATGTGTTAGTTTGCAGTTTGGATCGGACTCAATATAAAGTGGTAGGAAGATTTAACCCATGTGGAACATTGGACAATTGCTAAAATCTGCCGATTAGAAACAATAATTTTGTTCATCCTTTGCTTATGACAAGAATCAGATCATTTTATTTCCCCAGTTTAGTGATCAGACCACTAATTAATTTTCTGTCATCAGCGTAAACATTGGAGAAAATAACATTATTATGTGCACAAAGATGATGCAGTACACAACAATTTATTTGAGTTGAGCCTATTAGCTCAAATGTTCTCATAAGACAAAAGTAGGTGCTTCGATACGTTTCCCCTAAATGCCTCTAAAGATGAAAATCGATAACAGTTACCTTAACCTTCTGTTTCGCACCGGATGGGTACAAAATAATGTTTGCCAGCCATAAATATTTAAATAGTGAACATAAAAAATTGCGCATAAACTGAAAGCCCTATAAATATCTGGAAAATTAAAATAAAGAAAATGTCATGGCCCCGACCCAACAATCAATTGATACTGCTCAATTATTAAGTATTGGTCTGATTTCTTCAAGACTTTGAACCGAGGTTGGAATAAAATGTCTATTTCGTAATGAGCCATATTATCGACAGAAAGTGAAAGGCGAACTGATACAAATATAGGACAGACATATACTTACAAACACAAAACAGTGAACATGCGCACATCTGCCAATTTATGTGACAGGAAATATATGACAAAGTGTATCAGGCTACATGCTGATATATACATAACACTTGGATACATGCACTGGTAGTATGAGCGAGAGCCTGAGGAGAAAAATAGGTATGAGATTGCCGTTTATTTATTTATTTTATTTTGAACTTTTACGCTCAAAAATCCCAAATAAAGAGTTTCACTTATTATTAGTGAATCAGCTGGGTAGAGGTCAAGTCTTAACATTCTTGAGGGAAGATTCAGTGAGTTATAAAAGGATAGCATGGAGGAATAAAATATCTTACTTATTGCCATGGGTTGTAAACTTTTCAAACCGCAGAGTTCAGTTAGAAACAGTATCTCTACAAAATAACACTTTTATTGTGAGAGGTCTTTAATTCAAAGTGAAGTTCCAAGTTCTTAAGATTTAAAAATGGTATTCATCTGAGGCAGAAAGATGGAGAAACTTGATTCCATTTTAGACAAAAGTCTACAAACATTAGTGTATGACTAGCTGGTGTATAAGGGATGGCAAGATATTCAAGAGTCGTTCGGGGAAGATTATTAAGACCTGCAAAACATGTACATTAAAAGAAATTGAGAACTGTCTTAATAATCTTCATTCGCAGCTAAATGAAATGACATTAATTACAAACAAAACTCGCGTGATGAAACCCACAAAATTCTTGAAATTCCATTAAACAATTTCAAAGACATTCCATCCAATGTACCATTGCTTTACGACGATCACTTGACATTAAATAATGAAAAGTGATAGATTCTTGGGAAGGCTAATGATCAGTTGAAAACAATTGACATAAAATCGGCGATCTTATACCTTACAATAATGCATGCAACTTAGTGTAGGATCGGATCTGATGGATGTATAACGATTGTTAAATTAAAAAGCTATTTCTGACAGCAAAGGTGAAAATGGCTAACAGTAGTTAGGTTTGATCATGCAGAGAGTCTCCAACTTGCATCAAACATATATATATATATATATATATATATATATATATATATATATCTTGAAAAAGCATCTGCTTCATGTTTTAAAGCAGGGCAGAGCGAAACATGCAGTTTAGTAGATGTGAGAGAAATATCATCTGACCTTCATAATTGACCATTCCATCACCATCCAAATCTGCCTCTTTAATCATTTCATCGACCTCTTCGTCTGTCAGCTTCTCTCCTAAGTTCGTCATCACATGACGTAACTCAGCAGCGCTGATGTAACCGTTTCCATCTTTGTCAAACACGCGGAATGCTTCGCGCAGCTCTTCCTCGGAATCTGTATCCTTCATCTTTCGTGCCATCATCTGCAGAAACTCCTCGAAATCGATTGTACCATTTCCTAAGGAAGAAAATCAATTATTAATAAATTTTAGCTCTTTTTCTTTACTTGTTTTACTTTTTCTGTGTATTTAAGTGTGATATAATAATACGATTCATTGTAACAACTTGGCCGAATCGGGGGTGGGTGCTTTCTTGCGACAAGATTTGAAATCCTCTGTAACAAATGTCCATAGAATTAAAGCAGGGTCTCTGGCGTCAAGATGGGAAATAAACATTACGACAGGTGCGCCTTCACTTTTTGGCTCACAATGAAAATTTAGCATTACGTTCTTAGTCTATTGGCTTAACATGATAGATGGTTAAAGGTACAATGGGAATTTAACATTAGTCCGCCAATCGTTCGTTTTATAGAGACAAGGGGAACCGTAATGTTAAAGGTGTTTATAGGTTTAACATAATGGGTAGTAATATGGACAATTGGAATGTAAAAATAGGTAGCCAAGTTTAGGATCTATAGGGACAAAGGGAAAAGTAGAATTAAATATTCCAATCAGTTCAACATTACGATTAAGAGAATACCTAATGTTTAAAAGGTACACAGCTTGTACGCACACTTTCCATGACCAACACCAACTGAGCTACAATTAAACACCCCGTCACATTATTATCAAACCTGCCTTTTGAATTGACCTGTCCTCCACAGTTCCTAGCAAGACCCATTCATTTATTGATTCTGCAGGACGGGATGTAAAAGAAGGGATATACAATAATTGATACACCCCCAATACAAACTAATTTCGATATCCTCTTACAACTTCCCTGCTACTTCCTTACAAACAAATTTAAACCCCGTTCCCGTATAACTTCAATGCGGAAACAAAACTGTCTTCCGTACTACCATCATAATCCCTATAGCCTTAGCAATACTATTAAAGATGGAGTAAAGAAGAGATAAAAATAGCATTGCTCACATACATGCACAAAAGTAGCCTTCAATATACATTACACAGGATGGAAATAAGAACAAGCACACTCTAAAGGACAGAGATTAGCTTACTGTTACAATCCAAGAAGTGTCTTAAATAAAACATATCCGTTGTAAGTCATGTATGGAGTCCAGGGGGTGGTGTTAGTAGTGGTTGGAGGCTGGGATTTGTAATACTGCATTCATTTTTGCCGCACTAGATTTAATTCTCTCACTAAATGGCTTGTCGCTTGATTGCCATTGGCAGAAAATGTGTTGCAATGTGAGTGCTTTACGAGGCATGTTTGGTTCTTCATTTCGTTCGTTATAAATTTACATATTGCCAACACAGATTTTAGTACGCTTTATTTGACAACACTGCTCAAGAATTCAAGGTACTCATTATATGGAAGAATGGCAACAAGTCTAGAAATGGGGGGAACATAAAATAGAATATATGGGCATGGCTGGCCAGAACTGATTGATATTGAAAGTCAAATGTTAGTATAAAGAATCTTTTGAGAGATTAGCATAGTTGTACCTGAAAAATCCCAACAAAACAACATAGATACAAAGTATTATAAATGAAATGTAGGTCCTTGTATAGACTTGGATTGGAAAGTTTATTACTGAAATTAGCATCTGACTCATTAGAGCGGAATTGGAAACACATGCTTGAAACACTTGTAGATCCAGAGTTGCAGCGGCTCAAATGGTTTTCTTAACACAGATGCGTATATCAAAGATATGTCTAAACTGATGAATATTGGTGAGGCCTATAAAGAACAACTGATTTACAGTGGTTTCACATATGTGTATACAATTTACTTCACATTGATGAAAAATTCTGGTTTCATTTACGCATAACATGCAAAATTAATACCTTTTGTATCACTCGGAATGATTTACGTGGAATATTACACACATTTTCAAAATATGGTAACTGTTGTAATGGGGTGGTGGGGTTGCATTGCTTAGAGTTTGTAGACCTGACTATACAATATGGAGAGTTTTTCACATCGGTTACTATATATGTAATAACATATATAACTTTAAACAAGTTAACATATATAGAGAAATTATGGCCACCAGTCTGATATTTCACTGTTGTGTTTTGCTTCAGATATGATCACTGTGGTCTCTACCGTCATACTTAATGACGAAGACCATTTATGACTATTTTTTTGTCCGGCCAATTTCCTTCAGCAAATGTTTTGGAACTTCATTCTTGGTAGTGTAACTTATTTAAATTGAATTTACTTTTAAATTGTATGCTTTCTCAAAAACTGTTATGTAATTTTTATCATTTAAATATCCTTTTCTGAATTTTAACATGCACATATATATGGTAACATGGACCTTTAACTCTTTTTGTTTCCATAATATGACAAAAATGATCATTTATATTTCAATCTTTAATTCAAGAAAGATAAAGGGTGATAGCAGACAAGGCAAACCTTGATTAGATACGTTTACTTTTTTTAAATTCTGATTTTTCTGAAATGAAGCTAGAGTACTTAAATATTAAATGAAACGTATCATTGTTATTTGTCAGTACGCATGAACTTGCAATAAAATGGTATGGAAGATTAAGAAACAAGTCAGGAAATGGGCGAACACATAAAGGGTATATATGGTTTTGACTGTCCCGGGATTGGTTGATAAAGAAAGTAAAATATTAGTGAAAATAATCTTTTGAGACATTATACAAGTTGTAACTGAAAAAAGTAGTGCGGAATTGAAGAAGTAAAAAAAACGTGTTTCAAACACGTTTCGAAACTCCGGTGGTTTTCTCTAAGCAGAAGCTTGCATCAGTGATATGTCGATACTGTTAATTATATAAATGATCATGATCATTGCGAAACTCAAATAAATAGAATTTTTAATGCCATGATGTTTCCATAAATTTACCATGTGAGTTGAAACAGTACCGTGAGCCGTTCAGAAATGTTTTCATCTTCCACGGATTAGCTGCCATCTTTAATATTAATAATAATATTAATAATAATAATAATAATAATAATAATAATAATCATCATCATCATCATCATAATCGTCATCATCATAATCATAATAATAATAATAATTAATAATCTGTCTTTAATGAGAACAACACATTAGGTCATGGCTGACCCACCTGCCATGTGGTCCTCAGTTTTTGTAATCGACTATGTTAAAAGAAACAAAATAGACCCAAACAAATTACAAGATCATGCACATAACCAGGTAGAGTCACACACTCATTCATACATATTAAACATGAATGACTATGTGTAACTATACTGGGAAACATACAAATATGAACAATATCCAATGCACTGGTACATACATTTCAATATAAGTCGTACGTTATATATATATATATATATATATATATATATATATATATATATATATATATATATATATATATATATATATATATATATATATATATATATATATCGAATAAGATCTGGACATATCATTTATGGATATGATGATAAAGTTTTCTATTCAGAGCTTTTAATGTGTAATTCCAGCTGGTGAAAAAAAGAATTTCTTTATTGATATTTTACAAGAAACAATATAAGTTGAATTAAGTGTCCTCATTGGTAAGGAATTTCATACAGTAGGTGCTAGTATAGTAAATGAGCTTTTGTAATGACTGGTTTTCGACCACGGAATCTAGAGATCGTTGTTAGTCGTCGATCTGAGATTACGCTCAGTATTCGATGATCTTAGTTCTATTATGTTAGAGATATACTCTGGAGAAAGGCCGTTTAAAGACTCGTATGTCATGATTCCTTTAAAAAACACAGAATACGTTTTGTATAGGTAGCCATTGCAGACATGAAAATAAACCACCTTAAAAGTGTCTAGTATATGACAGAGATGTACATTCGTAAAGTCTTCCCCACATGGCCATGATATCATTCAGAGTGCATTATGAATAGACGGAATTTACAGCAGCTTATTTGCTGAGTAGCACAATTGTTCTCCTTTTCCGACATTATTACGTCACTGTCATTTACGTATGTCATGTGACATGTATATATCTGCAGTTGTCCATCGCACTACACGTGCAGCTGCAGATCATTTTTTACAGAACTTCGTTTTGTCAATCGACGGGTGTGAAATTTATTGACAGGTTCAAAGAAGCCCAATAATTATTACAAAATATTCAGAATTTTTCAATTACCTCTTGCATTACCATAAAACATAATACTCCAATCATGTGTTAGTGGCATAGGAACACGATGTTTTACTGACTATGCGAGTTTTCCGGCGAATACACACAATTTAAACATAGTAATACACCATTTCTCTTTTTCCTTTTCGTTCGCGCAACAGTTTGAAATGTTTCAACAGCACACATTTACACAATATGACATCTACCGTATGTACTCGCTTATAATAATAATACGATTTCAACTGTGCGCAAGGCGTCGGCAGATATAGGTCTGTGCAGTTTGTTAGGAACAATAAGTAGAACAAACGACATAGACCCTGATTTGCAGGAGCATTATGGCGCGGCAGATAATGACCTCTTTTGTGCAGTTTGGCTTGGCTTACAAGCCGGTACAGACGGTACGTAAGCATACTTATAGTTGTCATGATAATATTTTATTCACTAAGTCTGAACAAACATAGTGCACATAGCACTCAAATTTCAAGTGCATAAATAATGTTGTATTAAGAAGGTATGTCTAAATACATTTAGAAAAGTGGAGTTTACACGACAATCGCTCAAGTCCTTTTTTATTAAAGATAGGAAAATACTTCGAGCCAAACCACACTATCCAACAGTAGTCTTATGTTACGTGTTTAGGCTCGAATAAACAGCAACACAAGAAAGAGTGAAAACAACAAGCTTTGATAAATTTAACAAATTATTTTTTTCGCTGGAAAAATACTGTAAAAATGAAGGGAAAAAATAACAATAAGAACTTACGATTTTAATAATCAAATCCAAAAAAAAAAAAAACCTCCCAAAATAATCAAAGAATAAAATTTTTTGTAGTCGTAATAATGAAATATTTTAATTAATTCAAGTTCGAGTCCCGACGAAGAATGGAATATGGAAGGTGATGACGTATGCTGTATCCTGTACATTGTTGAAGTCTACAGTTCCTTGTAGTAACACAAAAATAACACTCCGGTGTTGGAAATGAGAATACAAAGTTTAAGAAATGTCTTTGTTAAAGAATTCTGTATGAGCACACATCTATTTCCAGGAAAAAAGAATTAATCCTTTTGAATCCAAATAATTCCAATTACTCCAAACTGACACAATAAGTGTTTTAAGCCCAGACTGAGATATCTCTCTCTAAGCATCACTATTAAAACTAAGTAATGCGCAATTTCGGAAATGTCTGAATTCATGTTTACATATAAAAAATCACGTAGCCCCAGTATGACTTGATAAAAACCAATCATTTGATCCCAAGAATAAAATAAAAAAGTTGTTTACTTCACTAAAAACTATTTACAAGTCGAGGGTCACGTATCCAACACAGCCTCGATCTCGGCCTTACTGTTCCCACAATCAAAAAAATTATTTTTTTTAAAAATATTGTTCACGAGACTGTTACTAATTCTGAATTAGGGTCGGGAACTAGGTCAGCTTTTTGTGTTTACAAATGAATCAATCAAGGTCACACTATTTTCTGAAGAAAAAAATTCAAATCACATAAACAAAATTATATTATAATAGCATGTACAATTTTTTTAAAGCTGACAAATAAACAATAAAACTAAGATAAATATGAATTAAATCAGATATACGTAACACTCCCCCCCCATAAATTAAAAGAAAGATTTATATAATAAAGCTTTCTTTTTTACCATAGTTTAAGTGTACATGAGGTTAAAGAAAACATAAGAAGAACTCACGAATTATACACAGTGTACATGAAATATTACATTTCTATACACGGGAAAGTGCATCTGCTATTGAATTATCATTTCCCTTGATGTGTTGGATATCAAGATTATATTTCTGTAACAATAAATTCCACCTTAGTATTCTTTGATTTTTATTTTTCATCTTTTCTATCAAAGTAAGGGGGTTGTGGTCACCAAACACATTAATCGAAGAAGGAACTGAACAAGGTAAACTTCAAACGTTCTAATGCCAATATCAAAGCCAAACATTCCCTCTCGATTGCTTAGTAAGTTCTTTGATGAGTATTTAATTTTTTAGAATAATAATACACTGGATGATCAACATCATTTTCATCTTCTTGGATCAAAACGGCTCCAACCCAACATCACTTGCATCAACAGACAATTTAAATGATTGGCTTAAAATTGGAGCTGTAAGAACTGGCGGGCGTTTAAGTATGGCTTTTAACTTGTCAAAAGCCTCCTGACATTTTTCAGTCTAAAGGAACTTGTTTTTCTTACGCAATAAATTTAACAGGGGTTCAGCAGTTATAGAAAAATTGGAACAAAATTTCCGATAGCATCCGGTCATACATAAAAATCGCATTAGTTGCTCTTTTTATTTACAGACACAGGGGATTCAGAGATGTCTTGACCTTAGCATCTATAGGTTTAACCAGTCCATGTCCCACAATATGTCCTAGAAGAGCTACATAGCACGGCAGAACTCAATTGTGGAGAAATTAATTGTAAAACTTGCATCTGTGAGTCTGTCAAAGAATTTCAGAATTGTTGCCAAATGTTTATTCCAGGTGTCGTTGTAAAATGATGACATCATCGATGCAAGCATGGCAATTGTCAAAACCAAAGGTAATCATATTCGGGAGGAATTGAAATGTACTTGGCGATCCTTTCATCCCAAACAGCATTACTTTATATTGGTAAATTCCATCTGGAGTCACGAATGCCGAGATTTCCTTCGCTCTCTCCGTAAGTGGAATTTGCCTAAATCCTTTTAGAAGGCCAAATTTCGTGACATACTTGGCATTCCCGATTTTATCAATACAGTCATCGATTCTTGGCAGTGGGAATGAATCTGTTTTGTTACACTATTCACCTTCCTATAATCAGTACACATACGGAAATTTTTATCTGGTTTTGGAACAGGTATGCATGGTGAACTCCGGTCACTTTTTCTGGGCTCTATTAAATCATTCTCCAGCAAATACTGAATTTCCTTTTTTAAGTATATCTGTTCGAGAGGGATCATCCTGTACAGGTGTTGTTTCACAGGTTTGGAATTAACAAGTTCAACGTCATGGACAATTTTGTTCGTTCTTTTAGGAACATCTGGAAAAAAGTGCTCGATTCAAATAATAACTGTTTAAGTTCATATCTTTCTTTCTCTTCCAAATCTGAAAGTTTCTGGTCCAGGTCGTTCATAATTTCTGAATTCCAAAGACTTGTCACTCCAAAATCAGTAGAATCCGATGACTTTGCTTCACTAAAATCTTCACTGAGTGGGACAGGTTCAACTAAATTAATTGCGTGTTTAACCTGTCTGTCTCTTTCAATATACTGGTACTCCTATAATTTATTTAGATACCAGAAACACTAATACTATAATTTAATTCATTCACTTTCTTCTTAACTTTATAAGGGTCGCAATATCTAATCTTAAGAAAAGAGAGATAGAACCTCACTATTACGAAACATAAACGTCCTCTCTATTGCTGTTCTGTCTAACCATAATTTCACTTTTGACTTGAATTGCTGGATAACAAATTCAAGCATAATAGGCTGGAAAATTCCAGACCTAAACTTTGACCCTTGACCCGATTGGATAGATTTGGGAGGGCCAAACGGAGTATAAAACTTTCTTAAAGCTTTTACTATTGTTTCAGATTTTATATTCCAAAAAAGAATTGCCTTTGAAAACCTTGTTAACGCACACGTAATGGTCAACATGTATTGGTCACCTGACTTAGTCTTAGGTAAGGGCACCAACACATTATATCATAATTCTACTAAATGGTTCGCCAAAGGCAGGAATAGGTTCTAGATGAGACTTAGGTATTTTCTGATTGGATTTTCGTACCATTTGACATGTATGACAAGATCTACAGTATTTACCAACATTACTATTGATTTTTAGGCAATATAAGTGAGGAAAGATCTTGTGATCAGTCTTATTAATCCTTAAATGACCAGCCAAAGGATTTTCATGGGATAGACTAACTATTTCCTGTCTGTAAAGGTTTTGAAACTACAATATGATAGTTCACTGACAACTCACAACCAGCAGGTACCTTGAAGGTCTCCATCTTATAAGGATTCCATTAGTAATGAAATAACTGACAGGAACTTCAGTAGCTTCAGTTTCACTAATGGCGGTTTGAAACAAACAGGAGATCTCAGGATCATTTTCCTGTTCAATGACATGTGATTGTCGTTTGTCACACTGATTAGAATAAAGATAATGAGCAGTTAAAAGAGGATTACTGTGATCGATACCGTCTAATTCATCCACACAAGGAGTGAATGTGACCTCATGAAAAGCCTGACCAGTACATGTGTCATCTAAAGTAATGCTTTCCTTATCAAAATCATTCTCAAGAGCTTTCTTTGCCATAGCTCTGGTAACAGCACAAGCTGGGAATAAATCAGGGATATCGTTTTCAATTGGATCGACGTTCTGATCCAACCAAGGCTTGTCAGTTACACGTGGATTAACCGCAACATTGTCTCCAACTAGGTTGTTGCCTAGTAATAAGTGAATGCCCTCAGCGGGTAAAACAAACACTGTACCGACTGTCATGGGTCCTGAGACTAAGTCTGATGACACATTTACACAATGATGAGGAACATTAACAAAGCCGCACTCTACTCCCTGAATAAGAACACTCTCATTAGAAGAAGATTTCTCAGAAAAAGGCAACGTACATGACAATAAAAGACTCTGAGAAGCTCTTGTGTCCCTTAAACGTTTAAGAGGGATAGAATTAGCCGAATCACCCAAGGGTGATATATAACCTTTCGATACGAATGTGTCATAATTCTCCATAATAAAATCAGACTGGGGTTTGTTAGACCCAACAAATGTATTGCTTTCAATACCTGACCGTGACCTAGACCTCTTAGAAATAGGAGCATCTGGAATAGGTCTGTCTTGATTCAGATGCCTGTGTTTCAGTTTGTTGCAATCAGAAATAACGTGTTCTTTTTACTTGCAATAGTTTCACGTATGAAGAGACAGGGATCATGAATCAATCCTATCAGAAGCTTGATTTTTAGAAGTTGTGCCAGTCTGAGTTTTAGAAGGGGTTGTATTAGGCTGAAATACTTTTCTGCCAGAAGACTGTTCAGGAGAAGTCGTTTTTACAAAACGAACTTTATGAGTTAAAAAATACTCATCAGCAGTTCGTTCAGCATTTTCCAAGGTTTCAATCTGATGCTCGTCGAGATAAGTCTTAATGTCACGATGGACAGAGTTTTTGAAATCTTCAAGCAAAACATGTTGCTTGAGACTTTCGTAATCTCGTTCAACTTTCTTGGCTAAGCACCATTTATCAAATAATTGCTATTTTCCTCTAGCAAATTCAACATGAGATTGTCCAGCTTCTTTTCTATGGTTTCTGAATTTTCGCCGATAAGCTTCAGGGACTAACTCATAACCCTTTAAGATGCATCCTTAACCACATCATAGTTATCACTTTGGTGAACTGACAGTGAATTGCAAATATTACTAGCCTTACCAATGAGTACATATTGTAATTATTGAGTTCAATGCTCCCTAGGCCATTTAAAATTTTCAGCAACTTTTCAAAACGAATGAAATATTTGTTTACATTTTCTCTGAAAGGGGGCACTAACCTAATATTTTTTAAATTTGGATTTGAAGTATGAATATGCTTTTCACTTGCCAGTTCCATTTCTTTCAATGTACATTGATATTCCCTCTCTTTCTGTCTTTCGTCCATATATATTTGTTTTTCTTGTAACTGGATTTGCATCTGTTTTTCTTGTAACTGCTTTTGCATATCTCTCTCTCTCTCTCTCTCTCTCTCTCTCTCTCTCTCTCATATTGTTGCTGCATTTGTTCTTCTTGTAACTGCATTTGTCTTTCTTTCACTTTGTCGTCTGCTCGTAAATGCATTTGTTTTTCTCTTTCTTCTTTCTGGAGTTCCAGCTTCCTCAACTCCAATTCCATCTTCTATTTTAATTCTATTTCCTTCACTTTTTTATATCAGGGTCTGATACAGACTTACTGATCAAAACCAAAGCACTTTTATCCAAAACATTCTTTTCTACCAAATACTGAACCAAAATATTTCTTATTTCTTGTTTCATTAAGGAAGGCTTTACCTCAGAAATACCGTATTTCACGGCAAGTTCAATCAATTCATCATTTTTGAAAAGATCTAGTTGTTCCTGGGTAGAATTTGAAAGAAATATTTCCACTATTGATGACATTTTACAAAAAGCTTGTCGACTTCACTAAAGATTTAAAAAAACTAAGGGAATTAAAATTTCCAAAAACATAGTTTTCTGAACGATTTTAGCCAAAATTTAAAATCCGGGACGAGCGACCCAATTCTTATGTTACGTGTTTAGGCTCAATAAACAGTAACAAAAGAAAGGGTGAAAACAACAAGCTTTGATAAATTTAACAATTTGTTTCCCTGGAAAAAAACTGTAAAAATGAAGAAAAAAAGAACTTTCGGTTTTAAGAATCAAATCCAAAAATAAGCCAAGAATAATCCACGAATAAAATTTTAGAATTCGTAATAATGAAATGTTCTAATGAATTCAAGTTCGAGTCCCGACGAAGAAACCAAGATGGAAGGCGATGACGTATGATGTATCTTGTACCTTGTTGATGTCTTTAGTTCCTTGTAGAAACACAAGAAATAACACTCCGGTGTTGGAAATAAATGTTTTAAAAAATGTCTTTGTTCAAGCATTCTGTATGAGCAGATACATATTTCTAGGAAAAAAATTTAACCCTTTTGAATCCAAATAATTCGAAATAAATCCAAACTGACACAGCAAAAGAACACTTCGACACCAAGTATTTTAAGCCCAGACTGAGATCTTTCTACAGACATCACTATTAAAAATAAGTATGGTGCAATTTCGGAAATGCCTGAATTGCGAAATAGAGGATCACGTGATAATGTTTATATATATATATATATATATATATATATATATATATATATATATATATATATATATATATATATATATATATATATATATATATATATATATATATATATATATATATATATATATATATATATATATATATATACACGTAGCCCCAGTATGACCAATGACTTTACTCCAAGAATAAAAAAAAAGTTGTTTACTTCACTAAAAACTATTTACAAGTCAAGGGTGACGTTTCCAAGACAGAGTCGATCTCAGCCTTGATATCCCCACGATCAAAATAAATTTTTGAAAAATCTTGTTCACGTGAATGTTACTAATTTTGAATTAAGGTCGGGAACTAGGTCAGCTTTATGTGTTTACAAATTAATCAGTCATGGTCAAACTATTGTATGAAAATTGTCCAAACCACGTAAACAAGATTACATTATAATAGCATGTACAATAAATATAATTTTTTTTATAGCTGACAAACAGACAATAAAATTAAAATAAATATGAATTAAATCAGATATACTTAACAGTATACACACTTTATCATATACCCTCAACTTATTAAATACTAAATTTGAATTAACTTGATTTCCTTTCAAATTAAAGTTTGAAGATAAATCTGTTCCATTAATCTGAATTTCACACAAATGCACACATTTGCGAGACGTGACTTTACGTTATATTCTGTCATTATAGGCCAAACCCTGGTTTAACTAACATTCTCAAACTTTCATTTTAAATTGGAACTTTAGATTACAAAATTTTGCTTTGGATATTTCAGACGATATAAATATTTTCATAATACGTAAGCACATAATTAATTATGCAAACACATTTTAGTTTTAACGTCCCAATTCGCCGTTTAACATACATTTCACCATTCTTCCAGTCTAATTAAAGTTTAAAGGGATGGAAATGATTTATTAAAAAAACTATCTGACATAAACCGTTCTTTGAAATAATCAAGATGTTAGGTTTAAACGACGTTCAAATATTCACTTTAGAATTAAAAGGTGCCACCTCTTAATTCAGTCAATGACGTCACTCGTAATTCTAATCTTTATCAGGAGTACTCCAAACGTAGCGATGTGATGCATTCGACAAATTCCGTTAGTGTCTAATCTAGTAAAAAAAAAAAAAAGCGGATCCGAAAAGAAAAAGCGTGCATTAGATGAAAATAATACTCCATGATTATTGATGACCAGCTGGGCCACTGGAATACTTTGAAGCGCGAACTTGGGCAGAAGACAATCCGACATGGTGAGGGGTTGACCTCTTATGTTTACAGAGGTGACGTTATCGCATCATGTGTTCTAGCTTTCCACTGAAGTCGGGTGACCCTCGGTTGTCTCCGACGTCGGAGTGATTTTGTACACATGTTAAAAATATCAGGGTTTATCAGTTCGAAGAAAGAATTACACGGCTCGTAATGCCATGTAACGTCGATGTTCATAGAACCTAACGATGTTTTAGTATCATTATCTTTCAAGATTCATAAATAATCAGATGATTTGGCATACACGACTTGTTGCACGTAACGGCGACATTTGGGGCTTTAAAATATTACACACAGTAACCTTTTAATTTTTGAAAAATGAATTGATAAATTCATCCAACCAGAGTAAATCTTAAAATTTTCATGTGAGGTAATGCATGGCTCGAATTGACTCCTATTTGTAAAATTCAAGATTTTATTAATGTATATTAATCTCTGATGTATACTGCATATTTTGTTACCAAAATCATTTTTACCAAACAGTCAATAAGAAAGATGTTCAAAAATCTCAATCGAGGAAGAAAAGTTGAGATATTTAGTCCAACTTGTGATGTTATGTTACGTAGCAAAAACCTTACTGGGTTCTACATGTGTTTCTTGACAATCTCCAGTAAGACAAAGATTTACTGGATCATCCCAAACAATGCATTTCTATAGGATGTCTCGAGCTGACGTTATAATAATACACCAGCGAGACCATCAGGATTATTGAACTTGCTCCTTAACACTATGTTATATACCATCAGCATCAACCTCGTTGATCATATCCTGTAGCTCAGCTTCTGTCGGGTTCTGACCAAGGGAACGCATGACCGTTCCCAACTCGCTTGTTGTTATTGTCCCGTCGCCATCTTTGTCAAATAAGGAAAATGCCTCTTTGAATTCTGAAAAAGTACATTATATTATTTTACAGTATCAAAGAGTGAAAAAACAGCAAATAAAAGTCAACTAAATGCATTTGTAGTTTTCCTAAGTATTTAGCATGTTCTAACAAAGAATAGAGAGTGACAAAATATACTACTGAACTCCGCTGGGTAACTAGTGGGGTTTTATTGTCGACGGAACTTGTATTATCGAATCTGCGAAATGGCTCATTTTTGCTATAAATCTATAACAATACATTAGGCTTCATAGACCCTACAAAACATTCTTAATACGGTAACTGGATTCGTGCCCTTTTTCCCAGTGTACAAAATTAGGCCACTTCAAAACGTTAAAGTTACAACTGGCTCAATTTTAGTTCAACAAGAAGCTTCTATAATTTATTTTTCTGTCGCAGTTCTACATGTTCAATTAATAGTACTTAATCTACAGCATTTTCACATCTGACTAATGTGTTAGGTCAATACTATCTTTCTCCTAGATGGATCACCAAAGGAAAAGTTAATGAATAATGCGGAGAATGATTCTCTAAATCTATGGGATAATATAATATAATATAATATAATATAATATAATATAATATAATATAATATAATATAATATAACATAATATAATGTAATTCTTTTAAGCTACACCTAAGCTAATAATCATATCTATCACCAAAGTTGCTTTAAGAAGTGAAATGCAGGAAATGGATACCTGTAAAAACTCGTATATTTCTGTTTGGAGCTTTCATGCCATACCAGAAATCAGAAATCCCCATGAAGGAATATATATATATATATATATATATATATATATATATATATATATATATATATATATGTCAGAAAAAGTAACAAGAGAAAAGAAAAAAAGAGCTATATTGGAATTCTACAGCTACAAGCAACTTGCGCCGACATCGTATCTTTCGTATTAAATGCACTTAGTGCATGTAATTTAGGTAGGAATTCACATCCAAGACGTTAGAAGTTAGTCTCCTTGAACTATCAACTGACGAATTCCCAGAACTGAGCAGAGATAACATGTTATGTAAAACGGACGTTACATTTGTTCTTCTTCGCCTTTTACTATGTGCTGTTACCATATCAAATCAATATTTTATTAGAAATTTGATTTGGATATCTATAAGGGGAAAATCTCCAGCATCTAACCCTTTGAACGGCACTCGTTTTTCACTTATATAAACAAGCTCGAGAGTAGCCTGCATTGGAAGATCTTGGTGCAAATCAACGTAAAGTTTAAACAAAAGTTAAGATAAACATATGTGCATTTGTGTTATACACTTATGTGTGAAATATAGACTTATTAGCGAAATGATTTTCATATTTATTTTTATTCACAATTGAAAATATAAGATTTTTTCCATCATGAAAGCGACGCTTGATTGTGTGGTGCTACAAAAGTTGTACTTGCATGCAAGAATGAGTACTTTGTAAGCTAGAATAAATAAATGGAAACTGCCTAACATTTAAGACCTAGAAATAAATCTTTGATAAAGAATGCTGACCAGACGTGATTATATTTAAAGAACTTTGTATATAGTAGTTCTCCGTACAGTTTGTACAGAAATAAACGCAATGCGGTATGATCAAATGCTAATGTTCTGACCAATGGAAATCTTCCCTATATTTATCAACTGATGCAACAACAATTATATTGATATGAACAGGCTATCAAAGTGAACAGAATTTACTAAAATAGGGCTGGGTGAGCTTTTGTGCCGACGAGTAAGTTTGATTTTCTAAATTTCGATTCTGAAGCAAGTTTTGTATGTATAAAAAAGGACATTTTCTTTTCCTACGTCAATTCCGAATATATTTTAGCTTGTGGTACCAAAATCTATATATTTAACTCGTGGCTTCACCATTCGTTCAAATATTATGTTTTGTGACAACACAATGAGATATATCCGGTATTAAAATAGGAAAAGAAAATGTCCTCTATGCAAGATCTGGTCCACACAGTCTAAGTCCAAACAGTCGAAGACAGTATTTTAAGTACTTACGAGGACATTGACACATGCAAGGCGATACATGTTTCTAAGAATTAAAGGCGCTTTATTCTTGTGGAATAAAATGCTACTTTGATTCCAAAGGGCGTTGGATTGTCTCTGCGCGATTTACTAAGAGTTCTTATCTGAAGTTAATCAGGGTTCGAAGTCTGATGCAGGTCTTGCAATAATAGAAGAGAGAGTGATTTATTGTGCGAGATAAACGAGCAAGCAGACACCGTATTCTTGCTATTCATTTCAACGTTTTCACCACATTGATAATGAACTCCACTGTGATTAATCAGCCATAAGGCTTAATGTAGCCTTTCAGAAAGAGAGTGGAGTGCTAGTTCAGAAGCCTGGAGACCATTATTTTGAAGAAGTACTTAATCTAGCCAGTCAAGAGGAATAACCAACGTTCGATCTCATAAAGTATTTATGTGATATAAATGATTAAGAAGGAAAACTGTCCTTATTTGTTTTCTATGCCTTGTCTTAAACATTGAAATGGCTTTTTAAGGCAAGCAGTCCAACGATGAAAAATAAGTGTCGAATATAAAGATGTTCCAAGATTTCTGTAGGATTAGGTGTTTGGTAGCTCAGTGTAATATTGTAAATCATGAGACGTGAATAATTGACTATTTCCAAACTTTCCTATGTATGTCGTGTAGGTATGAGCTGTAACAGAATCAATGAAGAGGGATACAATGACTTTTGTCCTCCTGATGCCATCCTTGACGTATTACGTTATATACTTTATCGTACTAACCTGCAATCTGTTCGTCTGTTAGAGGGACGGTCTCCAGGTTCTGAAATAATAATAATAATAATAATAATAATAATAATAATAATGATAATAATAATCTTTATACTTTTTCTGAAGACAACCAAATTTTCTAACAGTAGTCCTCTATATGGTCCTCGGTATGTGTTTAGTCTATCTAGATTGAACTGCAATTGTTATGCTTCTTTAATGTCTGAAAAAAAGATTCTCAAGTATTTCACTAAAAATTGTCCTCCATACACGTTTACTTCAATTCGTTTCTAAACATTCAGAAAACTATAGTCCGTGGGAAGGTTGTCTAATTTTGCTCAGGTATGTTATCAATTATAAAGTGCGTGTACTAGATTTTTGGTTGTACATATGTTTTCTTATGTTCATGTGTGTTAAAATACTTTATTAATCTGGTCACCGTCAATACTAGTTTGTAACGTTATACCTCATAATCTTAGAGAAAAGATTGTTCAGCTTTTGGCTTTTTAAATGTATGATGATACAACCAACACACTTTTGTTCAGTATCTAATTTAACGAACATTTTGACAAAGGATGAAACAATGAAAATTTAATTAGCAATTTGACAAAGGATGAAAAGATCAGGAAGACACAAACAACTCACTCAAGTAGTAGCATCAGCTATCGACATCAAACAATTAAACAACTTTTAAGCAAGATACCAAAAAAAATGAAATAATTGAATATCATTGGAAATAAAAGAGCATTATTAGTAAGCAATGACGACACGAGGGTTCGAGGCGCCCGTGGGCAAAGTTCTTTAGTGGAGCCCCTACTTTGTAACAGAGAACATTTTTATATATCAATTGCCACCCCACCCACCTCTTCTTAAGTATACAATTTGTTATGAATTATCCCCCTTACAATAAGGTGAAGCAAAGTACTATGCATATTTCAGCGGGGAAAAGATTCCGACGGCACCCCCTTTTCTAAAGGTTCTGCCTGAGTCTATCGTTGTCCATTTTTTCAGTAACCAGGTAGGATAGAAAAAATAATAATAACGACCTCTAAAGTCTTGTCTTGAAATTATCCAAAAATCTAATAATTAATAGATAACTGATATGTTTAGTGTTTGATTCTTGCATAATCGAGGGCTCTAATGTTAATTAATTTCGTACAACAGTTGTGGGTTTTTTTCTCACACAAAAATCCTACAATAAACACATTGTTTCTTTTCTCGTTCTAACTTGATCTGTTTCATAATTGATAGAGAGACCGAAGAATGCAAATAATGCACATAATATATCATCCCGTTTTCTTCTTTCAGTCAGAGTGGCTTGACCTTTAATGTTTAGATTCCGAAATTGACAGGATTCTTTCTTACCTCATCTGCAAGCCATCCACAAAGGTTGATAACATTAGAAAGTGGACAACTCCGTGTATTGTGCGGAAATCAAATTGCTGGCAGGCAGACGAACAGCATACAATAATTGTTATGGTGGACGTATACAAGCCAATAGACTAGCCAGACTTGAGAATTGATTTTTCTATGTCTGGAAGTGTACGTAAGTGAATCGTTAATTATCATGGAACATAGTTAGGACAAGGAGTGAAGTCTATTAATTCGTTTGTGTAACTAAATTGTAAATTCTCTCCAACTGAGAACCGATTGTGTTAACATTATGAACGTTTGCCGACTGACATCGCTCAGCTAGCAACTTACAGTCCATAGCGGGGTGTAATGTTTTGTCTAAGAGGTCTAATTTTGTCATGGTTCCAGTATAAATGCGTGAGCAGCTAGAAAAGACATTCACTTATCATATATAGGTTATGAGTGTGTATTTTGTTGCAAACTAACGATATTAACTGAGTTCTGACGAGAAAAGAGTTGGAATATTGTTAGATCCCTGACGGCTAAAACCTGACACGTATTTAGGTTGGGAATTACATTTCATCTGGAGAAAACATAGCGCCATACCTCTACTGCACAAGGGAAAATGAGCGCAGTCTACAACCCAGATTGTTCATGACCCGAAGAGGCGAGAGAGAGAGAGAGAGAGAGAGAGAGAGAGAGAGAACAAATACGGCAAAGCTGACCTATCACCAACAGTTATTTGAAAAAGACCGGAAGCAAGCAGGTGATTCTGACATGAAGGCAATTTGGGTTCGATCAATCACTCAATTATATGATGACATCTGGTTAATTTTTATAACAGAACGGCTAATTGAATTTCGAATAAATCTTTTAACTCTATTTCTGTGAGGAAGTGAATCATTTAATGTAATGTTCAAATTAATTTTTTAATGTAATTGATTAAATCCTTATATTGTATATACGGGGGATAGTATTGTTCTATTATATACCTCTGCTCAGATCTCTGTGGTTCCATACATTCATTATATATATATATATATATATATATATATATATATATATATATATATATATATATATATATATATATATATGGCTGATCATCTTCTACATAATGATAATCACAATACCATAAGGAGTGGGGATATCACATCATTTTTCCTCTGATAATCTCCATAAAACGAAATATTATGTAAAAACATTATATTTAGTCATCGAACCTGTTTATGTACCATGTTTGTTTTGGTCGGGATTCAAAGGTACGGCGACTAAATATTTTACATATAAGTGAATTTATTTTCTCATTGAGGTCCTTTTTATACGGATGTACGCATTGCACCCCAGTCAAGTATACATCAATACATTCATCACTGATATTTACTGATTTATTCATTTTTAAACGTTTAAATTTAGCTAGACCTATCATTCGTTCAATATGTACTCTTTTGCTACTTATGTTTCTGTCATTTAAGTCAACCCTGCACAAATAACATGTACTATGCATAATTAAATAAATGTTAACCTCACAATTCAATCTAGGAAGTGTTCGGACGAATATACAAGGCAACGGACTTAGCACATGGCACCATGCTAGCCAAATCACGTTTCATATCGTAGCTTCTTGATAAATATTTGTATTTAGCCATATTTAAAATGAACATCATTGCATAGCCGATATATTCTGAACTTGAATAAAAGAACTCAATAATAAATGTTTTAATCGTGTTTATTTCAAGCAAATTGATTTTCAAACTATGATTACAATATAATAACATAATATACACATATATCGCATGAATAGCACCTATGTGTCTTTTGAAACATTACTAGTTCTAAAATTACACATAAAGCAAATGAAAGTTGTTTCCGGTGGCAATTTCGATTTCGTACTAGTTAAGGGATTTGTCAAAATTTTGAATGTTTTATCATGACCTTTCATTCTTTCAATATGTATTCTTTTACTACTTGTTATTATTTCATTATTCTATTATTATTTTATAGATACACAGCAACACGAACTTGGCATAATGAAATAAATTTTAACCTCACAGTTCGTTGTAGGAAGTGGATTGATTTTTTTTTTATCGATCGAAGGTAACTACAGAAAAAATCCGATTGTTATACCGGTAGTGGTGGCTCCACCTCCGTAGTAACAATAAATCGCAACTAGGTCCCATTGAGATGGTGTACATAAAAATAGGAATGTTCTAGAGAACTTTTAAATTATTTTCACAACACACCAATCTGTCACTATTTGAAACTTCACCATGGAACAGACATATTATATATTACTTACTCAAACGTAAGGATAGGTTTATTGTATCAAATGATATATCACTAAATTATTTAATATATCCTGCAATGAAAGGGAAACTTTGTCAGATACTTCTATTTACGTACTATGTACGTTGCAGAAAGAACTCTATACCGATAAATTAAATACCCCAACTTGTTGTGTTTAAAGATTTGGGGGCAGGTGGGGTGGGGTTATATAAATTACAGCTGATCGTCAAGACTGAACAGCCAGAAAACGTTTGACATCAGGAAATTCATTAGCCTCGAATAAAATGGGTCGAAGTAAAGAAGAAAGAGAAACGCACTGGTTTGACTGCTGTACTGACTCTGTTTCACGGTAATAGCATTCCTTCTTATCTCTAGAACACTCTACTAATGACTTCCATCTGAAGGCACGTTAGTGATTCAACGTTTGGTTGCCGACAACACAATTTATTGGTAATAAACTATCATGCTTCTTAAGAGATTTCACTCGGAGACCATGAAAACAAAATCCTCTAATTACTTATCTTACGGGTGATAAATAAATGATTGATAAAAAATTATTTATAAATCTCCTTTAACCGTTAATATCCTGGACGAGTCTACATCATCCAGACTACAGAATACAAAGCACGTTCTACAGAATGAATCATAGAACCAGACAGTTTATAGCAATGCCAGTTATCCAATGTCAGTTTAAGACAATGTCAATTCATGGTATTTACATAAGAAATGTGGGGGTTTCAAAGCAAATATGCATAAACATAAATTATTACAGAGTAAAGGGATAAAATTCGTCATGTCAATTTGCTAAATCATTATTGTAAAGAAACTATAATAAAAAGTAATTTCATAAATTATTTTGATAATCCAATAATAATACATTTTAATTGAAAACGAATCGATAGTCTAAAACGCATATATTATGGGGCAGAAGTACCTCGGTAAATCTTTATAACGAAGATCAAGATTGATAGATAAACAAGATGTATTACATAAATATGTAATCTTACATGACTGATCTGCCGTTGATATAGATATTCAGTCTGTAATTCGTCTCGCACTCCTACAATTGTTTTTCCGTATCGCACTCCCAGCTTGGAACTACTTTTATAACTTAAAATATTCAATCAATAATAATGTCGACTAATCACAGAGAGCAGCATCTATATTGATTTTGGCGTGAATTTAAAAGAATTACATATTGCTGCAATGTTGATGAGACTTTTAACACTGGGAAACATGCAGAGAATTGTATGTGCAGATTTTAAATTCTTGCGACTGTTCTAGTATAAATGAAAGCGAATAGAACGAAACAATATTAACTGTTGTTCTTCTTCTAGGGTTTAACGCCATTTTTCAGCACAAGATAGGCTATACATGGCGGCCAGTATAACTGGTGGAGGAAGAACCCTGGATAACCCAGGGAAGAACCACCGACCCTAGAGAAGCTACTGGCAGGCTTTCCCACGTACGTACGCTAGCCGAGCCTTGGACTCGAACCCACGCAGACAGAGGTGAGATGGCAGTGATCCGGAACGGTGAGTGCTTTAGACCACTCGATCACTCGGGTCCCCAACAACAATATTGAATTTGTGTTTAAAATTGTTCTGTTAAAATATATCTTAATGAATATATAAAGTTTAATCGGCATGTTAGAAAAGGAGAGAATCTTCGATTTCTTACAAAAATGTATGTTTTGATTATAACTTAAGATCAATGCCTGAATAAGTTTCTGTATTAAAAGAAAACTCAAAAATTAAAACTTTCAATTTACTGTAAATTAATCAGCTTTCGGTATGAAAATTGAATTATTTCATTAATGTTCGTCTGCGACATTTACCCTGAAATTTGGTTGGAAGATTATTGTCTATTCAGTAAGTATAGTGTAAGAAAAAGGGCCACTTACTGATTCAAAGGCTATGCTCCATTTGAAAAGTAACGGAAATACCCAATTACCTCTGACGGCAGTTTAAATCCATTCATATGTCCTAGAATATTTTAACATTTTTATTATTCTCTGATTAATATCTATTTTGTATGTTATGTGTCAGAAATTTTCGTTTATGGATTTAGTAGAGATATTGAAATCGTACACTACAACTTTTGCAAACATCATTTCGATTTTTTAAAACTACAAAATGCAGTTGTGTTAAGGGAGTACGAAAGATTACGACTTATTATTAAGATCTATGGTCTTAAACTAAGTGATATAAAAGAACGACAAGAGTTGTTAAATTCAACTGATAATTTATTTCCCTAGAATACAAAAGTGAACATTTAAAAAAAAAAACTTACAGTATTGCGAATTCAATCCCATTTAGTCCAAAACGTTCTATCACTAGCCCCCATGAACAAAATTCTAATTAAATTCCAGTGGTGATGGAAATAAGATCCAACGCTGAATGTGTTGATGTGCTTTTAGTAGCCTGTGACGTGAAGATGTGCTTTTAGTAGCCTGTGACGTGAAGAGGTGCTTTTTGTAGCCTCTGACGTGAAGAGGTGCTTTTAGTAGCCTGTGACGTGAAGAGGTGCTTTTAGTAGCCTCTGACGTGAATATGTGCGAACGGTCTTTTGATGAGTCACAATAATACTCCAGATATGTTCTTGTCTGAATTCACTATAATTTTCAGTTCTTGTTAATGTCCAAGAACATTATAGACGAGCACTTTCCAGTGAATAATACTTTGAATAAATAAATCCACCCAAATCAAATAATAGATAGAATAATACAAATGATTTCTGCTTCAGATGTAATTGCAAGAATTAGTAATTTCTCAAATAAATAGGACTATAAACCGATTTACCAGACCTAAGTCACAATTAACAGTTTCAGAAATGACTATTGAGTGGAACTGTCCATTCTAAACATTCTACGTTGTATACTATTCAAATCTTTTACCAAAATTATAGCAAAGAATGTTGTAAATATCAGGTACAACAAATTTTTTTTTCTTCAGGAATTCCAATGTCCCAGAGTCAGACGAAAATAATTATTTTTACGTTAATAATAATTTGAAAACTTAATCAACAGTCATTAGAAAATGATCAATGTATTATTTTTTTTTACCAAAAGCAAAACAACAGCAGTGTTCTTGGTCAGATACAACCTTAATTTTGGACAAGGTCAAGTCCAAAATACAAATATAATACCATATAAACATGGAGAAAAAACCAACAACAACAGAAATTAGATATACATAACATTACCTCGTATGTGTTTACGATGAATTAAATACTGGTTGAAGATCAGACGAAAGCCACTAACTCGCTATTTACAGCAATGCTATTTAATGTTGAAAAACGTAGATGAAACCAACAGTGTCTACTGGATTACCAACGTTAAATACGTTATTTCACTACGGGTTTGGGTATGTCTGGTTAAATCAAGATGTTGGTACAGAAATATACCTTTTCTCACTATTTTCATAAATAATTAATGTTTCGGCTTTCACAAACTGTCAAAGCGATTTAACAATTCACATAAATCTGTGTTACAGTATTCGGAAAACTGAATTAGAATCGGAAAACTACCTATCATGTGGAATATCATATTTACTGAGGACGTTATTGGCTAAATTCGTGTGCTCAGAGCACATGATGAAAATAGATACCGGTATGCATAGTAGGACTGAGAGAAACAATATATACTGTGACTGACTCATGACAAAAAAATAATATTTATTTGATAGAAGATGAATCCCACTTTGTTTGTGTTTGTCCAGCTTTTGACCATTTTAGAAAGAAATACTTTAATAAAATTTATCATCTCTCTCTCTGGCTATTGAGAAATTTGTATTCCTCATAAATCATATTAATTATAGGTTACTGCTTTTGTATAGGACAATATGAACGAGTTTTTCGGATGGAAATAATACACAACCTTGGGAGTGCAGTATATCCATCCGACAAAACGAGTTCATATTTTCCCATACAAATGCGGTAACCTTTCTATTATATGTTCATTTGCTTGATCTACATAAGGCTTAACTATGTAAACAAAAATACACTACACGAAACAAAGTAACTGAATGTATGCCATATTCCAAACTAAATACACAAGCGCAGATTCATCATTACACAAAAACAACATTATTAATGTGCACATAACTCCACCCAGATAAATTTGAACATAGTCGCGCGCTAGACATAACTTTAGAAAGAAAATGGCGTGATGGTCTACTTAAAATTGAAATTTGGTGTCATACTGTGAATGAATGCGTATTGTAACAACTTTTCTATTTGATCTGGAATGAATAGCTTTTGGTATTTTTGTCGTTTCTACGAAATTACGTGATTATGGACTGGATTTATCTGTGCCAATTCTACATGAAGTACATCGGACTTCAGTGGTGAAGGAGCATCATGTTGACATCTTCAAAAGTGTTTCTGTTCTGTCAATGACTGTTTGAAATCATAATGTGGGAGAAATATGAAGTCTCTCGATTGCCACTATCAAAAGGATGCAAAGGAATATAATGTTTATTTCATTTCGAGTGCAGTAAGGAGGATGTAATTGCACTTGGAATATAGTCGAAATTAAAGTACAATTTCGAAATGTATAATCAAGCTTGACAACCCATGACATGGCTCATGTAATTTGGATTTGCAGAACTAAGTACATTTTGAGGGCATTCACGATGTAAAACTGTAAGTATATTGTTTGCCATTCTTATTACCAGCTAAAGAAGACAGTTTATGCCTTGTCACTTGCATATACTTTTTTTGGGACCCAGCTATTTTATGAAATCTGGCGTCTATCGCCCTTCTAAATCCGACACATTGTTTCAAACAAGTTAACGCGGAATGTAGCAAAACAGCTGGTATGTGGCAGTCCATGAAACATCTGCTTTAGTTCATTCAGAAACAAATTTCATCAACCAAAACCTAAAGCGCCTACTACAAGAGTATACACGATTTGTTTACAAATCAAAAGTGCTGGCGTCTGCGTCCATTGTTTGTTTACAATGGAAAGTAGATCCAGGAAACGATTAGAGGGGCATTATATTGAAATACATTTTAATAGGATCGGGCCAATGATAAATCAGTGTTTATGGATACATATTGATTTTAAAAGGTTATGGTATAAGGTCAACATCTTGCTTTCTGAACGAGAACGAACAATCCTTGCAAAGTCTAAGATTTCAAGCATGACAGAGAATGGGCCTGATATAAATTATTTTTATTAAAAACACCCAATTGTGTAAATATAATCGTACCCCGTCTATCGAACAACCCAGGTGAAAGAAATATAAATGGATAAAGCACAAAATAACGATTACAGCTGAAGCAGCTAAGACGTTGAACAAAAATCATCGATTGAAGCAAAGCAAAGCAATCGGCTAGGTTCCACTAGCTATAACGGAAAAAGTCATATGCAATAAGGCATTAAAGTACATCTGCATGTTTTAGAGACAACATCCTTTACATATTTTTGTATTCCATATATCAATATTTATCCGTGCCTGGCGCGCACCAAGCTGTTCGTCCTTCGCATTACACGCTGGCAGGTCAGGTCCTATCTCGTATGCATGAAAAGAAAAAAGACCCTTCTCTGTTATCGCCTCTGCACTATTCAAGGTTGGGAGCGCGTTGTGCAAGCACTAGTACGTAATCCGAGAAAGAAGAGATGTAAACATATCCACGCACTTTTTTATCCCTTGTGTTCATTATTCATTCATTGTTTTTAATGGTACTGCAGAACGAATCCCCCAAACCAAATTCGTATCTAGAAGTTAATGAATCGTTCTTGTCATCGGCATAAAACGTCCATACAATTCAGCGAACACTAGCATCGCTTACCTACATGTTTTTATGTGGTGTAATAGGAACTGCCATCGGGTAGCGTATAAGAAAATCTACTTAAATTTGCTAATCTCTTTTTGAAAACGATATAATCTTCTAAACATTTTTATTTCAGAGCTGATTCAACCTGATTAAAATCAAATCTACACTGTCCTACGTGAAAATCTGACAGCGACTGCTTATGGGTCGTGTTCTGGTGAATTCGCCAATGAAAATACAGTTTTCAGAATTTTGAAAGTTAACCAAATCGTTCGGTTCGTATACGTGATCTTGAGCTATACTACTGAGTCTTCCAAACGCTAAATTATAAGACTTCATCTCATTGGATGTTACAATTATCGATTATGGTAATAATATAGGTCACCAGAATATGACCCCTAAGCTGTCGCCGTCAGATCATCACGTAGGACAGCGGAGATCTGATTCTTAATCTGATTGGAGAAGATTCTGTTGGCTTGGACATTTTCGTGAAGAAGAAACAAGTGTTATTCCCAACTGATAACCAGTCTACACATTATATAGTTACGATATTTTTATTTGTGTTAAAACATTATTGGTTATATTATGATTTCCTAAAGACACAACGAGGAAGCCGACCCAATTTCGCCTGGGCGGATATCGAACCCTCTATCTCTTTTTTTACGAGTCCAACGCATTAAAAACCGAGCTACGTGACTTTTATGTAGCTAAGAGGATCAGTATACAATTAGTGTGAGAGAGCACCAATCATTCCTGGTCGCTTCTCCGATGCCGACTATTTTAATTACTGTATATCAGGATAGCATGGTAAAAGTAATGGTTAATATGGAGCCATGAGGTGCGTGCAGTCAAGCATTCAAAGAATATTTCGCTTATGTCAAATTTAAGGAGTCAAAACTTGACTGAGAGCTATAATAAATCAATTTTATGCATAAGTCGTGTGCATGTTGAGACCCTTCACTTTCCTCATAATAAAAAAATTAAAAAAACAAATAATCACACCCTCCAAAACAATCAAAAAACACGACCAAAAAAAAATTCATATTAAACAAAACAGACAGCGGCAAACAAGCTTTTCTGTACAGATATACATCGCAAAATAAGTACAAGCCACATGAAAACACATCTAAGACAAACACGAGTGTTTAGAAACACGATTGCCAAATAAATTATGAGCCAACCAGTTTTTCCATTTCCGGATTCTGACGTCAGGCTCTGATTCAGTTATTTTCGAGTTAAGGTTCATTAAGCAAACGCATGTCTGGCATAGAGCCTATCGGTATTCTCCTATGTCAGTTAGTATCGAAAGCAATCAGCAATTTAAGTCCTTGAAAGACGGCTGGGACCTTATGTAAGGGTACCCTCGTACAAGATAATCGTTTGTCTGTCTGCATGTCTGTCTGTATCAAAAGTAAGCATTGTGATCTTTTGGGTAGATATATTCAATGAATACTGATGTGCATTTTGAAAAAAGAATAAACAAATATTTGCAGAAACGGATAATAATACATCTTTATATGATTTAAAGTAATGTTTAGAACTTACTTCAAATTAAGAGCAAGTAAATATTTCATTCCAAGATTATCTCAACCAATGAATTTAAAAATATAGTCACGTTATGCCTGATGCAGCTAGTAGTCAGTAAATTTCAGACAAGGGCAAACATAATGGCAATTTTCGTAAGCAGTGTACTGCCTATGCCATACGTATTGTTTGTCAGCTGCATATTTATGTAATAGGTATTGTTTGTCAGCTGCATACATATGTAATAGGTATTGTTTGTCAGTTGCATACATATGTGATAGGTATTGTTTGTCAGCTGCATACATATGTAATAGGTATTGTTTGTCAGCTGCATACATATGTAATAGGTATTGTTTGTCAGCTGCACACATATGTAATAGGTATTGTCAGCTGCATACATATGTAATACGTATTGTTTGCCATTTTCTTATAAGGAGCTGAAAATTGAAAGAGTCACAAATTAATGTCTGATTATCCAGGGCTAACATGGTTGATAGCATTGAAGAAAAGAGAAAGATAAAGAAGAACATATTGGATGTACGTACGAGCGTATAAAGAGGAAAATTATGTTCAGACGTCATAAATCGCATCCATTTGGAAACCAAGATTAATTGCCTTTCATTCAGGTAGTATTTATCAAGCATGAACATCTACAATCGGTCTCTATTTCGCCTGCATTTATATTGAAACCGATTTATCTCAGACAATGCGACAACAATGAGTATTGGTTTGAAGAAAATTCGACAGGCACCTACCCTATTAACTTTGTCCTTAAGAGATCGCGAATTGCGCATAACAAATTTTCTTCGCGGTTTTTGATGGCGAGGTTTCAGTTGCATTGTGTCACTTTTTCTCACCTAGAGTAGGTTTGATGAACGAATTGTCAATTTATAGAGAAGATAAACAATCGTAATGCCTTAAATCAAGCCTAATACAATCTGAACACGTAAAACAAGCATATCATGCAAGTACACGTGAGCAAGACAGTTATAAAGATACCTGTACAAAACGATACACGTGGTTCGTTCAGAATTGGCGAGTAAAGAAACTGGTAATATTGCGTATGAATACGTGAAGGCAGTCAGGCCGAGAGGGCGTGCGTACGTCACACTTTCTCTCAGCTTGGGACAAAACACTATACGGGTTTTAAAGTCGTTATATTCATCACTGAACACTTTCTTCGTGTTCAACACTGTAAGGAATAGTTTAAAAATATACAAGTTAATACTTGAAAAGGGTTCAAATTAAAAGTCATGTGTGTATATATGGGGATTAAAAGTCATGTGTGCATATATGGGGTTTAAAAGTCATGTGTGTATATATGGGGATTAAAAATCATGTGTGTATATATGGGGATTAAAAGTCATGTGTGTATATATGGGGATTAAAAGTCATGTGTGTATATATGGGGATTAAAACTCACTAAAAGCTTGGAGATAAAGGGCAAAACTACGGTGACATTTTCAAAACGTAACGTACCGATAGCAGTTCAAAAATAGACCTGTCGTACAAAAGTAAATCTTTAAAATATACTCAATTCATTCCATGTTCTTCTCCTCGGAAATTATTCTCTTATTTGCATCAGTACGGTACCCATTTTTATGAAACAATCAAGAATCTGCACTGTTATCAAGATGTGCCATAGCAACAGCTTGTTACAGTACGTGATGAGAAAGAGAACAGCTGCTTCTAACAAACACATTACGATGATCCGAATCGATAAGACGTTTACAATTATTTGTTTACAATGCCTGTTCTCAATGGAAAATGTTGTGTTGTTAATTTGTTAGAATATGCGCATTATTAAATTGACGCTGAGGGGAAATAATAAATTTAAGATAATGAACTGAAAGCACGTTCTTTGCCATTATATGTATTTAGTTCATCGACTATTTATTAAATTATACTGCACAAACACGCATTTTGCAATGACAACTTGAGAAGGTTTTTCAGTTATCTTGATTTATAGAGATTTAGTGACCGCCTCTTTTCTGGATCATCCTAAGTAGAAATGACGCAATTAAGGCGATGGGGAAAACACAAAATCGTGACGTAAACCCTGGTACTATGACAACAATGAGGAGCGAAATAGCATGTAAAAATATCATATCTCACATTCGTTATAATAATTTGTCAGAATAATCGGAAAATAAAGACTTTGTGCATTAAATGACAAGACATTTTACTCTTAGAAAGAAATCATGGGATGTATCCTGTTGGACTATGAATATTTCGTTATTTTAAAAGGAAAAGCTCAATAACTGTATGTATCACAGAGTTGTTACACTTTACTTACAATTTCTGCAGTTTAATATGTGTACGTCAAGAAGTTAATATATCGCTTTCTGTTAACCTGACTGGTCTAAATAACTCCACGAAATTCTTGCGCAATATTCTCATTATTGATAGGCTGTGTCTGTGGGAAGTTTTCTATCCCCGCCTTCTGAAACCTAACTATTACTATGTACAATATGTTGTCGTATTTCCAATAGGTAGCTCAATGGACATTAGAAAATCTAACGTCTATCACCAAAACGCACCTAAGTAAACTGCTGCTAACAAGCGATATAGATCACTTCCAGGATTAAAATGTTTAAATATCAACCTATACGAATAAATCAACTAACTTCTCTTTTTAAAAGAATGTTGGCAAACTGACAGAAAACTTTATAGCGGCATAATTCTTCCAAAGCAAATAATGCAAATACCCGGTCACGAAACATTAAAGCTGAAATGACCATATTGAGCAAAACGTCTAGTCTAGATTAAGCACAATTTCTGCAACCAAGAATAACCCCTTCAGGTTAATATCTAAGAACTGGAATGCTATTTTGTCTGCTCTATGCGTCACTATGTAAAATGGTACGGCAACTGCAAAAGTTGACCCTCCATGGTACAATATGTGACATCACACAGTAATTACATCAAATAGCCTGTATTCAAAATGTGCCAACTATTCTATTGCTTTGGAAGTACAGTTGCTCTTTGAATTATAATTTGTAACTAAAAATCAACTTTTAAATGTCTGGTTATCGAGGTGGGCATATTTTTTTTTTCACACGCGAGATTGAAAGGTGCAGTCTTAGGATCAAATGAAATGCCAAAATCATGTTTTCTTCTTTCTACTCAAATTCTTTCCACTAAATAAAACAAATATTCGACATATATCTCAAATGATAATAGTTTAGTATTAAATTTACGAAAGTGGTTGAATAATTTCACTGGAAATTATTCCACTCGTTTAATAAATTCAGCATTAAATTTATACCCATTTGGGACCCTCTATTTAATCCTGGTACATAACATAAATTGGTGCCGTATTTCATACATCGCAGCGTAGAGTACCTAGATTAGGTTATTCGATCTTGGAATTGTGTGTTGAAGGCGGCGCCTCAATGGCAAGTGAGGTGCAAGGGTTGTAAATTTGTGATACAAAATAAAGAGGGGGTAACGAACATATAACAGTCCAAGAAAGAAAGAAACGAATAACCAAGATTGTAGTTAAAGAAGGGCGACCTACAATTATTTTGCAACATTTGCCATGGACAGACAAACAGTGACGAATTTTGTAGGTAATTTGAGAGTTAATAAACATTGTGGAACTGGTATGAGAAAAGGAAGCAGGTTGATCATGCCTGAATAATACATGATGCTGAGCACAAAGAGGGACCGTAGTCAATAGCTACCCTTGAATGTGACAGGGACAGGGGCAACCCGAAACAATGAGAGTCAGCGTTACTTACATTTTTCTTCCTATTGTAAAAACAAAGATTCAAGGCCATCATCACCTTGCTTTAAAATTGTCCCAGTCTACGGATCATGGACGTTATCGTTGCTCAGAGGTGATTTTAAATAAAACGAGATTGAAATGAGCAATTTCGTCAATACTTTAAAAATAAAAAAGATGTCTAACTTCTACAGATCTTTTTTTATACCTATGATTATTGAATATTTTATTATTGCAGAAGAAAGAACGTGATTGAGATTCTGTTAACAATTTTGACTATCAGTGTATTATCTTTATTACGAAAGCTGAGTCCTGTTTAAAAGTTTATTCATTTTATATTAAGCCCATTCATGTATGCTCTTACTGAATTTTATTTTGATTTGGTTTAACTGCCCTTCAACACACTATAGGTTACATAGAAAAGTTTATGATAGAGATGATAAGGAGGAATCTTGGACTTCCCTATCTTCAATAATAATTGCGGCTAAAAAATGAAGTTAATAGCATTAAAGATCATATATACTAGTGTGAAGGGGCAAATTTCTGGGCGATCTATGAAGAACACATTAGTTGAGACCAGGGAACAATTAATTAGATTTATGGGGACAGGCGCGTATCAAATCGCCATAATGCCATGACCGGTAATGTCTTTTCGAGGGGAGAATTTCATACTTAATTAAGCATTTTTTTGTACAGCAGCCAGACGGACTGTAAGGGACACGGTAAACTTTGATTCCATGGTAAAACTGTCACAAATTGAAAATTTCCAGTAAGCCCTAGTCGCAACGTAGAAGGTCAAATTGACCCCAGACTTTGGCGCCACTGGAAAAAAGGCGGCAGATATACTTAATCCTGATTGGTTACGCTAAATAAGGGGCGTGTTTCCATCACTAAATTTCCTAGTTTTAATATCGCCATATCGAAAATCTTAATATCTAAGCTTCTCTGCAAGAGAAAACCAGTGTAAAGAAAACTCCGAGAGAAACTCTCTCGTAAAACTGTTGTCGAGGAAAACCGACGAACAAATTTGGAGGTAGAAGCGAGGAACACTGAAAGCTCAAAGGCATTTGTGACAATTCCATGTAATTTGTCGATGCCATATATATATATATATATATATATATATATATATATATATATATATATATATATATATATATATATATATATATATATATATATATATATATATATATATATATATATATAGAGAGAGAGAGAGAGAGAGAGAGAGAGAGATATAGATATACATATATATATATATATATATACATATAGATATACATATAGATATACATATATATATACATATATATATAGATATATATATAGATATATAGATATGCATATATATATAGATGTATAGATATACATATATATATATACATATATATATATACATACATATATATATATACATATATATATATATATATATATATATATATATATATATATATATATATATATATATATATATATATATATATAATGCTTTGCTGAATTTATTTACTTATATTTGCATGAATTTAATTTCTACATTCGTATATCAATTTGCTTTATGAAGTATAATTGTGTTGAGTTTATGCATAGAAAATCGTACATTAATCTTCTTTAGATAAGTTTGACCAATTGTTTTAATTTGTTGTCTTGTTTGCATAAGAATTAGGTTCTAAGAATTTAATGTATTACATTAGTTAATATGATTACGAGAATCCGTGTGAATTCACCGAATTTAGAAGATTTCACGTATGATTAAGGGAGAGTGTGTATTGACTGAAATGACGTAGTACGACATGCGATGTATCTCATTTATTCACTTGTGTAAATTGGGCCGGCTCGGAACCGTTATGCCTCGTGTGGTGCCAATGTGTGATGTTAATTCGTGATGAATTAGCCATTAAACTAACCAGGGTCATTATAGGACACGTGTAGCCGACTGATAGCCTTAACGTCTGTTTAGCACCGATAGTAAGATCTGATAACGAGGAGTAATAATGCAAAAGCCCCTGTTATTATAAACAACAGACAATTTAGGTTGTCTCTATTTATATTTTTTAGAAGGGAGAAAATAGCTCCTGAGACATATGGTGCGACGTATTAATTCTGCGACGGATGGTACGACGTGTTAATTCTGAGTCGTATTCTGAGACGTATCCTGTGATGTATCTGTGAATCTACGTGCTACGCACAGAGTGAGGACCGAAAGAGGCAAGACCTGCATAATCGAAGGAACAGCTACAGTGGAAGTTGAGTGAACGAAGAAACAGGTTATGCAATCGTACAAGGCACTGACTTCGATTGTTCACTCGATCCTATGATAAACTAAAACTATCATTAAACAGACCGGCTACTTTATTTAAATATATTTTTTTTTGTGTAATTTGTCTGGAAGTTTTATATCAAAAAACAGTATATTCCTGATGTAATGAATTCTCACTTTGGTTTTATGTAATTGATTAAATTGTTTGTTTACATGTACGGGGACTCGTGTTTGATTTGTTATATATATCTGCTCAGATATCTATCTATTCCACCTATGTTTCACCACTTATATTTATATTTACTCGAGCCGAGCAATAATATCGTGGGCGGTCAACCCCTAGATAACGAAAACCAAATTAAGCGTGACGCACGCTTACAACTAGGTTTGCGCTAACGTCTGAACAGGAGTAAAAATTATTAAAATATACATTTTTATTAACTAATATGATAAACAGAAGCCAGAATGCAATTTAGTGTCTCCTAGTAATAATAAATTATATCTTCTGAGTCACCTCAAAGTAAAAAATAAATTATTGTAATTTCATTGATACAGTTTTTATGAATCCTGTATTCTTATTGATAATAAAAGATCTAAAATTTGTTCTGGCAAACAATAACATCCGAAGACGGACCAAATATCGGGACCGTGTGTGTCTGTGACTCAACCGGATGGGCGATTACTGGCTGCAGGCCCTTATAGGTACTATGCTTTGTACGAGAGCGATAGATAGAACACTCTCTTTTATCCTCTGTCCAAATTGAAACTACCTGTATATCTTTCCATGTCATTGTTATTTCCCTCTTTCATCTGTTCAATTTATGTGACGTCATGACACCCTATTCAAAACTTGTCACGTTCTGGCTTCGCATCGAGAAACAGCAACAGTGTTATGTGAGTAAGACGAGGTCTTTTGAAAATGTTCCAAATATAAAATTAGAAATATTGCAATTTTTGCGTCTCTAACGAAATCTGCAGAAGACAGGTATTTTTGAAACTCTTTTTGCAAATAAATTCAATTTCTGTATTTATCACAAAAGTAGTATATGGGGGCAGAAATAACCTCAGGGGGAATCCCAATCAAAAGGTCGTGGACAACTCTAGCCTCAAGCGTTTTGGAAAGGTCGTGGGCCATTATAACGTCAATAGTTATTGAAAGGTCGTAGGCCACTATAGCGTCAAGGGGAACTGAATATACGGAAATTGAAATGACCACTTTGGCGTCAAGGGTGATTGAACATATGGATGTAGAGTGACAATGGGTTGGGACTGTCTAGCGACAATGGGAATTTAACATGAGGAATACAGGATCAAGACTTTGGGGACAATGGGACTTTAAGATGGGAATATTGGACCTGTATTGGGACAAACATATTTGGTTTGTATACGGACAATATGAATGATGACGTCACGGTACTCGACATTGGCAAAAATGTCCGCCAGACGTTATATAAAGCTATATGTCACGTTCCGCCCAAAGAAGGACTTACAGACATAATAGAGACTCCAAAAAGAAAAGTCGTTTGTATTGGTATAAAACATTTAATGAAATATATACATGGGCTATATGGCCTGTGCTTTGGTCTAAGCACTATCTTTTTATAATGCATACAAATTTGGACATGGAACAAACCTATTCAAAAGTTATCTATTTCTTGGTTCTAGAAAACTACTTTCAAAAATTAAAGTTCATACCTTCAAAAGACACATATACAAAATATATGCATTTCATAAAAGAATGACATTTTTCATACTACAATTAATGTCCATTTTTGAGAAGAAAAAAACTAAAACAAGAAACAAACGATCTAATAGGACAAAGTTCGTGCTTTTTTCAGTCACATACGTTGTTTAAATATCGTCAGCTACCATTTGTGTCCCAGCGTAGATGTTTCCCATCACGTACACCCTTTCATCTGTAGATGTTTTGGTATATCCATCATGCTAGGTGCACTTATCGATGAACAGATCCATTACAGTTAGTGTCTTCTTCACATGGAGGTACATCGTATGCCATATGAATCGTCACTTTTCTATCGGTGACATCAAATATTTTTCTCATCATCTGCAGGTCTTCAATGCTCTCAGTAGTTTGTAATAAGGCAATTATGCAGTTGTACCAAATCCGAGACATAAAGGAGAGTTCAAACTATCGTGAAACATTGATAGGATAAAATGCCCGCGATCTTTGACTTACACTAACGTTTGAGTTCCACTAACAGAGAGTTAAATAAGTCCGTGATGAAACCCGCTTCTTCCTCGGCTGGAACGTAAGACGCAACGTTTTTAAATTTCACCGTATAGGTGTAAGTTGTCGTCCTAAGATTTCTCGAAGTCGCTGTCTGAGTTATTTGGATGCTAAGATATTCCTTTATGTATTGTGAATCCTTTGCCTTCTTGGACGCACTTTGCTGTGACGGTATGGTTTTGAAAGAGGTCAAAGACGTTTGTTCTTTTTCTTTGTTCGTCTGCTTTGTTTGAGTGATTCATCTTTCTCAACGTTTGCCCTTGCAATGAAGTGTCGTTCTTGGAAGTCATCCCTATTTATACTAATTGATATCAGCGTGTCCATTAGGTAAAGTCTTGTAGTCTGAAATTCCCACAGGCTGCACATAATTTTCCATGACGTTAGTGAAAAAACAACTAAGATTTGGTATTGCACTGGTGACATGAGCGTGAGACACATCATCGCACTCGAGTTTTCTCTCGCTTACTTGCTGTGTGAAAGGATTCATCTTTCTCGCTTGGTATTGGTAGTTACAATGAAGTATCGGTCTTGACTATTTAGGCGTGTCCGAAGGTAAAGGTGGCGCTCTACAGTTTCGCATTTTGCATAGGGTTAGAATTTTAAAGAAAAAGAATTTCCCTGGCTTTCCTCACTGGTTTTACGGGCAATTTAAAAATAACCTTGTATATCTAAGGTATAATTGAAAGAACATTTAATTTCCTTTATTTTGGTGTATGATTGATGGGTGTAATGTGGAGCATAGAGTATACAGCTTGATCTTACTCCAGATGTGGACCTTTCAAAAAAGTGCTAGCTTCACTTGGTCATTTTCACTTCCTGAACTTCAGAGGTTAATTGTATAAAAAAGAGCCGATAACTTTTTTTTTTACATATTATATAATTGGTAATTTATTCATTGCACTTTCAGAAGCTGGTATTGTCTAGTTTGGCAAAATTCATTTTCCCTATTTTAATAGCTGCTATGGATAGTGTATTTTAGACTAATTCAGGCTGATTTTTTAACACAAGAGAGCAGTCATTTTAGTTAGCAGTATGCTTAGATCATGTACAATTTCCAAAAGTACAACATCCAAAGAAATATCATCCTCATTACATTATTGTAGCATAGAGGTATGCCAACATTCTCTCCATTGTGCATGTTTTAAATGCAAACAACTTCACCTTACATACGTCACTCTCTCACAAGTACATAATAACTGGTGATCGCTCCCATATAAAGAGAAAGTAGGTATTATTATTGTATGATTTAATTTTGATTGAATGGCTGAAACATTTAAGTCGCAAGCATCAAAACAGTCCTTTTGAATAATTATCCTGTATTTCCCCCCACAGAACAGTATTTATGAGTGTCAGAGTCTCTAACAAGTCCAGACCCCCACCATGATGAAAAGTGAGCTATTTTAAAAATACACAATACATTTGGTAAGCGCCCCCAAAGAGAAATGGCTGGGAAGCCGCACTCCCCTCTGTACACGATTTTATAATTTTTGCAAGGGCTGACTGACAATTTGGTGTGTGGTAAACGTAAAATCTTGTGCGGTTCGCAGGTGGTCACTTTAAAATCTCGATCCTCTCCAGATTGCAACGCTTCTTTCAGCACGCCAAAGTTCATCACTCAACTGGTGCGATGACTGAAAGTCAATCCTTTCACTTTACACTCAGTATGCACTTCTCCTTGTGGGTCCCGGTATTCAAAGACGTAATTTTTAGGACCGGCTAGCAAAACTTACAATCTCGTCTTCGGGGTGCTCGTCCTTTCAAATTCCTAAACGGTCTTCTTCAGTGTCATGGTGCCGGTGACCCAGGCTACCGATGTAGATGCAACTGTTCGATTCAAAATACAGTACACGATTTCCTAATTTTTATAACGCTTCGTACAATTTTAAGCGAGCATGGGCTTTCTCGTAAGCCGCAATGATTACATTTCCAAATTCATCTCCTTGTACAAGGTCCAGTTCTGCCTCGTAATTGACTATGAACAAGTCCCGAAGAAGGACTTCCACCTGTTTCATGTTTTTTTCGTTTTATCGCGAATCATCTGGAAGTAGCAGGAGATTTGGACAAATACTCGCTCTTGGGTAAACATGGTCGTTGTGCCATTTTATCCCACCAGCAAGTTAATATGGCAAACGATCGTCTTCCTTCGTTTTTCTCCACGTGGTCTAAAGCGATGCCTTCCTGCTGCAGTATTTCTGTTTGAATTTCTTTTGGCCTTCAGGAGCGTAGCATCAGGACGGATAACCGCTGCCTTCTTGTTTAGTTTTAAAAAGTCATCCACATAGTCTGCAAAAATGCCTTTTTGAGTCTCGTCGTCCTTGTGGCACTGTTCTGTCTTGGGAACGTGGTAAATGTCGTACACTACTAACAGTTGGTATCCACTGTCCAAAGCGTTGAACAATTCCACACAGACCCACGTTCCCGTCAAGATTAGTTCGTATTGGGTGTGCTGAACAGGCTGGTCTTGGTTGCACGTTTCGGCAGAAGTACGGCACAAAGGAAACATCAGTTTTTCTTGGCAATGGTGAGGTAAAACGAAAAGGTACAAGTCCGTGGGAGGCAAGACTTTACATTTAATTAATCCTCCGTATTGTCGAAAGTTGTTCAGGTCGATGTGTTCCGGCAACAACTGCGGGTGCCCTGTGGAAACAACAATATTTACACACGTATGGACACAGCGAACACACGTCCACGTATTTAAGTTCTTCTCCTTTCTCCTTGTCGCTGTGGTACAGCAATAATGTGGCATTCATCGGTCGTCCGTACAAACGTTTCCGCGTGTTCAGTGGGTCCACCAACTTGTAACTTTCCACAATGTATTTAAACTCAGGATCGGGTTTCAAAAGGTGATCGTACTTGTGTTTCCACATTTCCTCTACATGGTATCCTTGCCGTTCTAATTTTAAGCGTCGCTGACAAGTGGCCTCGTACAAGTCTTCCATTTATACGTGGTAAAAACTGATTTTTAGTGTCATGTTGAGGGTAGCAGAGGGGCATCCGTGATATAAGTATCAGTTAAACACGTACACGATCTTGGTGTTTTCTATGTCCATACCATCCAACAAATACATTCCGATGGTCTTCTCACCTCCTCCGTTGCGTGCATGTAGGATCAATTTGTCTTCCTTGTCGCACAAGTAATGTAACCAACGTATGGCTTTGACCAAGTACTGACGTTTGACAAAGTTCGTTATTTGAGGGCTGATGACACACAGGGTGTGTACGGGTTTGAATCGTTGGTGGTACAATAAAGAACACGCTTTGGCAATGGTGCAAGCTTCTTTCAAAGGATCGATCCCTCCGTGTTCCATGAACAGTTCTCGAAATGTTCCACAGCATCGCTGTCAAATGTTCACCTGGGAACGACAATACTTTAACATTTCTTATTGAAAGTCGAAGGGGTCCAAGGCTTGAGTGTGGTACCAAGCGTAGAAAGCTTTTCGTTGTTCGGTACGCATGTTGTCGGGGTCTTAGTAGTGAGTCTCAGGCAAATGGGGTAGAACGGTTTGTTTATTGGCTCCGGTATTGACAAAGTGCGGAAATAGCCTTTGGTCATTTCTGTCATTCCAAACGTTTTAGGCATTCAGCTCAAAGGCATGTCCAAGGAACTCATCGAATCTTTCAACTGCACTTGTCCCACTTGCATGTAAATGATTTTGGCTCCGTTCAAAATGAGCTTAGAACGTTCGATACTTTGCTCCGTATAGTATCTGATATATAATTGTCCATTGTATCCCTAGAAATTGTAAGCCATCACCATGGCATTGCGATGACAATCTCCGTAACCTTCGATGTCCTCTTGCATCCAAGTTTCGTCGATGGGGTCTAAGATCCATCAGGCGAAATCGGGCAGCGTGTTCGATCCCCGAAAGATTTTTTCACGTCCTCTGGAAATCTTGCTGCGATGAGGGCAATGACTAAAGATAATCTCTTGGACGCACTTCTCGCACGCTCGACGAGCCACGTATAAATTAGGGATGTGTCTGCCAGTCTCTTGGATGCATTCGCAATCAAGAAAGATGAAAGTGCCTTGCTTCTGGTCATCGTCTTCCCCTTGACGTTTGGAATGGTATTTCTGAATAAAGCTTTCGTGTTCCAAGTCGACAATTTGGCGACAAATGTGACATAATTTCTTTCCTGAACATACTTGTGCTTTGGCACTGTTGTTACTTATGCCTTATCTACAAGTTGGGCACAATCTTAGAAGCAGACAAACTTTTTCTTTTGTGAAACTTGCGTATTTAGATGTTGTTGATAACAGATAGGGCTGATAAAAGTACGTTGACAAGTTCGGCAATGCACTCGTTGTTGCCTTTCATCAAGAAAGGGTATAGATGCCAAACGTTCTGAGCATTTCGATCCACAATGTTTGTGTTGCTCTCGGTTGTTATAGCCACAGTCACATTTCTCACAGAAATAACTGTATCCCAGGAATCGTGATAATAGACTTGAATGTATTTTCAGGAATGCCACAGGGCGTATCTTTGAATAGCCCCGCTTGCTGTAACAGGATTTCTGTTTCACTTCGCTGTTTCGCTAGGTCCGACTGTCGAATAGTTTTCCAAGCTCTTTTCCGTTGTGCTGTGTCGTTCATGTCAGTATACGTTCGTCCCACCACGATGGCACGGGCTAAACACGTGTTGTTTTAGGGTTGTTAATTCGGACGAGGCTCGTTTTGGTGCTACGATCGTCGTCCACCAATAACACCTTTTTGCGTCTCGTCACTTGGGGAACAACACGTGGGTCATGAACAGTTTTGCTTTTCCATCGTTGAATTGTTACACGTGTTGAATCTTGTATATAATTTTGGAAGGTGTTAATTCTGCCGGGCTGCTAAACTCAATCCAACCGGGACACTTCAAACTGTGGATTTGGAACACGAATGCTTCATTAAAAATATCATTCTAAACATCAAGAGGAAGACGTTGACCAAAAGAAAAGCAATTTCATCGTTTTCGATTGTGAATGCATCCCAGAGACTGGTAGACACATTCCCAATTTATGCATGGCTCATCGACCGTGCGAGAAGTGCATCCAAGAGTCTATCTTTAGTCATTGCCCTAAGTGCAGCAAGATTCCTGGAGAATATCAAAAAATCTTTCGGGGACCGAATATGCTGGCAGATTTCGCGCGATGGATCATAGACCCCATCCACGATACGTAGAGCCAAGAGGACATCGAAGGTTACGGAGATTGTCATCGCAATGCCATGGTGATGCCTTACAATATCTCGGGATACGATGGACAGTTTCTTCTCAGCTACTATACGGAGCAATGTATCGAACGTATCATTGTCACTTTGAACGGAGTCAAATTCATTTCCATGCAAGTGGGACAAGTGCAGTTGATGGATTCGATGAGTTCTTTGGCCATGCCTTTGAGCTGAATGCCTAAAACGTTCGGAATGACAGAAATCACCAAAGACACTTTTTCCACACTTTCTCAATACCGGAGCCAATCAAAACGCTGTTCTACCCCATTTGCTTGAGGTTCACTACTAAGACGCTGACAACATGCTCACCGAACAACGAGAAGCTTTCTAAGCTTGGTACCGCACTCATGACTCGGAACCCGTCGACTTTCCGAAAGAAATGTTAAAGTATTGTCGTTCTGATGTGGACATTTTACGGCGTTGCTGTGGAACATTTCGAGAACTATTCATGGAACAAGGAGGGATCGATCCTTTGAAAGAAGTTTGCACCATTGCCAAAGCGTGTTGATTAGTGTACCGCCAACGATTCATGACCATAAACACACTGGTTGTCATCAGCCCTCAAACGTCAAACTTTGTCAAACGTCAATACTCGGTCAAAGACCTACGCTGGCTATATTACTTGTAGGACAAGGAAGACAAATTGATCCAACATGTCCGCAACGGAGGAGGCGAAAAGACCATAAGAAGGTATTCATTGGATGGTTGGGACTTAGAAAACCCGAAAATAGTGTACGAGTTTAACGGATGCTTATTTCACAGATACTCCATCTGCTACCCTCAAAGTGACACAAAAATCAGTTTTTACAATGTATAAATGGAAGACTTGTACGAGGCCACTTGTCAGCGACGCTTAAAGTTAGAACAGCAAGGATACCATGTAGGGGAAATGTGGGAACACGAGTACGATCACCGTTTGAAAACCGATTCCAAGTTTAAACGCATCGTGGAAAGTTACAAGTTGTTGGACCTTCTGAAATAGCTGAACATTTTTTTTACGGAAGACGGACGAATGCCACATGTTTGCTGTACCACGCTGACAAGGAGAAAGGAGAAGAAATTAAATACATGGATGTGTCTGCTTTGTATCCATACATGAGCATATATTATGTCTTTCACATATGGCACCCACAATTGCTGCGGAAACACATCGACCTGGACAACATTCGACATTCCGAAGGATTTATTAGATGTACAGTCTTGCCTCCCACGGACTTGTAGTATCCCGTTTTACCTCACCATTGCCAAGAAAAACTTATGTTTCCTCTGTGCCGTACTTGTGCCGAAACGTGCAACCAAGACCAGCCTTGTCAGCACACCCATGAAAAACGCGCCTTGATGGGAACGTGGGTCAGTGAGGAATTGTTCAAAGTTCTGGACATGGGATACCAACTGTTAGAAGTGTACGACATTTACCACTTTCCCAAGTTAGAACAGTACCACAAGGACGACGATACACAGAAAAAGTCAGCGGCTACCCTTCCTGGTGCCACACTCCTGAAGACCAAACGAAATTCAAACAGAAATACTTGGAGCAGGAAGGCATCGCTTTAGACCACGTGGAGAGAAACGAAGGAAGACTATCATTTGCCATAGTGATGTTAAATTGCTCGCGGGGTAAAATAGCACAACAACCGTGTTTACAAAGCCGAAGTATTTGTCCGGATCTTCCTGCTACTTCCAGATGATTCACGACAAAACCAAATACATTAAACACGTGGACGTCCTTCGTCAGGAGTTGATCTTAGTCAATTACCAGGATGAACTGGACTTTGTACAAGCACACGAATCTGGAAATGTCTTCATTGTGGTTCACGTGACAGCCCATGCTCGCTTAAAATTGTACGAAGCGTTACACCAATTAGGTACCTTGTGCTATATTTTGACACAGACAGTTGCATTTGCATCGATCGCCTGGGTCACCGGCACCCTGATACCGAAGGAGACCGTGTAGGAGCCTGGTCGGACGAGCACCCCGACGACGAGATTCTAAGTTTTGCTAGTGGTGGTCCTAAACATTACGGATACGAATATAGGGACCCACAAGAATAAGTGCACACCGAGTGTAAAGTGAAAGGATTGGCTGGCTTTCAGTCATCGCACCAGTCGAGTGATGAACTGTGGCGTGCTGAAAGAAGTGATGGAATCTGGAGAGGATCGAGATTTTAAAGTAAACACCTGCGAACCGCACAAAAGAGTTTACATTTACCCACAAACCAAATTGTCAGTCAGGCCCTGGAAAAAACGTAATAAAATCGTGTACCAGGAGCGAGTACGTTTTCCCAACCAATTCACTTTACCGTACGGACACGTCGAGATTGGTCATCATATAAAGGAGAAAACTTTCAAGACCGATACTTCATTGTAACTATCAACACGAAGGGAGAAAGATGAATCTTTTCACACAGCAAGTATCAAGTGAGAGAAAACTCGAGTGCGATGATGTGCCCCACGATCATATGGCCAATGCAGTACCAAATCTTAGTTGTGTATTTACTAATCACATGGAAAACTATGTGCAACCAGTGGGACTTCCAGGCTACAAGACAGGATTCAGTACACCTAAAGAAGTATTTTAGCATCCAAATGACTCAGACAGCAACTTCGAGAAAAGTTAGGACGACAACTCACACATACACGGTGAAATTTAAAGACTTTGCGTCTGACGTTTCAGCAGAGGAAACAGCAGGTTTCATCACGTACTCATTGGACTCACTTTTAGAGGAATCAAACGTCACTGTCAAGTCAAATATCGAGGTCGTTTGAGCCTATATATGTATCACAACAGCTGAACTCTCCTGTATGTCTCGGGTTTAGTACAACTGCAGAATTAACTTCTTCCAAACTATATGAGGGCTATTGAAGACATGACCGATGGAAAAGTAACCATTCATATGGCATACGTTGTACCTCCATGGGAAAAAAACAATAACCGCTGTTAATCGGCTTATCGATACGTGCATCAAGCATGATGGATATACCAACAGATGTACAGATATATAAAAAAGGGAGAACGTGATGTGGATCATCTACGCTAGGACACAAATGGTAGCTGACCAGATTTAAACAACGTGTGTGACTGATAAAAGAAAAGCACGAACTTTGTCCTATTTGATAGTTTATTTCTTGTTTTAGCTTTTTCTCAAAAATAGACATTAATTGTAGTATGAAAAATGTCATTCTTTTATGAAATGCATATACGTTGCATATATGTCTTTTGAAGGTATGAAATTTAGTTTTTGAAAGTAGATTTCTAGAACCAAGAAATAGATAACTTTTGAATAGGTTTGTTCCATGTCCAAACTTGTATGCATTATAAAAAGATAGTGCTTAGACCAAAGCACAGGCCATATAGCCCATGTATATATTTCATTAAATGTTTTATACCAATACAAAAGACTTTACTTTTTGGAATCTCTATTCTGTCTGTGAGTCTTTCTTTGGGCGGAGCTGGAAATATAGCTTTATATAACGTCTGGCGGACATTGTTGCCAATGTCCAGTACCGTGACGTCATCATTCTTATTGTCCCTATACAAACTCAATATCTTTTGTCCCTTCACAGGTTCAATATTCCCATGTTGAAGTCCCATTGTCCCCAATGTGCCGGTCCTGTATTCCTATGTTAAGTTCCCATTGTCGCTAGACAGTCCCAATCCATTGCCACTCTACATACCTGTGTTCAATTCCCCTTGACGCCAAAGTGGCCCATTAAATGTCTCCATGTTAAATTCCCCTTGACACTATAGTGGCCTACGACTTTTCGGTAACCCTTGACGTTATAGTGGCCCTCGACCTTTCAAAAACCCTTGAGGCTTGAGTTGCCAACGTCCATTCTGACTGCAATTTCCGTAGAGGCTAGGTTGCCCCATATACTACTCACAATTGTCAGTTAAACAAAGCATAAGCAGTTACATTATAAGATGAAAACAAACTCTGTCGAAAAGCAACCTCTTTTTTATATGTTTCTGCATCATTTATCAATTTGTTCATATTTTTCTCAGAGTGTCCCTCGATCGGTCATAAATGGCGCCACACTATTCAGAAAGAAGATCGGTTACAAACTGATTATTTTGTAGATTATCACTTAATACTTATCATGCTCCTTGTGTAGTTCCAGGAAAATTGCTGTTGTAAATCAGAATAGTGTGAATTTCCCGTAATCCATGTTACTTTGCACAAAAAAAATTGAGGAAGCAAAAGAAAACGCGTTTCTTAATGTGATACCAAGCATCGTACATAAGCGATCAATGGTTATAGTGCCGGACTCACGTTTGAATGTGCGCTGTTTCGAACCCTAGCTTCGGATTAGCCAGGTTTGGATAACATTGCATGTCATCGTTCAAGGCATTATACTCCTATTGCTAAATCACCTACTTGTGTTGAAGTGGCTTAATGCACCAAAAACAAATCAAACTAATTCATTTGAAAGACAGTTACAAACTCGCTAAAAATGGTCAATATTTTTGCCAGCCAAGACAGATAATAACCCGTGTCATAATTTTCATTTCAAATTAACAAGCTTGTAATGCCTCTAAATTTTTAAAATCTACTATTGGTAATTTAAATTCCAAAACAAATCTTTCTTATTTAGATATTTGTTTGACGTGGCAGAAAATCAATTATAGGAGTGAGATAAAATTGATTCAGTTTATCACTTAAAGAAAGAATCTTATTTAAAATATTATTTGTGTGTGTATGTGTGTGTGTGTGCGTGCGTGCGTGCGTGCGTGCGTGTGTGTGTGTGTGTGAATAAGTTTTCAGAAGAAATTATTTATGCATAGACATTTTAACAAGAACAAAATACTGATTAATTTTTGTCAAAACATGTTCTTGAATACAAAGTCTAATTGTGGAACAAAAACAGGGTAATTATTGCTATTAATTTGGCACAGAAACAGCAGCATATCGTGAATAAAACGAGTGAATTAAAAATTCCAATTTTATGTGAATCTTGGCGAGCAAGATATTGAATGTATTTGACTCTATACATACATTTCATTTGAATGACCACACATGTAAAGTTCTATTTATCACATGATGAAAAACAAAGATTTATTGTATCAAACCACAGAACAGTAGTGAAATGACTTTGAAATACACTCGAATGATTCGGTCGTTACCCTTTTCCTTTGCATGACGCTTTGACGTCATTTGTTACAACATAACTTGTTATTTCAACTGTAACACAATCGGAGGATCTCAAATGGTTATGATTTAATATCGACTTTATGAATCAAGGTGAATAATTTCCAGCTTTTGCGAGACAGATTCACATAGTGTGACATGCTAACATGTTGACATATCAAAAATATTAAACTGCACACACTATATGCAAACTGTGATAGCTATGTGAAAATGCAAAATATTATATGAGTATATTAACGTACAAAATACAGCGCGCATATGATAAACTGTACTTATCACATTTTTGGCACACATATTAAGATTATTACGGTCCATACTTATCACATTTTTGGCACACATATTAAGATTATTACGGTCCATCAGTCATGTTGTTGCTTTTTAAAGGAATACCTTAAAATTTGTTCATCAAGATTTATTCTTTTTGGGTACACTGGCAAAAAAGATTACCTATATTATTTAAAAGCATGTGTCCGTCAAATATTAGTTTTATTACTGTGAAAAGATTATCTGGTTTCATTGAACGTTTGATATAGTTATCTAAATGGTTTACTTTGAAAATAATTAAGCTTCTATCACAAGCTTGAAAGTTTGCCCCTTTGTAACTTCAGTCTCGCCCACAATATTCACCAGTACAAAAGCTGTAATATATAATTATGTTATAACATGCTCGTGATATGCATGAGATAATCCAGTGAATATTTCACTTATTGGGCTTTGTCAAGCACTTACTACGTGCTGTTAAGCGCGCACAAGATCCAATACACATGTCACACGACGTTACAGCATACATATCATGATGTATCAGCATATCATGTCACGTCACGTCTTATTGCTTCTTTCAGCGCTATTCATTCATACTCCTCAAGACAAAGTAAAAATAAAAATAAATCAAAATACGCAAAATTTATCGTTAATATCATCTGTATTCATTTTAATATTGGCAATTTAGGTACAATGTAGGTTTTACTAATATAATAAATATAGGGAAGTATTTGTACTGTTGGATATTTTGATTTCGCCCGAAGTGAATGGGGCTGGCATGTTCGCCCCGATATATTTCGGTCTCCCCCACAATATCCAACAGTACAAACACCAGATTATAGTACTTAAAAAGAACATGTAACCGTGAGTTAATTATTAGGAACTGAAGTAGTTAAAGTGAACTTATATATTAGTTAACTGAGGCTGGTTAGGAAGGTGACTTCCTTGGAAGATTATGGTTCAGAGTTCATTAATTCATTTGAAGTTTTAAAGATCTAAACATAAATTAACATAAAATATAGATGTGTTAGATTAGGGGTGGGGTGGCCAATTCCCTTTACAGATGACTCAAACATCTCACCTCTGTCCGCGTGAGTTTGCCAATTGTAGGTATATGATAGAGATTGTCAGCAGCTTCCCGTGGGTCAGTGGTTGTTTCCGGGGTCTTCCCGGATTCTTATTCCGCCAAACACACTGGCCACCATCTATAGCCTCTCGTGTGCTGAAAAATGGTATGAAACCCCTCCTCACCCCCCCCCCCCATAAAAGATGTTAGTGATTATCTGTTAATTTATTGGACTCATACGGAATAATTAGCCGGTTATAAAGTACAGACGTCATTCAAAATGAACCGAAGTTGTGGTAGCATGGATTAGTTTCGTAAATGTCCCCTGAATTTCTTAATATAAAGAATTCTTGTGATATTTTTACGTATAAGTGCTTCTAAATTAGAGATAGGAGTAATTTTGCGTGTTGGGTGTTGAGGGCCTTGTATGTGATACGTGGCATGAAATGCTAATATACCGCTCAAAATTGCATACTGATACATTATACAAATGTGTAGCACTTGTATGTGATACATGGCATGAAATGCTAATATACCGCTTAAAATTGCATACTGATAAATTATACAAATGTGTAGCAAGAAAGAAACATACAAATGTGAATTTAGATTTCGTAACGGTGTGGTCTGATTAGTTTGATTAGAGGAAAGTGATTTGTGATACTGTCTCGAGGTCAGTGGAAATAGGTTAAAGAACGACCTGAAAATTCATTCAGTGTGTTCGACAATGTTTTCCTCTGCTAGGTTTTAAGGTGGACTTGTGCTTTCATAGCCCTTGATATACTATTTTGTCTCGTAAGATCTGCTTGGTTTTCGAGCATGAATGAATGAATGAATGAATTAATGAATGAAAGAATGAAAGAATGAATGAATGAACGAACGAACGAACGAACGAACGAATGAATGAATGACTAAATAAATTCTCGAAGCAAGGCATATTGACTGTAAGTAGATATTGATTACTAAATTAAATGTATCCCCCGCCCCAATGATTCCGTCAAAGTTACGATATGATAAGTTGTTGTTGTTGTTGTTGTAGGGTTTAACGCCACTTTTCAGCACACGATAGGTTATACATGGCGGCCAGTATTAATAGTGGAGGAAGAACCCTGGAAAACCCAGGAAAGAACCACCGACCCACGAGAAGCTGATCCTAAAGATGACTTTGCAATGCACAGCATTTGATACACCCCAGACAGCAAAAGCATCTACTTTTAAAAAAAGAAATAAAACAAAACAAAATAAAAACAAACGACATATTTTTCGGCTATTTCGTTAACGGAAAGTTCAATACAGCAATCCGTAGAACGTAAGCATGTTTTTTTATGTTGCTTGGATTTGTTTTCTTGTTGTAGTTTTAAGGTTCTTTTTTTTTTGTTAGTGTGTTTGCTTGTTTCTTTTACGTCTACCGTTATCGGGTATATTCATTTCGAGATATAACAACCGTTACCTTATAAAATCACATACATCTTGTAAATCAAACAGTTTTCAAAATGTATCTCGCTGATAATTAATGAAAATAGCAGACAGAAGCGATTTATATTTTTGTCATCAACTGGTTCGTACGCTGATATTTATTGCCTCCAACTTCGACCACTGCATACAGACCACATCAGTAGTATATGGGGGCGCTTTAGTGTCAATGGGACTTTAATGTTAAAATAGGGTCGCCATATACTACTCACATCAATCCTAAACATCATATGCAATGCCTTTAAAAACTAAAACTAACAACTGATATCTGGTGAGCTGAAGGAAGCGAATGCAAAACTAAAATGGTGTATGTGGCTGCAAGAAAAGATATCTTGGATTATGTCCGAACGCCACTTAAGTTTAATTTTTCAAAGCAGACGAAACCGAGGATAAGAATATCGAGGCTATGTGTGATATCAATACCTCACTAATCCTCCTCAACGAGCAGACTGAGAAATTCAAGATCATGCTAACTTAAAAATATAGGTGGCAACACGGTATTCTTTACAGATTTGGCCATAAGCGTGTTACAAGACGTTTTTCAGAAAGTATTCCGAAAGCAATGGTTCTCTTTCAGAGAACGAATATGGATAAGACAGTCACAGCAACTTTCCCAAAATAGTAGCTACTGTTATTTGTCATATTCATGGAGCAGAATAATCCATCAGCCCCAAAGTACATGTCTGTTATTGCGCATTGTGATATCCACTCCTTAACTGTAGTCCTTGTTGATCTCATTTGGCTCACTGGCGTAAGAGTGATATTTTTTTTTTAATATTATATCTCTGTCCGATTACATTTCCACTCCATATGAACAACCGCTCCGGTGGCCTACTGGTTAGAGCGTCCGCCTCGGATGTGGGAGGTCGTGAGTTCGATCCCCGACCGAGCCAAAATAAAAGACTTACAAAATGGTACTAACAGTTGCGTCGCTTGGCGCTCAGCATTAATAGGTTAGTGTTAGATCTGGTGTCAGAATAAAGTGAGTGGGTGGGACATCATGCTACATGTCTGCGGCAAGATGCCCCAGTGCTAGACATCACTATAAACTGCCGCATTGCAGACATCGTAACAATATGACTGAAAAATCCGTCTGTAATTACTTTAAAATGTCACATTTTTTAATATAGACTCTAGTCCTTGGAGGTTTAGGAGCTGATTATTACAAAGCAGCAGACATTGACTCTATTTCAAAATATAAAATTCTGAAATAAACTGTATTTGTAAATAAAGTAAGCCATCGAGCCGTTTAACATCGTATTGGCCATATTCACACACACACACACACACACACACACACACACACACATATCTGGAAATAACTTGATGTAAATGACAGAAATACGAGGACATTTTCTACGTTAGAGAAAATTCAGCTTTCTACACAAGCAAAAGTTTTGTAAGAAAATGCATTTATATAACCTCTATCGTTCTATAGATTATGTTTTTTATTGCTTTATTTATCGATCTAAATTCAGGACAGACTTACTAAAAGCAGGATCACGGAAACTGCCCACAACAAATTCCTGGAAACCTAAATTTAGGCTATCGATATAAATACTAATTGAAGGCTGACAACTTATATGTACACGCTGGAGTATTCCGCGAGGGTACCTCAGTTCCGGTTTCTTGTTTATGAAGCAGTCAAAATTTCGTGATAATGTTTTGATTCCAAGCATTCACGAATGTTGTTCAGTTTCTATCAATCGTACAGCAGAGAAAATTTAGCAGCTGTTTAATTACTCTGTGAACTTTATCCGGGTTTGGATCGAGAGCAAACAAATGACAACGTATTATGGACAAAGGCTGTCATTCTTTTTTTGACACATCAACACTTTAGAGGTATTACGGGAAATACTCGGAAACCTTCCATAATCTCCTTTAATGAACATATCTGCCCCCACTCCGGGAGTTCTTGATCATAAAATCGACAGATATTCTCTATTAACTTATCTGTCATCCTGACATCCAGTCATCCAGACAAAATCCATGTCTTCATATAACCCCGGATAATCGATAATTTGACAATGCCGACGGAAATAAAAGTTTTTGGTAAACCACGAAAACTGAGACTAAAGAAAATATAAAGGTAACCCATTCTTTGTTGGGTATCGTGCATTTGCTGTGTGTTTTGGTCAGTGAGTGATATTGATTACGCGTTCATTTTTCATTATATAAAATATAATTAGAGTTCTGGATATCTTGCATATTGCAATAACGAACTGACATTCACTACAATCGTGGATGTGAGCTCAATAACTGCCATGAACATTTAATTGCTTCCATACACAAAAACAGGGAGAAAAAGATCTTAAAAAAATTTTGAAACAAATTTCACTGTTCATTTATTTTAGTAATTATATGATAGCAATTTGATGTGAATATTTCATATTAAGATTATATTTACATTATACTTTTTTTTTCAAAGAGCAAAATTTTATTTACTTTTACTATCGATAATTTAGTACATCCTCCACACTGTTTTGTTTTCGACCTAGCATATATGAATGTTCTTCCGTCTGTATTCCTCTTCCAAATGGAATAGAAAACGAAATCAAGAGAGGAAGCTGAGCTTAACAGTTTGCAGAGCTGTCTTCTGCCAAACCGTACCCCCCCCCCACCCCCACCCCCAGTCAACGATACCTTCAGACATAGCACTTACAAGGAAGCAAGTGCTTCGGACTACATTATTTAAACAACACATTTACATTTAAATGAAAAGTAAAATCAAGTAACAGCTACGATAATTGCGTGGATCAATACATGTTTCCTTCGTCGTTGATTTGAGTCATTAAATGTACTTTATGCAGCCAGTACCTAATTTAGTTTCGAATAAAGAGAGTTTATTAATGTTTTGGTATGTTTTGGTACTTTACGGCACAACAACACATATAGGTTATTTGGTGTCGAGTCAATTGGAGTGGAGTGCCTTTTCCAAGGACACAACGCGGACTGAACCAATTGTAAGATGCAAACCTGCACCTTTTCGGTCGCGAGGCCGGCGTGCCAACTATCGAGGCTTTACTTGCGACACGCAGGAGTGCGCAAGGAACTTATCCGGCATCTTCGAGTCAGCAGTCCATGGAAACTATTTTGCACACTTGGGACAGCAGGAGTATAGAAACAAGTATACAATAATCTGAGTAAGACCGGATGATTTCTCAAAGCTATAAGCAAACAACATAAAAAGCCAAAACAAAATTGTTTTAAAAAAAAATATGGAATATGTATTGCATGCTATGGCTATTTGATACCACCATACTACCGATTCTACTGTATGGGTCGAAAATTCGAGACTTGAAAATGGTGAAATCATTGAGTTGGGTTGTAAGTTGTAAAACGAGAACGCGGTTGTATGTGTTTTATTTAAAAACAGAAAGGCAACCACTTACACTTAAAGTGAAATTGAATATTGTGCAAAAAATGAAAGAAAAAATAAATACACGAGAATTATATATGGCAAAAAGACGAAAGGATATAAAAGCACACGATAATACGTATCAGTGGTTTGGTTACGCAATATTTGTTTTTGAAGAATATGAATTTAGATATATTTTGTATTGGCAATCGTTTCCAAATGAACAATAACTCATCAACAGTATGAATAACAGATAAAGTAATATACTTGTCTTCAGTCAAGTAAGGCAGACAGAAATGTTTCTAACAAGAGAAACATCTATGTGCCTTGTAAAACAAACCATCAGTCTGAAAACTATATAATTCGATTACCCAAACGCCTTTGCATTCATTAACGTAAATTTAGAACTTTAAACCATCACTTACTATTTGAAACTGGCAGATGGCCAAATATTCCAAAGCATGAAAGATTGCGTGCATTATGTAACGAAACATATTTCGGTGATGAATTGATGGCATCTTTATTAACCTTATTTCAAAATTGAAAGAATACTCTACCTAAAAAAGAGATATCGCAGAAGGACAAATATATTACATTTTATCGGTTTCTTTAATACAAAAGGTACTAAGCTTTTAAATTTATATAAATTTATGAGTGTTATCATAACTAAATTCAATTGATGGTGGAATGTATATATTTGCGCAAGTTGAATTCTATACATGCAAAATATTCTTTTTTACATAAGTGACATGTATATGGACTGGCGAAATTATGTTCATGTTTTTTAATTCCTTTCACATTTAAAAAATATATCCTTATATTTCCACAAACTAAAAATATCTTTTTATATTTTCACATGTGAAAATATAAGATTTCCTATCATGCCATGCGACGTTTGATTGTGTGTGACTACAAAAGTTGTACCTTCAACGTAAATAAAACGAGCGTTTTGAGACCTAGATAACTATATGTGACATAAGACAGCGGTAGGATTAAGAAAGCGCAAGGATAAGGTTAACCTAATCTGTCGCAGTAAATTACATTCGTATCATTTTGTAAACTGTTTGACCCTATCTGCAAACAGTGCAAATCCGATTCAGCGAAACATTACAGCGGTATTGTCGTTGTTGTCAAGGAAGTAAGGGGAAATTACTTCAGCGAGACGCGATCGGCGTCTGGTTAAAAGTCTTTCTTGAAGATTAATTTCCATGTCTGAAATGCAAGGCTCTTTCTGTGTATTTATTGTAGGTCTCAAAGTGCTCGTTGTTTTCTTCATTGAAATGTATATTTGGTTTTGGTTTTGCTTGTCTGAATTTTCATTTTCTCTGAGATATTTCTTTGCTGTATTAATGGTGTACCGTGGTGTTTTACGAGACAGTTACAAAACATAAATATATTAAACTGCTTTTCATGCTTCAAAGATTATTCCGTCATAATTCGGGGTCTAATTGAAACGAATGAGTACACTCAGTGACGGCATTGTTTAGCATATTAATTCATTTACTTGACAAATTTACTGCATATACTGTGTTTTCGGCGCTTATTTTGACATGCGAAACAACAAAATCCATTTAAACAACAGAAACCTAGATCGTAGATTTATAACTTCAGAAGAACATTTTCATGATACACTCAATGAAGCCTCGTGCCTCCTACACTTCAAAAAATGGCTTAGTTTACAGAGATATTGGAGATGAGAACCATAATTACTTTACAATGATTGTGTGTGAGTGCTACACTAATATCGATTTCTACCGAATCAGATTCGCACTACATATAATTACCAATGATGATAAAATACAACAATTGCCAAATATCCTAAGTTTAAAAATGCAAACGGCACTGAAAACGCCATCATAAACAAATGTTTGTAGCTTAGAATATTCCGTGGCCTTACGTCTAAATCAAAGCGCAAATGGGCTCGTGCATGTACACACCGGTAGATAATTCGCAATGCAGGATGCCAGCTAATAGGCACTTACAGCCTTCATCTAGCAACTGCGCAGATGTTCATAGCATATTTCCATATTCTATGTCATAGACTTACTTCTGGAAACTAAAACTGTGCTTGTTGGCAATGCAAATACAAACAAGCCTCAATTCAAACTTTCTTCTTCCCTAAAAATTCAATTCGACGCACGCTAGCACGCTAGCCCGAGTCTCCGACTTCAGTCCGCTGTTGACTATTACTGGCGAAATTGGCAGGTCAATGTCATATGCTAGAAACCAGTAAAATTAATATTCACCACTAGTTACTCAGTGATCTCACTGTCAAAACAGTCATTTCCATAAGGACGAGTTTGAAGACTACACCTTGATCTGTTTTGATAAGTTGGAAGCTTCACATCGGAGCGGCGCCAAATGAGTAAAAAGAACAATTTTATAGTTTTCAAAGATGGTGATTGATAGTTATGTATGATCTCACGAGCATTTAAGTGCAAAGCAATTGTCAGCGAAAGATATTTTATGTCATTACGACGGGTGACGTTAGAACCAAATGCATATTAAAAACGCACAAACGCTGCACACACATAGCTTTCGCCAGCTTATATTTTGTAACTATTAGGAAAATGTGTGACATTCACATGTTGATGGCCTTATTATTTTCCATTATTTTTTATCATGCTTCATTTCTCTGTTAGACTCTTTTTAACACTGTTGTCACTGACATCCAAATTGTTATTTAATGTAGATGCCGATGGGGGTCGAGGGCAAAGAAAACGTTGAAAAAATATAAACCAACAGATACTAACTTGGTTGAAACGTAATAATGAACTGAAAACAAAATAAATAATCAATCAAACAACCTCTGCAAGCCACTATGGTGCCATTGTAATAAAACATACATGGGCTAACGAAGCCCATGTATGGGGCGGAGAAATTTGATCTTTTCAGTATGCAGTTAGCTTTATGCCACCCGCGGTCATCATCACACACGGCATTGATTGGGCAAGGTTAGATACTCGGACTAGGCGTGTGCATGTAAACATGCATGAGTGCACATGGTCTTGGACCTATACATACTGTATCTACATAGGGAATGTGCAGATATACATGTAAGTCTGAAGAAGAAAAAAAGATATACTTCGTACGCGGTACACTTTTCGGTGTCCTAACATCAAGCAGATAAGTTTTGATTTAACCTTCATGTATATGCAATCAATGCTGCTATGCACTAAAATTATTTATAAAAGAAATGTGCAGGTTCTTTTATCTACTAATTTTTGTTTGTGTTGTAGTCTCATTTCTGGAAAATGCATTATTACTTGTTGGCAACATAACTACCTACATGCTTCTCATCAGGCTTTCTTGTTCCATGAAATATACGTGGAGGTAAATACGACCTTGTTCTAAAAATGTAATTGTTGCAAACGTCTTGTAGAGATCTAGTGTGACTAAAATTACTTGTACGTTTGATTTCGAGATTATGGAGATTAACCCTGAAAGGCTATTTAAATCCTGAACTTACATGTACAGGAAAAGAAAATCAAACGTGTGGACGATTCCACCTCATCACATCATCCTATCAACTCTAGCACAAACTTTCCTTTCAGAAAAGAAAGAAAACCAATATGCGTAACATGTAGGGTATAGACAAACCATGCATAAAATATAGACGATATTTCCAACGAAATATTTTCCAGTCTTTAAAAATTTAAAGTTAAATGCATCTCACGTGCATTTAGCTAGTATTTTTTGTGTGTTTGTCGTCATCCTGATTAATAATTCAGTTTACCTTGATTCCCTGAGGAATTATATATTTCACAGCTTTAACTAACTGATTTATTACAATTCGAAACACATTTTTGTTAAACAATTTTTGATGCCATTACGACATGGATTACCAGGCTAAAATAGTAGAACAGAACATAAAAGAAAAGTTTATTCAGTAAGATTTGCCTCATGCCGATAATTCAATACATCATACTGAGTTCAATATGCAATGCGGCATAAAGAATGTTGTAAAAATGCACTAGTTTACGTGTTGAATGTCGATACCTTTTAACAGTTGATCTCGTAGTTTGAAAACAAAATCCAAAAACTTCGAAATGCTTGGTATAAGACTCATGTTCTGACTGGACATTTGGTTTCAAAATACATGCACTGCATGGTTGATATAATACTACTCGTCCAGATAGTATTCGTATGAATTCGGTATAAGTAGAATGACAGTTGCGAAACAACCACCCAAAAAACCCACGCAAGCGTATGGGTGGAGATTAGGTGGATAGTTAGTGTGACCTGATCCAGTCGGCCCCAAACTTCCCTTCAAACATTTTTGGAATAGAAGGAGGCCCCATAATTGAGTTTTGCGGGTTGTGGGGAGGAATTTTTTTCTTTCTTATGCTACCGTCAAATATAAATGTACATGTACTACACAGCTGATATCTTTTTAAGACATATGCAAACTCTTTGATTTCTTCTCATTTTTAGCGTGTCTTCCTTTTTATGTCAGTCAATCATGATAAGAACATCGAAAAATTAGAGGATTTTTTTTTTCTGAAAATGAAAGGTAGATCTATTGGTCATTATTTTTCAATTTCCAGGAAAGGCCATTACTATCTAAATGTTGTTGTTGTTGTAGTGGGGTTTAACGCCATTTTTCAGCACACGATATGCTATACATGGCGGCCAGTATTAATGGTGGAGGAAGAACCCGGGAAAACCCCAGGAAGAACCACCGACCCACGAGAAGCTACTGGCAAGCTTTCTCACATACCCACATTGGCGGAATCCGAGACTCGAACCCACGCAGACAGAGGTGAGATGACAGTGATCCGTAACGGACAGCGCTTTAAGCCAATTGGCCACTCGGGGCCCCCTGTCTAAATGAGAATGACAATTACTTTTGTTTTGCTATATTTATTTCCATTCCTGTTTAATTACAGAATTCATCTTTGACAATAATATTATTTTTCTTAGTAACTATTGTTTGTGTTCAATTCGCCACATCATCTGCATACAATAAGGCAATGATCTCTGGGATATCCTCTGTGATGAAAACACTCATATCAAACTTCATTCAAAACTGTAAGGTGTCGAATTTTGAACTGTATTGAACATGAAACTTGAATGCATTGAGCATTAAAATTGTATCACATTTAAGTCAGAAAAGTCTTTGCGAAGGGTCACTTTGACCTTTCTTACCTTATCCCTCCTCCTTGTCAGTGTTGAAACTTGAAAGGCTAGAATTTATGACTGAGTGAGATTCGCCCATGGCAGTTCTGCGCTGTCCTGAGAAAGTAAACACTTGAGCTACCAACCATAAACGCTTGACAGGAACCCATATCAGATTATTGTTTTCAAAGGGAAACTGATATGCACCGTAAGCTGTATAAGATCCGACGAAAGAAATGATTATCTTGGGAAATTAGTTAGGATCCGCTGCTTACGATTGGCCAGGGTAAATTAAGGCGTACACTTTAGAATTAATGTAAATTTAAAATGACGGCCTTAGTCGAAATTCTTTAGTCTAAAAATCCAAAGAGTAGTGTGACTCCGAGGACGCCTAAAAAGAGTAGGGCTTTCCTCGTTAAAGAAGAAAAGGGGACCAGGTCATTGTCTTGTAAGAAAAGACAGGGTATAGTGCTAGGACGCACAATTTCTGAAAGAGAACAGCATTAAGGTATGCAATTTTAATTTCCCACGTACTTTTCCATTTTTTGATTGCTTGTTTTATACAAATTGGTTTGATATGACTAGGATCCATATTACTTATCGTTTATTCAGTTTCATGGAAATCTGTGGCAGCTAGAGTAGTTATGCAATTTATCTCTTTAATTTTACAGTTACTAGTTCATTGATAGAATTGACGAGTGCATGCTATCCGAGTTTTCATATGTGAAGGATTTCATAGGGTTATATGAAATAATTTTCTTTGTCTGTTAGGACAATATTGATAATCGTGAGTTTACGATAATCGCATATTTATATCTGATTTTGTAATGTTTGAATAACATTATAAGTTAGGGATTGCCGTGAGCTAGAATTTTGTGAATCTTATGCAATAGTAATCGAGCATGTGGTAGCATAGGTACAGAGATACGGTAACGTTAGATATACCGCTAGTGTGTTAATTATGGCCTGTCGCTGTGGAGCGAGGGTGATGTTCTATCGGATTAGTTCATAATTTATGCAGTGTGGATAGCTAGTATGCTTCTGAGTAACGTAAATGAGGGGATTTTATGTACGTGTAGAAAGTGGCACATACAGAGATTTAAGGGTAATTTTGGCCTTTAGGGACAGCCTTCTGGGAAGAGACGGGACAGTCCGAAGTTCGAAGTCCGAGAAAAGGAGTGACGAGTTCAGAAGAAAGGACTAGGAAGTCCAGGAAGGTGTGAAGCGTAGAGAATAGAAAGGCTCGAGGACACAGGAAGATGTTGATACACGGTCACGGGGGGGGGGGGGGGAAGATGATGCTATCAGTCGTGGACACTGCGTTCTTTCTTCACTAAGTAGTTTTGAAGATATAAATCCAAATTAGAAACTGTTATAAAATTCTGTTGACATAATTTAGATTGAACTTGAATTGCCGCTAATAATTTGTTTTTATTAAATTTGATATTTTTCTTGTCTAAGGGGGCTCGTACTGCATTATTTCTTCCCAATATTCGTGCTCAGTTCTCTGTTTAATTTTTTTCCCCACTCCCACCGGCCTATACTATCAAGGAAGGTCATCCTCTAGATAACGCCAGCCAAATCCAATTAACCACCCTCTTACTAAGAGGGTGACGTTACAGAAACCTTGAATTAAATTATCAATAAAAAGAAAAGGAAATGACTGGGCTTAGAATACATCCTTGTCTTGTCACCACAATGAAAATAAAATGTCCATTTGGTTTTCGTACACAGCTTTTCAACAAAAACCCATACATTTTGAAACTTGTAAAATACGTTTCACCAATACCTTTCAAAAGAAGAGAAAAAACACATCTTATTATATTTTGTACACGATGGAAAGTGTTAGAGAAATAAAAAGATAAACAGTAAAACCTACCACTAGATTTACAGATATACTTCTTTATAGTTTCAAGAAAATTGAATATGTTGTCACAAGTACTGCAGTGGTTTTTTAAAAGCCAGCGTGAGACTCATTTACTGAATTATTGCTTTCTGCCCGTATATACAACAGTTTATTCATAATAGATGTGAATAGTTTGCAAAGTGCAGCTGTTCGAGAAATTTCCCTGTAATTGCTAAGGTCGTTCATACTAACATTTTCAAATATTGGACATATTACACCTTTCAAACATTCCTTTAAAATTAACCTATTTCAAAACGAATTTTTGTCAAAGAATATACATTAAATCGCAATCATCATCGTCATTGTCATCGTCATCATCGTCCTCAACGTCGTCGTTAACTCTACCATTACCGACATATTCATTATGAAGATAATCCCTTTTATTCTGATCCATTTTTCTACCAATATTTCATGCTACAATAGAACGGAAAATGGAAATAGTCGTCTCTGTCGTCAAATACAACATTTTTATATGAAGGGGAACAAGTATTCGGAGATAACAATGCAATCCGCTATGCTGCTGCCATTATTTGGAATGAATATTATATTACCTTCCTAAAGGTCGAAAAACAATCATTAAGCACCTGTATATTCAATGATTCTCACATTTCTACAAAAGTTAAACCAAACTTCTTGGTACATGACAAACACATTTGAAATAGTTTCGAAAGTAACATGAGCTGCAAAGTCGAGAAGATCTTCAATTCAATCACCGAAATCTTCAAGAACCATAGCAGCTTCTTCATACAAATATTATTTTTTTCTACTTTCTCAGTAAATAAATAAATTCCTTTGTTTCGGATCGTGACAGTTTGATGATCTCTCCGGTGAAATATATCCAAATATAAACACTCTCTATTTCTATTTGATATTATTCAGTAAATTAGAAGAAACACAACTCAATGCGGCACTGACCATTCTCGATATTGTAACTTCATTTACTAGGTGTGTTTTGATAAATACGGTTCCACCAAGTTCCTACTGAGATTTTTCTCTCTAAGCGAAAAGTTACAGCTTTATATCTCTCAAGGAAATTATGAAAATCTTCGCCCGACATACCTCATTTTTCTCAAAAATCTACTATATCGAAGCGCATACCGTAAGAGGCATCTTCATAGTTCTTTTTAAAACTCCTTCGATATTCCAACATAAGAAAGGACTGTATTTATTACACAAAACATCGTCAAAACACTATCAGGATTTACATTATATTGACCGTGACCTGCTCCTTAACCATATTAAATTAGCTCCATCCATATTTCTTGTGACATGTTGATCCACTGTATATCCAGTGTTCCGTAGTAAGTTTGTCCTCTCCGACATTCGCTCCCTGACAACAAAATAAACCTCATCCTTCTTCACAGTCATATAAGTACACCCGTCCACCAAGAATCAATTTTGAATATCACAGTGACACGAACTGATACTTCTGTTCTTTCGTAATACTTTTATTGAGAAAGTTTCTCTCATATCTTACACGGTGATTTTAGACCGACGGGCTCTGTCCTTAACAATGTGCACTTGCTATGATCGGTTAATAGCTGGCGAGCCTTCGCATTTTTGGGCGTCAGTTTATGTGCCCTATCATTTGGGATAGTTTGTGCGTTGTCTGTATAAAGGGTGTCTGTGCGAATGTTTTTTTTTTCTTCTTTCCTTCTTACATATATCCCATTATTCGCTAGCAGTGCCAGATACAGCATGCTAATAAGCTTATTATTTAAAATTGTGTCTCCAAAATGTCTATCTGTTTTTCTACCTGCTTTACCCGGCTACCCAATTTCCAGTTTCGCTTAAAAAGTTCCTTTTACTCCTAGGAAGGTCATTGATTTTCTGCATAACATCACTGTAATTTTGAGTCAAGGTTTTGAGTTCTGCTGAGATAATGTAAGATCCTGGTTAATATCTATGGATGGAGTTGGCTGCGGTGTTGTTGGAGGTGGCGCCACCGTGACTATCCCAGAATCTAATATTGACAATCTTATCGGTCTTATCACCGCATCCTCTAATGGGTCCCGGGTCAAGGTTTGGCTCTACCGAATAACAACAAAATTATTTATAGCATAAAGTAGCCAAAATAACCGTCATTTCTACTCGCAGCACTTGCGTCCTCATTTTTACTTTTTTTGGTCGCACATATTCCAAACTTAGTCGGACACAGTTCGTTATTGACATACATATTTTTTTTTTTTTTTTTTTATGAACGAGATGTCTACCACAACACAATCCAGAGATATACAAGATGAAACCCCTCTCGGTGAGTGAAGTGATATGATATGAGTCACACAAAACTAAAATTGTTTTCGCTCATAAAGGGAAGAACTGGCAATATTCCTTATGTTTTAACAAATGGTCGGTGCTCTAGTTTAATTCAAACTAAAACTATTTATATTGAAACTAACCTGGTACATAAAATGCACATATTAGCAAGTTCAAAGGTCAGGTCTAATTTCTCAGAGACAAATTCAATGGACGTAAAAAAAATCACAACGTATTTCATGAAGTCTGCAGAATAGGAAGGAAAAAAACGACATAATGTAGAGATATCGTGTCAGGTTTTATATGATACAAAAACGCAACTTTTGAATAAAGTGAATAGAATACTGAGGCTGTCTTAGAACAATTCATATAGAAGTGTAAAATGAGAAGGTGAACGTTACAAGTTTCGTACAGAACATGGATGTTACTGTGGTACAAGTTGTATTCAGCTGTTTTCCGTTCTAAAACAATGTTTTCTCATAACAAAATTTATAAAAGAAGAAAAATTATACCATAAAAATTTAGGCGGAAAAAAATCCAAAGAAAAGAAAACAACGTCCACGAAAGATCTGTCACAAAAAGACATAATCACGTGCCTATAATAAAAATGGACCAAGGATATAAAACATTACCCGGGAATCACTCTTATCGCATTGCACCAGGTAAACGGGATCTCTTGAGGTGAAGATACATTTAAGGCATTGGGACACTTTTGAAGGGAAACATTTAATCAATAAAAACTTAATGTGTTTAGTTTAGAGAGAGGTTTGATTTCTCGACTGAATTTTCTTTTTCATTCATTTTATTTCTTTCATCTAAATTGTTTAATCTATTGTTTTTGAAACGTTTGATTTGCATATCTGTACAGTAAGATTGCAGTGTGATTGCTAAATCTTTGTTTAAAATACCATGCAACTGCTCTGCTTTCACATTGCAGTAACAAATGAAATCCAGAGATTTCGTTGAAAAGAACATAATCTTGATATATTAAACTAAATGTGAATGAAACGCATGCCAGGAAACAGAAACAGTTGAGAAAGAAAGAGAATACTAGCAGGAGTTAAAAAGAACCGTCTCTTATGCCATCTCACGCTTGAAGGGAATCCACGGGTATATAGGAATGCTTTCTCTACTCCATACCCGTTCACTGATACAGAGTTTTGACGTCTGTACGCGTGCCGTTCACGACCCCATGCCCCTTCATTGATATGTGTGTGTGTGTGTGTGATTTGGATTTTTAAAGTAGCTTTAACATTTTTCAGTCATATCGCTACGATGTCTGCAGTGTGACAGTTTATAGTGATATCTAGCACTGGGCATCATGCAGCAGACATGTAGCATGATATCCCACCCAGTCACGTTATCCTGACATCAGGCCGACCAGTCCTAACACTAACCTCTTAATGCTGAGCGCCTAGCGAGGCAGCTGTTAGTAACATTTTTGTAAGCCTTTGGTATGACTCGACCGTGGATCGAACCCACGACCTCCCGCAACCGAGGCGGACGCTCTAACCACTAGGCCACCGGAGCGGTCGTTGATATGTAGTTTTCACGTTGGTACGCTTGCTATTACGAACCCATGACCCTTCATTTATATATGGTTTTGACGTCTGTACGCATGCAATTTCTTGCCCCCATTCCCCATTATTTGTATATAGTTTTGATGTCTGTAAACATGCCATTCACGATCCCATGACCCTTATTTGATATATAATTTTGACGTCTGTACGCATGCCATTCACGACCCCATGACCCTTCATTGATACATAGCGTTGACGTCTGTACGCATGCCATTCACGATCCCATGACCCTTCATTGATACATAGCGTTGACGTCTGTACGCATGCCATTCATGACCCCATGACCCTTCATTGATACATAGCGTTTACGTCTGTATGGGTCGCATTCACGATGGGTCACAAATGTAGCTCCTGCTGAATTTTACAAAATTGTGGCTTTTCATTTTGTGTCTGATATCCAAGGAAATATAGAGGAGTATGTGCTGAACTCTCTTTTGCAACCAAACCAAAATATATATTTAATCGAAAACAATGTTGACAAGATCACGAGCCCCAAGGCAAAGTTGTTAAATGCAAATTGTATTATATATATATATATATAAACAGCGTTCCAGTTTATATATGTACTATTACGGAAGATGACATATATTGATTATTGCATATATAAGCTGTTATGTCAAAATCTGATGGAAACAAATCATGACTGAATGAACCCAAATAAAATCTTAAACCAAAATGACTATCCAGGTATAGAAGTCGCTGTAACCCAGTTGGCAGTGCGTCGTTCTCGCGATCCCGGGATCGCGGGCTCTGTTCCTGCACAGGACAGTCCCTTTTGGCTGCTTTGGTTTATGTTCGTGTCGGTTGCCCTGAGAAATTGTCTAAGGGACGGATGTAGTTGAAAGACACTGAACATAATGGTTCAAACAGAAATTCGGCTTCAAACAAATGAGAGCGAGTATGGGAAGGCACAATGTATTGTCTCTATCAGATATAATATTTTCATTGAAATGTTTTTATTTATGTGTTGCATTCATTCGTTTTAAATTCCTTCAGTTCGGAAGTTAACTGTTTGCATTCTTTTTTCTTGAATGTTAAATGACTCGTGTATTATAAGAATGTCATATATTATTTCCTTGATATGAATTAGTCTGAATTTGCTATTTTGTATTTAATAGGAATCATGTATTCCAGGAATTTCATGCATTACGTACAACACGATTTGTCCGATTGGGTAAATTCATCTTCTTAAATGATATGAATCGTGTAGGCTAGGATTTTTTTAAAGTATGTCTGGAAATATTATGCCAATGAATTGCTAGTTAGCAAGTAATGTAGGTAAGACAAGATGTGAATCAGTTACTTTATTTGTGTAATTAAGTTGCGAATTCTTTTTAACCGAAAATCGTACGCTTGCCGACCGACGTAGTCCAGTCAGTGATGTATAGCCAATAATAGGGCGGAGTACTATTTGCTAATATGTCAAGTTATATTATAGTCCCGTTAGGAATGCGACTATCCGGCAGGGTAAGCATTTAATTTATGGCAATAAGGTCATTTGTATCAGCTGTCAGGCTGCGAAATGGCCCTTATTTAGCCTTAGTGTTTGTTAAATTATGTTGTAACAAGAGTGTGAATATTGTTCAATCCCAAAACCAGGAAAGTCTGCCAAATATTTAGGTTGTGTAGTATGCATTTATTTAAAAGAGATACGCTCCATTTATGCCCTGATCTATTATCCCATCGATCAGCTTCAAATTGTATGTTCTTATTTAATTGACCTGGACAATAACACCGTGATCGATCATCTCCTATGTACTAGAGGAGTTGCATCTGATTTAACACTTACAAATGGGCTAATGTAATAATCGGAATTTTCATCATATATCTTTCTGCTCTGAATTTCCATGCGAAACGACAACATTACTAACATAATCATTGCTTAGATAGCCCATGTATAAGGCAGGAACGATCCTCAATATTTCGGACTACAATCGACGGAGTACCTTCATCAAGCAAATCTTGTCATTACAAAATCCGAAAATGTATCGACTGGGGGGATCATTCTTAAGTTTACTAGTCATTCAGTAAAAGACTGTAAGTCTGCAGAATACCAAAGAAACCAGGGACAATAGCAGATGGACCACAAGGGCTACTGGCTACATACAGCTAAACTGGATTTGATATCTCAGTGCAAAAATGAAAGTAGAATGTATGACGGAGACTAGAGCTATATAAAGACTTGTTTTGCTGCGAATTCTTTTTTTTTTTAAAAGGGGAGTTGTAAATGATAAGTATAAAATGCTTTCCATAGGCGTAATATAAGATCACGTCTTGTTGCAAAATTGGACTGTTTACTCTTTTTGGATCCCAATGGATGCTTGAAACCATGTGCCTCGCTACTTTAGTATTACTAAATGCTGTTTTGAGTCATATATTGATAGTAATTCCACCATTCATTACGAATACCTAACAGACCATGCAAAACTCGATACATAACAGAAGGGTAACTGGAATCCACAATCCTGTAAATCTAGTAGTCTAGTAGTTGCCGCATTATCACTAAGCCAAACCACAATAATATATCAAAATATCCCATCACGTGCTTGTCGACTAATTCGTTCAACGTGAAAACTACTTTTGGACAGTCCCATACACAGTGTCCTAGATTTGCATTCAATATTATTTTCGTACAAATGTACAAGTGGAATAAAGGATGGTGACGGATTGATCGTTCAACACTTGTCACGTTAATAAAGGTTCGGCAAAAGATGTAAATATAGTTCTCAACGGACGTATACTTGAACCAAGCAAAATATCAATACACTCTGTCAACATTCGTATATTGTTGTATTTTTCTTGTTTGGCGCATCAATGCTCAAGCGATTTACTAAGCGCATATTTTTTATTGACTCCAATGTAAGTATGTCAACACAGTTAGTACATGGTATGCACGCTTTCGGAATTGTTTGGTTATATGAAACAAAGAAACTCTTTCTCATTATGTATATTTAGTAATTATTTTTTACTCAGGAATGATTGCATGAAAGCACATGTAAATATTCAGTGAAATTATAGTATCGTTCCTTTTTCATGTCTCATTTTTTTACTCTTTAAAGACAACATTTATTTTTCAGTTACAAAGATAATATTTTCTATCTCAAGATGACTACCTTCCTATACAGAACAACGCTTGAATTGTAAGGAAAAGGTCACGTACCCACTTTTATTTCCAAATGACCAGGACATCAAACACCCCATATATATATATATATATATATATATATATATATATATATATATATATATATATATATATATATATATATATATATATATATATATATATATATATATACTTTTAGCGTTGAAGATTGTGCATGTGTACATGCTCGATGATTTAGTAAAATATACAGATTCCAGGAAAAGTACCATTTACAACTTCATGATGACACTGTCGAGGTTATCTTGATTGATCAAATCAAGAAGCACTCGGGGAAAATAAGTTCCCTTCTTCCCTAATTACCGTCACATTCCAGGTTGATTATTACTGCTCTGCCAATCAGTCCGAGTTGAAAACGTCCTCAGTGGGGTACCGATTGACACTGATTCTCGACGTTTTCATGGCTCCCAAGGCCAAAACCAACTTCTCAGTTTCATATGGTTCACATACAATGATCTCATACGATGAGCGTTGGCTGAATTTATGTAATTGTATTGTCTGACAAACGATGCCAGTTTCGTCCCCAAAACAGCTGTGTTTTAAACAGAACAAGTATTAGATAGTTATGAGCTACCTGTGTAGGTTTTCGTTATGTAATTTGGGTGAAACCTCCCCAAAAATGAGATAACATTTCTGTTGACCCCTACCTTCTTGTGTTATACAAATGTTTATTTGTGATTACCTAATGAGACCACCAAAAACTGATTATTGATTTCGAAGCTTCCCCAAGTTAGATTTCAAAATCAATGGGTCCATATCAGACACCAAAATTAATAACAAAGTAACATTTTGAGCCCCTAAAACTACTTGTAAAGATTCTGTGACAGGTTCTACTGTATACTACAGTTAATTTAGGGGCTAATATTGATTTTTTTTTTTTTTTTACTGAAATGTTCGGCTCTCATATCGCTGGAAAAACAAATTGCTCTGATTTATAGCAAAATAACATCATGTTTTGCTCCATCTATTAAAAGCAAAACATTATCTTGAGATTAAGGGAAAAAAATATCCTGGCTAGTAAGAAAATCGCACCCACCCCCCTCCACCTGGTTAATACCGTGTAGTATATAAATTTGCTATGCGCATGTTTATTGTATAATATGTCATCAAATACTGTAACTAAGCAAGATGATTAAGCTTACTGTAGCTGTACAAGACATGGTGCAGACAATAGATGTTGATGAAAATATGAAGTGTCGACACTGAAACAAACAATATACTTGCCTCACTATGGTGCAATAGGTAGGGAAATTTTGATTGGATTGTCAACATCCGGAAAAGATATTATCAGTGTGGGCCATTAAACATAAAAGACACTAACTCAACACACGAGAAATTATTTAGTGGACGAGAAGAGAAATTACGTAAAATCGAAAATAAAACTTCTGCTGTCCTGAAAATATAAGGTTGAGTATCGCCGCTTAACACATTTACATACCCTAAAATCTAAGGTTGATTATCCCTCTTGAACACATTTGTATACTCTAAGAAACAAATATAAACTAAGAAAAAATGACATTTTTCTTCCGTTTTAAGTTGACTATTTTCCAAAATGTTGGACTTGGCCCGAATGTCTTTCACGACATTCCATTCGGCCGGTATGTTGGCATAAGTGAAACGTGTCAAACATGGGAAAACAGGTTCATAAATATAATTATATATGTATTTTTAGTAATCGAAAATAATTTGTAACAAATACACTATTTTATAAAAATCATTCTTTACTTTGGGAATTATTTTGATATGTAAAAATGAAATATGGTTTTAAAATCATTACATCTGTAACAAGGTTCCTCTGGATTTACCGTACATTCCTTAGTGGAAGAAACTACCTAAGGATCGATACAGTGAAAAAGTACTGTGGTACTTACCACCGGAACAAAATGCCGTGGTATAACGGTAATATCGAGCACCTGTAAGTAGTATTAACTTATCAGGATTTAGAGTCCGTGACATTGACGCACATGTCAGATTTTAGAAACTGAGTTATTATAATGAAAATTAGACTCCCGTTAGCTGAACATTACCTCGAAAAAATGTTTATTCTGCTAAGATCCACAAAAAGAGGTCAACATATGCACAGTAGACATATGTGTATACAGTTTTCATGCGATGCAGAACTGTATTCATCTAAAACAAATATCATTTGCTTATAGTCTGAGTTACATTGAGTTCAACATGCTACTTTTTTGATATTTATGATATATATATATATATATATAGAGAGAGAGAGAGAGAGAGAGAGAGAGAGAGAGCTCACTCTAGTTTTCTATTGTGACCATTATCTATCAGAATTTCGATTGTTTTCTGAAAAGAAGAAATTAACGATTGAGGCTGCACGTTTCGCTTATGAAATGTTTCGATGCGTTCCATCTCAAGCGTCGAGTGAGAGGTTAGTGCGCACGTTAGGTGTGAAAACTACTTAGGTTATAAATATGTCGTTTCTTTGTGAAGAAAACAAAAATTAAATGTAATTTTCGTTCGAAGTGCTGAAACGAGACTGACACATCATCTTACGTGAGCAGATGATACAGAGAACATGCGTAGGACGGTCTTCTAATTTCCAGTATTTTAAAATTATCTTTGCAGAAATGCTTTCAATATGTTTCTTTTCTGAATTATACAATATTTGTCACTCTTGGTGGGATCACTGTTGTCATTCCATTATGATGGATAAAAATTTACCAAAACGTTTATTTTCTGAATAAATGTAGGAGGAAATGTATGTCAAAGGGATATGCATTTTCATATCACTGACTTCCAATATTTGCTCAACGGAACCGTGAACTGAAGGTTTAAAGGCCTAAGTCACTCTATAGCAGACGTAAAATAAATCACAATGTTTTCCATTGAAAACGAGATTTGTGTTTAATCGAGTAGTAAGCGTTTTGCACGAGGAAGATAACTATAATAAAGTTATCCAATATATCAAATCAGTTTTTGACGGATACAAGGAAAGATAATAGTTACAATCACCGTTTAACAGTCCAAGCATATCAAATCAGGTCTTTTACTGGTTTCATGCTGTGATGGAATGTTTGTAACTGAAACAACTCGGAGATCTGCTACTGTTTAAGTGAACAAGATATATTTATATTGGGTGACACTTTGGAAGACAGTCTTAATGTCCATAAGATATTGCAAACGCGTCATAACTAAGTATTTCAGTGTTACTGGACTGGTACCAGATGCAGGAATAAAGATACTAAGCGTAGTACTTGAGTTGCAAACATAATGTGATACGTTGCTAATGACTTACAGCGGAGTAGGATGTATAATTGGTAAGGTACTACCTATGTATGCTGAAGCCAACCATGAAAACAGCTTGGCAAAAGATAATAGGAATGATTGTGAGTACGAAAGGTCAAGATTACACTATAAGTATGCTTAACGTTTCTTTGGTGATTGATGTCTCAATACATTAGATGGATAATCAGAGAACAACTAATCTGGGTAGAACACATTAAGTTGGGTAGAGCAAATATGTTGGATATATCAGAAAATAAGTGTGCGTAATGCACATTGGAAGTTAATTTTAAAATTTAATTATACATTCATGACCATTTTAGTGACTACCCAGTAGCTCCAGAGAGACCAACACTAAGTGACAAGGATTTGTCTCCAATGAAATGTTTTTTTTTGTATTAAAAAAAAATTGATACAAATCCAACTGTATCAAAGTTTGTATATACACTGAGAAAGAGCGATAAGCATGTCATTCACAGGAAACCTAACTCACAACGTACAGTTAGCTCTAAACATTAAAACGATAATAACAATTGTCTTGTTTATGGCTATCAATCCTGATTAAAATCCTAAATTCAATTAAACACATGTTGAGACGAAAATTCAGCAAACGACTTTGAATAATCAAACAAAAGGATTTCAGTGTAACCCGAAAACTTGTGAGGAGCAAGATCTGTGATATTGATCTAACGTCTTATGTAGCAGGAGTCGTTGATAAAATGGTTTCTATAATCTGTAAGGCTTTTATAGTACCCATTCCTTAATTAGTCATCAGTATTTTTTTTAGTATCTTATAGTATAAAAGACCTAAACATGTCTAAAGTTGGATTTTTATATACAAAGGTGGGGTGAGTATTTTCTTCGTATTTCTCCATATATGTATAAACTTTTACTACAATAATTTGAAGGGTCAACATGGTGATATATTGGGAATCTGTTGATGACTGATACAGATTCATTGTTTATCGATGAAGACTAGTGACTACCAAAATGGCAACTTATTTGTGATCCCAAAGATAAGTACTAAATACTAAATACCAAGAACTTTTTCAAAAATGTGCTCATTGATATTCTGTTCTTGTTGGTGGCAAGGTAAAAACTACAATCATTTCTCACTGAAAAAGATGAGAAGAAAATTTGCAAAAGAATTTAAATAATATGTGATTAAATATGTATAATTCAAAAAGTAAATAGAAATCTTATTTATTCAATTGGCACAGATGTGTGACAGCAAGAGATCTATAGCATCACAACCAATAAAGTGTCATCGTTTATGCATACCGACAAGTTTTTCTTGCGGGAGGCTCGAGCGATAAACAAATATTATTTTACGGTAATTGAAGCTTATTATGGCCAAAGTTTTAATCAAGTCTCGTTTTTCGTTCTTTCTCTTGTTCTGTTTCAGAGATATATCATTTATCCTTTAATTTCGTGTGGAATAACATTGATTTTTTTCAAACTCATGTTCAGTTGCCCGTCTCTCTTGCTGTAGAAGGCACATAAATAATTGCATCAATTACTGTAAACGGAATATGTAAATCTGTGATGTGGTTATTGTTGAAGTTCAAGGCATTGTTAATTGGATGGTCTATAGATGTAATTACTGTTGCCATGTTTGCCTGAATTTGTATCAGCAAACTAGATTAAAACAACAACAAAGCAAATTCACAAAGGACTCCTCTTAGATACTTCCCGACAATGACCTGGAAACCAAAGCACATTGAACATTGATAATGATTTTATACATATTCTTGATTCTCTCTCCTTCTATGTTTCCACATCCTTCAGTTAAACTTCTAAACCTTGTTGTTTTTGTGTTTTTTTAAATTTTAAATTCGAATACCATTTGTTCAGTATCTTCTTAAAGTATACAATTTCTGTAGACTATATTTTTATCACCGTTTGAAACATCAAAGGAAGAATTAAACATCAATTTATAGGAAAGGGTATAACAATAGCTACCGTAGTAACCATAATATGCATGACACTATTCCTGCTCGGTATGTATCACTTTAGGTAATAGGTATAATACGGGATAGAATGTGCTGCTCCATCAGAGGCGAAGAGAAATTTGTCCCTTGATAAAATTAAACGAGCTTCAACTCGCTGACTTTCATGGTCCTTAATATTTATATTACTGTATTGTGCTGCTTTCAGCTCATCTGTGCTTTCAGCAAGAGAGTTTATCCGTTCCCAGACGACACAGCCTAAATTTGGAAGACTTGGCTGTCATTTATTTTAAGGGCATAATGTTTTCCAGCTGTTAAAAGACTCATCACGTCGTTATTTATTAAGACACACTATTTGCAATCCATCCGCTTTGTTTTTTTTAAATCATTTCAACTTTGTATATCCTATCCAGTTTGACATAAATTTACACTATTGCTGGTAAAACATTTTCTCTGTTTCCTCTCTGGTCCGTTTGCAAACGACCGGATCACCTGTAATAAACCTAACAATGACCTCTCAAAATAGTTTTGTATTTTCGAATTATGACTGTTCTCAAAATTTGTAATTTAGGTGTTCCAAATGCATCATTAAGTAAATGAATAGATTGATCCAAACGTTTGATCCGTTGTCATCATTGTTGATCTATTATGACCGTTTCTGTATCCCTCCTTTAAAGTTGGTAAAGCGGAAACCCATTATCTGGGTTCATTCTGAGTAAAATACTTCCATATTCAAGTCTCGAACGTTCTGTTTAAACGATACTTGTTTTTTTCTTCTTCATAATAAGCTGAAAAGTAGTAAATACTCTTTTTCTCGCTGAATATTTTTTTAATGTGTCGGTAGACCTTTCAGGTCACAATTTGTTTTTATTTTTTGTTGTAGTTTTGACCCATTTAATTTGTTCCCCTTTAGGTTTATATTTATGTCAGTATCTAGACTATCAAACGTGTAGTAAAGATGCCCTTAATATTACTCTTTGTTATTCGTTTAAACAGTAACTAAACATCCAGAGATTTATTTCTGCTTGATACCTTATCTTTAGGCGTTGTTTTCAACTTTATCATATCTATGATTGATTCTAAAACATATATTTCATATATTGTGCAACTATCTTTTGTTTACCATATATTAAATCTGCTTTTGTTGAATCGTTGCATTTTGACATTGTAAAAAGTACGATATCATCAAACTGAACTGTGAATTTAATCGATTGAAAAATGTATATTTACCCATCTCAAAAAGTAAGTTATTCCTTGTTCATGCTTTATTCTTTGTTATATCTTGCCATCTTGTTATGGCCACACTTTTATTCCATCCCAAAGTGTGTAAACCAATATACGTTATCTTTAGAAAGGACTCTGTTTCTTTCAAGTTAAACTCGTGCAAAATACAATAATACTTTTCGAACAACATTGTTGAAATAAATACAATGTAGCTTTTGTGCCATTCAGTATGGTGTTTTCTAAAATAATGCAAATTATTAGTTGTGTATACCTTGTCAAGTAAATCTGCGACAGGCTTTTACTTTCCAGACAACAATGGTTATGTCACTTCAATGCATGTGCGTTTTAGTACAAGGCCCAGTAAAAACAAAACTATTTTCTTAATTTTGAACTTGAACATGAACTTGACTGTTCGAGAGAATTGGTTTAGAATATATTACAGCTCTGGAATTTTCAACCGTTTACTACACTGTGACCGATTATCCATTGGATAAACAGACTTATGTTAAATTCCTTAAGTTCAATTGAACCACAATGATAGAACTAGGCTATATTTTGTGCAACGAGATATTCATTTGCTCGTTTCAATCGTTTGAAACTGATTTGTTTTCTCACAAAGTAAAGTCAGCAAAACAAACAAAACACCTGAATACATCTAGAATAAATGTATTTTGCATTTGTTAATGGCCTTTCTTCAAACACAAAAAAAATTATCCTAACGAGAACGAAGCACGCCAAAGGAAAAGAACGAGAAAGCGATGAACAGAAATTACATCCAAGAATTTACCAGAAGATTGTTGATTATATGTAGAGAACAGACATCAAGCAAAAGCATGTTTAAAAACAAAGTCACATACGATACAATTCTCAAAAACCTAGTCACAATGTAACCCTTGGAAACCTGTTAACGAACGTTTTGTATAAAACTGGGGATAGTGCCGTACTTGATGCAGCCGAATAAAAAAAAAATTGCTTATATTTTTGGATCGTCTGGTGTTAACGCATACATCTTATAGCACAATAGACTCTGTAGAATACTACAGAAATCTAGCAGGCATCGCTATATTTGCCAAACAATATTACCTTGGTTTATTGCTACCAAAGAACATATTTACATACCGATTTAGAGTAAAACTAATTGGGGATGGGGTGGGGATAAATGCTGCTGAAAATTAAATTGAAACAAAAATTCCGAGCTGTTAAATTTAGCTTCGCGTATGAATAATTCTAAAATTATTAGTTTTCCTTGTTGCTCGTTTAACCATAATGTAAACGGAGTAAAATAAAAAAAAATATTTTCTTAAAAACATGTCAGCCTAAACCATCTTGTTATTACATACAAGGTCATATGGGATGAAATTATATGTAATACTGGGTGATTTCATGGTAAGAAAATACTCTTCATTGAACAATTCAAAATTCATGACTAGTGTTTTTATTACATGGTATCAGTATGTGAAAAGGGATGAAATTTATTATATTATTTGATGACAGTGAAGTGAAACATCACAATACATGTATATTTTTTTAAAAAGATACTGTCACAGTGACGGTCATTATCAGAATTACGCATTAAAAATGTTTAGCAGTGAAAGTAGAAATTAACATGTAACAGTATACAGTAAAATTTCACATTATGCAATAACATGTAATAGTATGCAGTAAAACGTGACAATATGTAATAACATGTGACAGCATACAATAGCATATGACAGTATAAAATATCACGTGACAGTATGCAATAATACATATTTGGAACACCAAATTTACTGGAACACCTCTTGACTTTGGTGAAGTTTAGCGTTGCCTTTACATACCAACCCGGTGTCTATCTAAATGTCATTGGTAAGCATATTTTTTACATGTATTTGGCATATTATCAATCCATTAAAGTTAATTTAAATGTACTTTCCTTTTAAGATTCCTTCGCAACCATTTCCATCGTAAACAAAGGAAAGAATAATATTTACCCGCTGAAAGAACTAGACGCATTAACATTTTCGAAATATTATCATCATCAAACAATTGTTAAAAGCTCATGCAAACCCAAATGCAAGTTAGCTCTGATTACAAATTTGCATAATTGCAGGTATTTAGATATTTTGTTTTGTCAATACGGTAGATGACACAGTACTACTGTTGTATTTTTGTCACTTTTCTGTTTTATTTCATGATCTTGTATTATTCTGAATTTGATTAATCTGATGTAATCTCTGTTGAAGAGGAAATAAAGTCAGTCAGTCAGTCATACATACATGCATGCACGCACGCACGCACGCACACACGCACGCTCACACACATCAATCTATCCCACACATCAATCTATCCATCAATCCATCCCTCCATCCATACATCCATCCATCCATCCATTCATCCATCCATCCATCCATACATTCGTACGTACATACATACATACATACATACATACATACATACATTTGTACGTACGTACATACATACAGCCATACATACATACATACATACATACATACATACATACATACATACATACATACATTTTGGTCCTTATTAATCATTTTGGCGAATAGTGATGTGCATGGTTTTGCTCTATTGTTAAGTTTGATAATAACCAGTCTATGATTCGCTCAATTTTCTGAGGCAGTTAGAGCCAAACATGTGTAATCCGAAGGAATGGTTTTTGAATTCGTCTTTATTGCTATAATTTGAAATACGATGTTAACCAATGTACATGTGTTCATTTGATACTTATGTAAAGAGTAAGTAAGTGTCGTTAATCTACATTTTAAATCCAAAACTTGGTCGCGAACTCTGTTTAGAAAACCATTATGATAATTCCTGACGCAAAAAGTCGTCGGTAAATGATATATCACATATATAAACATAAGAAGAATGTAAACAAAAATACTGTTGGAAGAGAAAAATCGAAGTCGAAATCGAATATTAGGTATGTAGCAACGTCTCTCGGCACCTCAACACAATCGTGGCTGTTAGATGTTAAACTAAAGGTGAAGTGTGTGTGTGTGTGTGTGTGTGTGTGTGAAAAAGAGAGAGTGGTTTTTGTTGTAGGGTTTAACGCGATTTTACAGCACAAGATAGGCTATACATGGCGCCCAGAATCAATGGTGGAGAAAGAAACCGGAAATCCCCCGGAAAGAACCACTGACCCCGCGAAGCTACCGGCAAGCTTTCTCATGTACCCACATTTGATTTGCCCGAGACTCGAACCCACGACAGAGGTGCGACGGCAGTGATCCATAACGGTGAGCGCTTTAGACCACTCGGCTACTTGGGGCCCCAGAGAGAGAGAGAGAGAGAGAGAGAGAGAGAGAGAGAGAGAGAGAGAGAAAGAGACTGAAGGAGAAAAAGAAGAAGACGATGAGATGAAGAAGTAATATGAATAAAGAACTTGTGATCGATAAAGGCAATTGCGTAAAGGCGCAAAACAAATTACGTTGGCCTAAGATATGCAACTTTCATTTCATTTTCATTCAGTTTTTTCTTGTTTAGTATCGACATCAGTTACGTAAATCCAGTTTTGTCACGTCCAAAACATTATTGTGTGTGGAATGATTAAAGGTTTGATCAACACATAAAACGTAACAAGTGTCATCATGCGATCACGCTTGTATATCATAGGTTCTCATATATCATGGCTTAACTGTTTAGTCGAAAGGTCACTTTTCACTGGAGGCAGTAAGCTTCATTAGCAGCGTGACCAATCAGAGTAAAGGGAGACGCCATTATATACCAGTGACATCGTTTTAATGAAATTTTCATATTCATATCCATTCGGCCTGAAACTGTTCCGTATGACTATGTTAGCTACACAAAAGACAGTGAAACACTATTGCACACAAAACAAGAACTTCGTTGTCGTAAGCTATACATCTTTTGCACAAAAATAAAGTAAGAAAAATAAGAAAAGCGCATGGAAGCGATAACAAGTAAATGTATACGTTAAAAAGTATATATATATATATATATATATATATATATATATATATATATATATATATATATATATATATATATATATATATATATATATATGTGTGTGTGTGTGTGTGTGTGTGTGTGTGAGTATGAATATTGAGAAACAACGACATATATGGTTTGCATGGTCACGTTTCATTCTTATTATAGAATTATCTGTGAGATACAGAAAAATATTCCTGAAAGAATTTTCTTTTTCTCATTCCGATAATTCGCATTTGAACAGCATATCCTTATTTTTCACAAAATTCAAGATTTCCTATCAAGCCATGCATGCAACGCCTGATTTGTACAAAAATAAGGTATATCTGCAGCAAGAAAGACGAACCCTTTGTGAATAAAACTAAATAAACCGAAGCAGTATTGCCCTTATGGGCTGGTCCTCTGTCGTACATATAATACCCGTATAGGTGGTAGATCCATAGGGTCTGGGAAATTGCAGCAGCTGGGGAGTGGGGGTGGGGGTGAACAGTCCTTTGGAGGGATGGACCCTCCCTCCGCCTCATCAGGCCCCAAATTCATTATCTGGGCTTTGTAAAACTGCTCCATACATGGTAGATCTTAAGATAACCATACCATGACAGTTATCTCCGATCACTTTGGGGATCTGAGCTTACCCCTGCGTAACATATGACGTTGTAATTTTGTGTCTGCCTCGTGCAAATATTCTGGCTGGATTGATTTTTTTTTGTCAAGAATAACATCGTCGTAAACCACAAGATAATTAATATTACTATGAAGATCTTCGACTGGCGGTGCATCATTGATGTCAGTGCTAAATTCAACACTGGTATCGGTGGAATGCTCGCGTTCCAAGGAATCAATTGCAACTTCAATGAATTCCTTTAGGACATCATAACATCGCTGGTCGTGCTGCTACATAATCTTTGTCCCATTTTAGCCATCTCCTTATCAGGATGAGCAACAACTGAGTTTTTCCAGACCCAGACGGACCAATGATAATGGCTCGATTACAGTATCGTAATGCTGGGTGATGTTTGACTGATGTTTTCCCTTGTGTCGCTAAAAAGTCAATCATATTCATATTGTAGGAATATGTATTTTTTATAATCATGAGTCTTTTATTGTTTTGATGTAAGGCGATCACGAATACTACTGGATTAAGAGCAACAGCCACGAAGAATAACAGGCGAGTACTTAACAGGCAAGTGTGTAAAATGCGGCACTCGGGATATCACCAGGAACTCCATGGGCTAAGTACCTGGGTGAAAAACATCTTCCGGGAAATAATTAATGTGGTCCTGGAACACGACTTGATATAATACCTGATGAAAAATTTCAACCAAAACCAGGAGAATTTCCAGTGGATGCGACTGATCAAGCGTATCAGGCCCATGACGTCGCATATAAAATAAAGAGCTGCAACAATGACATATCGCTGATGTCAAGTTGATTCCCACACTGAAGTCGATACATAATTAAAAATATGAGGGAATCACTTGCGAGCTCGTAGATAAGATCGGTTATGAGTGGTAAGTTAGCCGTAAGTGTAGGCAATTAGCTGTCTGGTAATTAATAATGGAGTTAATTTATTACAGTCTACGAGGAAACTAGAAATGTACATCAGCGATTAGGAAACTCTCCGATGCAACAGGTGTCGCACGTGGTGTTGCCTCAGATTGGTTGGCCCGACAGGCACTATGGCAAATTTATATATCGCCACCTAACACGATTCAGATATGTTCATCAGGCAGATATCTTGTTTCTTTCCCCATTAAACTATCAATGGCACATCACGAAAACGCGAACGACAGAATCGTTTCCGCACATACAAATACGCGTTGACGATATTCGACATTGTTTGTAGATACACGGAAGCGGAACCACTATCGACTAAAACAGCAACTGAAGTGGCAGTCGCTTTTGAACGGATTTATTCACGTGGAACTGGGCCGTCTTGTGGCCTGCGAAGGACACGATTGCTGAAGGTTGATCATGGCAAAGAATGTCTAGGCAAAGTATCATCGCTGGTGCAACAACATAATGTTGAAGTTAGGCACAGGCTAGCCACAATACATCTTAATCAGACAATTGTTGAACGATTTAATCGAACACTTGCTGAGCGATTGTTTGGAAATCAGTACGCCAAGGAATTACTAACCAAGGACATATCTCGTGAATGGGTTTCAAGATTACCAAGCGTAATAGCCGTTTTAAATAGCGAAGTCACGGGTGAAATTGCTATGAAACCCATTAATGCAATCGCAAAGACACACATACCGGCTGAGAAACAAAGTGACAGTCAGGTATTTTTATGAGCCTGGTGAACTTGAAGACGGAAAAAGAGCAACTGATCCTATCTGGAGGGTAATCACACATAAAATTTCAAGTGTGGTAAGATCTACAGGTAGTCTCGCAATCTACAGACTAGATTCGGCGGCTCCTCAGGGTGGATTTTTCCGTGAACAACTACACGTAATTCCTGAAAATACACAGTTATCACCAACTTGGATTCGCGACACACATTTAGAGGTGCAAGGACACTAGCTCCTTGACGTAAGTTATACTCTAGATACATCAGTATGACGTTTTTGCGTGTGTGCCCCAAACTATCGATTATGTTCACCGTAAATTGTCGTGTGTCATTAGGAAAATACTGCTACATCATTTCTGAGTTACAGCAAGCACATTAATTATTTTGTCGTTGTTTTAGGGTCATGATAAATTAACATCAAGATCAAACTCGCGTTAATTACTTCGCCATCTCGCTGATGGCGAGCTGATATTTTTTTTTTTTTACCGTGCCGGGGACTAATGTCTCGTGAATTGGCACGCAGGGAATTTCAGCGTAGATCTTGGTATATGAGGTTGGCTATAAACCATCTTGTGCAGCTGAGATACTTTTGTAACTCTCGATGCTGCCAGATACACTCGACGCGATCATAGACAATCTAAATATTGGTATCTGAAATCATTAGCCCCTGTGATGAATCGATTGTAATAGCATAATCTAGAATTCAGGTTGATTGTTGTGTCAAAGCCTGCTCAACACATCCCCACGGGAACATCAGTTATATTATTAAGAACGAGTTTTTGTTGGGTCGCCGAACCTGGAATCGCCACGAGAATATTCTGGCGACGAGTATTCGCTGGCTGATAACACAGTATAATTGTCAACGAAGGAAATCTTTCCTTATCAAGCTCAAAGAAAATCTATGCTGAAGTAAATCGCGAACTGTTTTCCTGGATGCAGCTATCATATCATTAGGGCCCCATTTGTTTCAGAAATCGTCAATAACATTTACTGGAATTACAATGCACATTATCTCAGATTCAGTCATATCAGATTGAAGTCTAATTAACGCATTTAGCTCTCTCACGATTCATCAGTAGCCCTGTGGTCTTCTAATTTCTCCTCGTAATACTTGATATATTTTGCCAGTTGTGTGGCGATCTCCTTTAATCGGTCGAGGTTGCCCATAATCGCCGCACATGATATTAGCAGTTTGTTTTGTTTCTAACCAACCAAGAATTATTCCAACATTGTTTGGGGAACACTATACAAATTATGGTTTTAGGGATACACTCTCACCCTGTCGCGCTGACGTCCACGCATCACCGCTCCATCGAAAGAAGCTGTCGTAAGAGCAAGACTTAATACCGATTTGTTTCATCACCCTGGCAAGCCGGTGAATTGGGGTTAGCATTATCATATTAGAATTTCTAAATAATTCTAACGCACGCGTTCTTTTACAGGAATCACAAGGACTATTAAGATAAATTGTTTCATTTCGGGTAATAGGATCATTTATTGATGGTGCCATTGATCGTTCTAATAAATTATTGTTGCAGTAATATATGCCAAGAGGTTTCTAATGTGCAAAATCAGAATAATTACGTTACGCAATTGTAAAATCAAATTCAGCTCGGTCCACAATTAACCTGGTACAGCGACACTTGTTATCCGATGAGGCGTCCTGGGTAAATGTGCTAATAATGTTTCGGTTCATATCTCTTGCAAGCGATATATCGCCACTCTCTGGAAGCAAGACATTTAATTGTGACCCATATGATATTATCGCCGTACTCACTGTCAACGATGTCAATGTCCCATTATCGAGCATATATCACAATAACGCTATCGGGGCCCAACTGTGTTTATTTTTTCCACAGCAGTCTATCTTCGGATCTGGTTTATTAAAATGACCCCCAAACCAAGAACCATTAACTGAATGATGTTTGCTACAAACTCAAATGATTCAATCTCGGTTTATCCGGTTATATGAATGGAATTTCCATGGAAATCCCGTGGGAGTGGACCGTTTATTGCAACTCTGGTCATTTTGTGTGTTGGATGATCAAACCGTGAGAAATACGGCTCACATTCACCACCTCCATGAAAACTAGCAGGATAAGAAATTAACATATTAAGAAAATTGCAGCGTTGGGACCATATCTGGTGTTACAGAGACCTCCATGTGTTAATTCAATACATGAACAAGATATACACTCGAAAAGGTCTTTCGGGGATGGACGCCATGAATTTTATTGTCCAGCGACACAAGCAGTCACAGAAGATATTGTAAAACAAACATTTATTTCGTCAGTGTATAATGGAGAGCTTCTTCGCTTTAAAGTTTACCCAACGGTAATACATATTGATGAAATCTAGGTCTCATTTGGGATCCATCAGATCCACCAATGGATCCACCATCAGATTTGGAATCACTCTGAAACAGCCAGACTAGATCGTTTTTACTAGTATTAAAATTTCGTCAAATATATTACCGTGGTAAAATGTAGTAGTTTTTCGGTGAGAATTTTGTTACACTTGCAGCCCACGCACGAGCTTTGTGGTCAGTTATCACTACAGGGGCGCCTCTTGTTTTATTGTTGCCGGAATTGTGAAAAACCTTGTTGGTTATTGCTTTTACTAATATCAGAATATTGTTTAATCGAATACTACGATTTGTTCTATAACGGCTCCATTCTATTTATTGAGCTGTTCCCATTCGTTTATGTTTTTATTCGTAATTCTCTTAAAACATTTCCTCGTAGGGCATTCCTAATATATTTTGTGACCCGCTGAGCTAAACATTTAAAGATACCAGTTCACATCGATGAAAGAGCATCAATATTCAAAGGATAAAGTGTTTAAACAACTGCAGCTAAGGGATATGATTTTTCATAATATCTCCTGTACATGTGATTGTTGAACAGAGTCGAGTTTATCTCAGATAATCCAGGCCGAGCCACCACGGCCATCATTCTATTCGACCATATATTTAATTCAAATAAATACTTTTTATCGCCAACTAAACGATCAATAACCATCCATGCCCGTTGGTCATTCATTGTGGCATTAATGATACCATTGTGATCTAATCAGAATGTTCTCCAAACATAAGCTGCACCTTCACTCACGAACTTATCATTAGCCATTCTGATACAATAATGTAATTGTAAATCATATGGAGGACATTTTTCTTATCAGCTACTCTATCAAAATCACTTCTGGCGGTCACTTATTTAATCATAGATAATCTTTCAAACTCTCTCGTAGTTTTTAACAATTTAATCTGATTTCGCAAATTCTCTCGGGCAATTTTTGACCTGGGAAAGGCTAGTCTAACACGAGGAGATTATAATACCATTCTCGTAATTGTTTTGCTGCATTCTACACATTCAATATATAATTTAGACAAGCATTTTCTCGAATTAAAGGTTATGTTGAAATATTATGTCACAAGCAAAGCACATCTGCATGTGGCTTATGATTGGAGCAACAAACCTTATGTGTGTAGAACCTTCTTGTAATTAGTATTGTGAATATCATTCTACAAGTGTTCGACAGGGGATTTTAGGTCAAAAGGTATGCGAGAAATTCGGGGGTGGGTGTGAGGTGGAGAAATAAAAGAGCGCTAAAATGATACTATGATAAACAAAGCGATGTTGGGGTTCTGGTAGTGGCCACGATAAAAGTCGCAAATAAAAAATTCACCTATCGAGAAAATCCATGATTAAAAATCAATCGTCTTAATTGGAGAAAAATAAGTATATTGATGTCAAAATTGATATTTGTTTAGAAAATCTTCAGGAGCGGGAATAACAAACGGGCCAGTACAGGCAAATGCAAAACAAATGCGCGACAAGTTCGCTCTGTAAAGACAAATGAAATTCTATCAATATCCTCTGCTGGAAAATATTTTAATAGTCGCCTAAAATGTGGTGTTCGGTATAACTAATTCAGTTCTATCGAATAAGATTTCAGTATATAACAAACAAGCAATGCAACATTTTTTTCTTCAAACGGTGCCTTTCAAAGACATGCTTGATTATATCTGTAAGATTGTGTGGGATTCTTTGTCGCTCTATGTGGCATTAAGTAATCAACTGAAGAGTTTTTGTGACGAATTCTAGACACCACCAATACGTCGTTAAGTTTTTATCTGCGGGATCCACTATGAATATTTCCTCTGTATTTTGATTTTGCCGTTTCATTCAGCAATATCGTTGTTCCAGATTCTTCTTTGATGCCGATTGCAGTTTTCTAATCTGACCTGGTGTTCGGGTGACATTGATGTGTTGGTATGACATTATATTATGAATGGTTCAATTACATATTTGCCACTGGAGCATCAACTATTCTCATTCGTCTACCAACACCATCGACCTGCATTGTTTTGTCTGATAATATTACAGCGATTGCTCTATAATCAGTAACATCAGCTGGCAGTGCACCTACGCGAGCTCGAAATGTATCTGAAGGACATATTATCTAAACAAATCCAAGTGTTCCAGTGAGGAATAATAGATCGGATATAGCGTTGCAAAATCCTTCTGAGATATCTGCGAACCGGATACAACATTCTGCTCGCGCGTCATAAATGATGATACACACAAGCAATATGATCGTTCTCAAAATCCAACAATACCTCTTTGGTTGGTTCTTGATGTCCATTTATTCTCAGAGAAACTTCACTAACCCCAAGCGTGTCAAACACCATTGCGGTTCTTATCTAAGAATTACGCTGGTGAGCATCCTGAGAAGCTACAAAAACATGGTGTGATGCTGATATTCCTGTTGTGATGCGATCTGCCATGCAAGTGTATCAACAGTTGTGCCTGTGAACGAGTCTGTGGTCACCGTCACCCACGACAACGTTGATTTACCATCGCTCTCCATAAACGACAGCAACTGTTGTTCTTCAGCAAGTGATGGTGTCATCGTTGGCATCCACAATGCCAAATTTGTCAACGTCACATTTCAATGCAGGACCGCAGTTTCAGCTGTAATAGTGACTTCGGAGTGCCAGATAGCGTCGTCATCAGCGCCACGTTTAACTAGTGCAACTGTTCGTTTCACCCCGAAGATATCTTTTCAGACATTACTGCAGAATCCAAAGATACGTGACAACAGTGTCACACAGGTAAATCTTCTCTGAGCATCAATTTCAGTTTTACTTGCAGCGAATCCCAAGTTGAAATCCGCGTTGGCGTTGGCTAGTATATCCTCGACAGCTGCGTCACGTGATCCGCCGTTACTGTTAATTCTTTGACGAAGATAAAGTCGGTTATCGGCTTTATCCACGATGTCATTTGCAAACATCATTGAAGGATCAGCGGACCGTAAATAATCATCGGAATATCTTGCGAGAACAAACATCGTCGTGGCAGCATCACCACTATCATGATATACCTCAATTTCCCGGCTGTCGTTAGTATATTGTGCACTGTTAAATAACTCCAGAACACCATTGTCTACCAAGCCACCCAGATGATTTCCATATGGATTACCGTCGGTTTTCAAAAGTTTACCCTGCACTTCAATAAATGCCTCGCCGAGGAAGAAATATCTAGATAAATCTTGAATTTGTATTTCGATTCATCCATGTTGGTTTGGTTGTCATGTTTCATTAGAATAATATTGATAATCACGCATCGACTCATCCTTGAGTACTGGTGCATCAGTGTGAAATGTGGAATCAGATAGACGCATGAATATTTGCATTATAATTACTGATGTCTAAAATTATGTGCTAACACCGACCAATAAGTGGTGAATCAGCGACGACGACGAGCCAGACACTACCGCTATTATGCTTGCAGTTGGTTTTGTTTCCATCTCGGCAGCTTGTTGTGAAGGCACACCAGCGAAGTCATTTAGTCGTTCATTTGTGGCATGATTTATTATTCTCTTGACACATGCTGGCATTACTTTGGTACTGGGCAGTTGTAATAGCTGCGGCTGCGGTTTTCGTCGTATTAATCGTGCGAGTCTTTCTCAGATTGCTGTAAAAGCTTTACTAGTGGCATCACCAACAGCGCCAGTAGCATTATCACGAACAACATCGATGGCCTTCATTCCTACTTGATTTGCAATCGGGACCGTTTTTGGGTCTATCCTTCTGAATAAACCTTGAACAACATCACCAATCCCATCTAAATAGATAACTTTATATATTGGCAATCGTGAGTGTATCAACCTGACCATCTTAGGTCCGCGTTGAACATTGTGTATAATCGTGTTATTTTGTTATCGCCGATCTAATTGATCAATCACTATAGTATTCGTCGGTAATTTCATCTATTAGTGCCCGATAAACGCTTGTATCTATGACATCGCCTATAATTTAATCGCTGGCAAAAAAAATGGCTGCTTAATTGATGATTTAGGGGGAATTATTGCCAACTCGACCTGCACCAAGCAAAATTTCTAGTCGATCAGCATCAACGAGGAGGTTATTGGTACAAAATATATTGTAAATCGCCGGTGAGGTTTCTTTTTTACGACCATAATCGCGAGTGGCAAGGCCGCTTCCGGTTGCTTCTTCATATGACGATTTTTAATGTGGTTGTAGTTCCAGAGCGCTAGGGAGGGCCACCAACTCAGCCTCTGCCTTCTTTTCTTGTTCAAATATTGTTTTATCGCCTGATTTTCTTATTTTTCTCTGCTTTCTTCCTGTTTTTCTTTCTTATCTATTCTACAATTGCAGCATGTTCCTTCACTGCCAGGTTAAATATTTCAAAACTATTAATTTCTTCCGTATATCTGGTCTGCTTAGTATTAGAGGTAACGCGATATAAATCCTTAAGCCGATCAGCAGCTTTTAGAGTTTTCATACATTCGAGTTTTACATATTTATCTCTATCACGCCATCCAAACTCAGCAGTAGCAAATAGTTTCTATTTATCCATGACAGTAGCAATACCGTCCTCAGTAAATTTATATATTATGTTACTTCTAACTTTTGTTGGTGGTTAAAGAGATAGCTGAAATGGATGAACTTCGGGTTGTGGTTGAATAGATGATTGAGCTAGTTGAAGACGACCAGCAATGTCTGCCGATAATTTCTCGCGAGTTTATGTGTTGCCTCATTTGCCGAAACAATTGTTTCTGCTGGTTCGACAACTGGTTTAATTAACTGTTCTATACCTTCTGTAAATTCCACTTGAACTTCCCGACGTTCCACTTGTTATTTGACAGAACTGAAGACTGGAAGATATTTATTAATTGACTTTATTCGTTGTCGAGCTAGTTTAGCTGTACGAGATTCAATAGATAGCGCAGACGCACTCGTTATTATTACTAAACGATTTAAATACTTATCGACTGTCATCTGATATACTAAAATACACCTCAAATTCAGTAAACGTGGCGACATGCGCGGCCTTTCTTGCACCCGGCGGAGACCTCTTGGGGGTGGGTGGGTGGGGGTGGTACTGGGCGTTAACCTCGTCACTAGTGTGTGGATCTTCAGTTTTAAAAATGGTTGGCCCAAAGGATTTCAAAACTCCGCCGGGATCTTGCCAACCAGGCAAATATACAAGATTTGGATCGGCTTTTGGCAATTAAGAAATCAACAGTTTTCCATGGCCCGATAATGAATGTGGGGCCTCACAGGAATGGTTTTGTCGCCCTCGTAGAAAACGTCTGGTCACCATACAAGGCTCGCATTGGCTTTTGGTGATTAAGATCTACCTTGCATGGAGCAGTTTTCTAAAGCCCGTATAATGAATCTGGGGCCTCGCCCCCCATCTGCTGTCTGTTCACCCCACCCCACCCAGCTACTCATTCTATACCTTTCAGACATTAGAAATTATTTCTTTTCCTGAAGAACTTTGATCGACGATTTTGCGAATCTATGAAGTTATTTCCCCTTACCACCTTGACATCAGTGACAAACCCAGCTGTGATGCATTACCGAGTCGGGTTTGCTTTGTGGTAGAGATAGAGTAGAATAAGGTACAAAAGTTCAAAATGGAACACTTTTCGCAAACGACTAGGTCGTCATAATCCTCCCAATGTCTTAAATCGCAGATATTTATATGATCAGCTAATGACATTGAAGCAAATTTACGAAAAGGTGGTGAGATGGTGTACTGAAAAGAGTTTAATCGTTTTTGCTTCACTTCAGGACCATCTTCGGTATACAATAAAGAAAGGATTTCTTTTCCTGCGTACTTACCGGATATATTTCATCCTGCGCTACAAAAAGCCGTATATTTTAACTCAGGTTTCACCAATGTTTAAAAATATTACTTTTTATACCACAAGATAAAATATATAAAGTATTTACCAAGGTTAAGAAAACATCCTCTTTATATTCTTATTTGCTTTGTCAATTATTTAATATTTTCTACTTTTTTATAATTTTTAGAGTTTTTAGCGCTTGGCTTTTTCCAATAGTTAGTTTTAATGCATTGGTCAATCAATTTCATATGTTTTACGCATTCTAAAACATTTGCAGTAGCTGATATAAAAAAAGAGACAAACTAGTTCTTTATACCAGTCCTAATCGATGCGATATTAGAAGTAATTGATTTATTCTCTTTATAGTTATAAGTCACTGATGAATGATAATCTAATCAGTCAGGTAGAATAAGAGCATTATTTTATACTGAAATGCCAAATCTAAGAGCACTGCCTAATTACAATTAGTTATCAACCAATTGTTATTAATTTGAAGTTCAAACAGACCACTTACAAATCTCATGCCGAGCGTATTACGCATAAACGCTCGCCTAGTTTATGGTCTTACACTGTGTGTGTGTGGGTATGATTTAGATTTTTAACGTAACTTTAACAATTTTTCAGTTATATCGCTACGATATCTGCAGTGTAGCAGTTTATAGTGACGTTTAGCACTGGGGCATCAGACATGTTGCATCATGTCCACACCAAGTCACATTATCCTGACACCAGGTCGACCAATCCTAACACTAACCTCTTAATGCTGAGCGCCAAGCGAAGTAGCTGTTAGTACCATTTTTAAAAGTCTTTGGTATGACTCGAACCCGCGACCTCCCGTATCCGAGACGAACGCTCTATCACATGGCCACGGTGGTCTGACACTTATGCAGCTTCACTGCCTATTATGCACAACTGAAGGTGTTAAAACTTTCATCCAATGACCTTTGACCTTTATACCATGAACGGAACAATACTCTCCTGAAGAGCAGTAAATGATGCAAAAGTGTTTTGATAACAATGAAGTACATGTCCTATTATGATGATTTGGTTTTCTTGACTCTGGCAGTTTGTCATTTGTACTCACGGTGCACACACACACACAAACACTCAATCACACCAACGCACACCTTGTTCCGTCTTTGTTGGGAACGAGTGCATAGATGAGCTGATTTGAACAGTTACCTGAAAGCTAGGCAAGGCAGTTGGTTCCGCTACACATTGGAATAATTATAACTCTCTAACCATTTGAATCTCTCTCTCTCTCTCTCTCTCTCTCCACACAAAGAGAACTGGCATCGCGCCTCTTTAAAATTAGCAAATACACAAGCATAAATTATCTAACTGGAAATAGTGATTGTTTTTTATTTGCAGGTAACTAACGATACCTTTGACAAGTATTGAGTTTTGTTAATACGTTGATTTTATTCCATGTCAACGCACAAGTTTTCAGTCGGTGACCACCTAATTGTACGATTGTGTACCTCTCTCCCCTTCCCTTTTTACAGACCAGTATTGATTTCCTTATCGAAAAATAATGTGAATTGCATGATATGCTCTCAGTTAACATGATGTTAGAATATGTAAAATGACTGTTGCACTGGTTTGATATTAGTCCCAGTGGCCATGGTTATATTTCCTATTCATTGGGATTTTTATTGTAGCTTGTCTCAGAACAATTGATTTCATTACAAATTCGATCATAAAAAAACACAATTGTTTTCGGTCTGTAACCCGGCTTAGTTTACTATGAAGTTATTCAACAGTTTTATATTGGAGCAAACATTTATAAATTATTGTTTCAATTATTTCTGAAAACATTATTAGAATATGAGGAGTTGGTTTCGAAATACCTTTGAATAATTTCATCAGTTTTATACTCTTAGAATGAAAAAGTAGAACCACTATAACTAAAAATACCAGTTTCCATTTGATAATTGCGACAAATCGCTGACTGTGTATTTTTAATGTATAAATAGCTGGGACAAAAGAGGTTGGGGTTTAAATCCTACCATCAGTACAGAATTGGCAAGTATCATTGCATGAGTAAGGTGGCTCTAAATGATCTATATGTGTTGTTGTGTCACACAAACAAAAGCGCAAAAAACAACAACAAAAAGGCAATTCACTAAACCCTTCCTTTCACTCTTTATCATTCCGTACAAAAAAAAAAAAAAAAAACCTAAGAAAGAGACCGGCGAATGCAAGCGACATTCGTTTTACTGTAATAAAAACATTATAATTAGTACCAATAAACCTTATTAAGTTATTTAGCCTGCCATAACAAAATTCTTTCATTATTAGCGTAACCGTTAGCACTCTTTCAGTCATAAACATACACTTAAATACAGTGGTGCAATGAAAGCAAACGAAGAGAAGAACTTGCAGTGTTGTTTAGTTTCTTATTTCCTTTTATATTCCATACGCTTATTTTCGTGGTTGTGGCAAATTGCACTGAACATATACAAGGAAAATGTCATCTAAATGGACTTGTTTTTTAAAAAAGCAAAACCCCCAAACCCACACAATTATGTCGATTACATCAATTTTTGTTTTTGTTTTACTCCATCGCTATTTTATTGGTGTGTAATTTTAAACAGCTTGAAATAGGACATGAAATAAAAAAGTCGAAAACTTTAAAGGGTTATTCTCTTTTTCTTAAGGATAAAAGCAACAGATACATATGGCAAAGCTAGTGCAAACGACATGGTCACTATGGAAACAATAACACTGAACGAAAAAAAATTTACACAAGCAGCAGCAACGATATTATCTTGAGATCAATACCGTTCTCATTACTTTGTGCAATAGATACAAATAAATTCTCCCAAGGCAATTAAAACATCGAAGTGGCATAACCATACTTATACTTCTTTCAAAATCAATGTAATTATGAAACTTCGCGTTCTTCAAACTTTGTATTTTTGTTGTTGTTAATTGTTAACTGCTGTTGATATTCTCTTATAAGTCTAGTTTAACGCTTATTGAGCCTGCAGGTCACAGTCTATGTTGTTTGTTCGATTGATTACTCCTAACAAACTGCACAGACCCGATCTGCCGGTGCCTTATGCAACCTCGGTTCTGAGTCTGTGGAATTTGTAGCTGGAGCATATACGGTGATAAATAAACTTTTATTATACTCAGAGAAGAATTGGAGAATATTTCACATCTGTGAAACGTTTAATCCGATTTGAGATTCAAGAACGTCCGTTAGGGATTTACACTGTTCATGTATTGCTCTTCTTAGCTTGATTTGAACGTAAAGCGAAATCTTTTCGCATGAATGAGAGATACTCACCCACCACCGCTTACACACACAAAGAAAACAGCAACAAACACTCTGGACATATCAGGCTGGAGACTAAGTTAGGAAATATAATCATGTGCTGCCCTGACACCGTACTCTCAAACATTTTAGAGCACTTAACTCGAATTCAAATTTAGATTTCCTTGGTGTACTATATCCGACGAAATAAGAATTACACAAAAACTATGTCAGTTTCGAAACTTTGCTTGTGTTCGGAGTAAATTAAAGATGGTCAGATGGCAGGGTTTGGAGCTTGAGTTCCAGTCCGAGTCGAAAAATACAATGATCAAGAATTAGAGTAAAATGACAGTACGATGCTGGGAGAAAGATACCTATGTTTGTAGAATATGATTTAGTTCGAAGTATAACCTCAAGAGGTCAACAGCTTAAGTATCTTTTGTATCCGACTTTAGATTAAAACAAAAATCTTTGACAAAATTGTACTTACAACTGTTTAATGCCTGGCAGAAATCTCTGCAACAGTTTAACTGATGGAGAGAACTTCTCAACACCATTAGTAAATAAAATATAGACATCAAGAGCAAACTAACGAAATAGTGGAAACGTTCTTGCTTTTACTGGAATTATTTGCGTGTGCATCTTACACGAAAATTATGATCTGCGCGAATCAAGAGTTCATAGTGCATACTAAGTAACATACACGTGAGTAACTTAGTTTTCAATTTCCTAAGGATGTTGATAATTTGTCCGTCTTTCATATAAACATTAAATTTGTCTCGCACAAGAAAGAAAATAAAGAAAGAAAATTAAAATAAAATGATGCAAAAATAATACAAATAAAGAAATCGATAATTGGGATAATGACATGCTACGATTTTGCTGCCTTCATAATCATTTTTTGTGTTAAAAATATATGGAACAAAATTCTACCTTAATGAATCAAACAAGTGGGAATTTCGCGATTTAGAATTTAAATAAGTTTTTGTGTTTCCTATTATATTGTTTTTAACATACTCGTATCACGATGTAAACAAAACGGCGACGAGGTCACCATGGCGCATGCAATGATAAACTATCAACCTTAAAGAACTCCAACATGGAGACGAGCGTATACTCAATGTCCAGTTGTCACTATCAAAACATTTTGGCCCAACACATAATCTGGGCTGTATGACCATGAAACAAGGTTCACTCTGGTCGCTGTTTGACCGCTTTCTTGTTACTTGTCGGTGCTCACGTGACGTTATTATTCCGGTTGTGGGTTATGCTTGGTAATGAATACGTGAAAAATCTGGTGGATAATTGTATCTCAATGAAGACAAAAACAAATGCAAGCTGCCAACGAGAATTTTAACCACACAAACTGGAGTTTGAACAAAACAAACAGTGGTTTAGAAAAGGAATCTGTATGACCTGCAATGGTTTAAAAAGATGTAGACAATTTCAGAGTAAATTATGTCGTGGTCACCGTGGCACATCAGTATTAAGACTGGCATATGGGCTAGGACTCGTAATAAATTGCTGACTGTGAGGGATGGGAAATTCTATGTTTAGGGCATCAATTGAATTTTAATTTGAGTCCTTTTGATAACGGTCAGACGGATGGAAGATACCATAGTTAACGTAAAGTAAATATCAGAAAAATGACAGAGGTAATTCTCTGATGATAAGCGGGCGATGGCTCGGAGAGGCACAAAGGAAAAAGAAATAGCTCCATACTAATACTTCACGGTGGAAAAGAGCACGGTCCACAACCAATACAGTTTATGACCCGAAGAGGCTATATGAGAGAGAGAGAGAGAGAGAGACCTACAGACAGACAGACAGACAGAGACAAACAGACAGACAGACAGAGAGTGAAGAAATACATCAACCCAAACCGTTATCAATAGTGATTTGAAAATGACCGGAAGCAACCAGGTGATGCTGATATGCCGGCAATTTAAGTTCGATCAGTCACTTGATTATATGATGAAATTAATTATATCGGTATAACAGAACGGCTAATTGTATTTCGCATAAAGTTTTTTTGCTCCATTTCTAAAATAAAGGGAATCATTCAAATGTCATGTTCAATTTCATTTTACTTATTGAATTGATTAAATTGTTATATTTTTATAAAAGGGGGCTTATGTTGTTTTATGCTATCTCTCAGCTCTACTCAGTATTATTCCATCCAGTAATTTCATATTGTGTTTGACCATTCCGGTAACCTATTGGTTAGAGCGTCCGCCCCGGACGCAGTAGGTCGTGGGTTCGAACCCCGGCCAGGTAATACCAAAGGCTTCTAAAAATGCCTCGCTATGCGCTCAGTATTAGGAGGTTAGTGTTAGGACTGGTCGGCCTGGTGTCAGGATAATGTGACTGGGTGGGACATTATCATACATGTATGCAGCATGATGCCCCAGTGCTAGACATCACTTTAAATTGCCACACAACAGATATCGTAGTGATATGACTGGAAAATTATTATAGCTATGTTAAAAATCTAAATCACACACACACACACACACACACACACACACACACACACACACACACATTTTGTTTTATTGTTTATTCGATCCGGCAATAAAATCGATCATGTTCAAGATAATGATAACTAAAAACCATAAGGACTGGGTATCGCACATCATCACCCGCGTCTGACATGACCATTTTCTTACAATTTTACTTTTGGAAGCTGCTGTAACTGAATTATATTTTACTAACTTCAAACTAATTCCCGTAAATGTCACAAGTGGGATGTAACAATGCGACATTTGGTAGCGACATTAACGCCGGTAAGTATCATAAATATCGCGTCATTCCTTGAAATGTAACAAAATGACTCTTACTGGAGTTTGCGACATTTACTGGCTCTTTTCATGCCGGCCGATGTCGCAAAGCGAGAATTATCAGCAATCCTGAAAGCAATGCTACCAGTAAAGTGAATAAACTGGGATATTTACTGTGTTTTAGACCCATATATATATATATATATATATATATATATATATATATATATATATATATATATATATATATATATATATATATATATATATATATATATATATATAGATAGATAGATAGATAGATAGATAGATAGATAGATAGATATATATATATATATATATATATCAATTCATACAGAAATTGATCATAAATCTATTGATCTATATAAAAAGGAGCCGCAGAAGCTCAGGTGGTAGAGCATCCGACTCGTGATCCGAGAGTCGCGGGCTGGACACCCGCCCCGGCGAACCCAGGTCGGCTGCCTCAGCGTGTCTTGGGAAAAGGCACTTGGAACCGATTTCCTTGGCATGATCTAGTTAGAGATAGAGACATACTAATCATTGTCGTGAAATATTACACGAGGTAAACGACGGACGGATGCAACGACGCAGACTAAATAAAGCACTGACAGGAGACAGAAAGAAAAGTGTCATGATATCCGGAACAGATGATATAATGATGCAAACCCCTAAATATTACGGATAAACTAGTTTTATCTGAAACAATATGACTCAACAGTAATTTATACAGATAAGCATAATTATAATAATGATGATGATTATAATACTGCGAAAATGAAAGTATGATGGCGATGGTGATGATAACGACAACGACGATGATTGATGATGATGATGCATTTCTGCAACGTCCTATAATAGTCCATACGACTGTACCATGAGACAAACCTGTATCCAGCACCAATAAACGTTTGACCCAAATCTACGTTATATCCTTCGTTCGCTTTGTATGGCGTGAATGAGGTTGCCAAAGTAAGCCCATGGGGAAATCTGTGGTCACGTGACGTATAGCTTAGGCCGAACTGACACTTGTCACACCTGTGCTAAATTTCAAGTGACAGCTGACTTTTCTATCAAGACATTGCTAAATGGTGTGTCCTTTTCGAGAGTAATGCTAACGATTGGCCTACCTTAATATCGGAAGTATAATAAATCTGTTGTGTTCAGTTCTGATTTGTGTGGATTTCTTTATTTAAATTATTCACTGGAACTACAAAATTCAGTTTTACTTCTTGGACTAAATCATTAATATGGAATTAATATTCATTTATTCAAGGACTAAGACGAGTGTTAGCAGCTATTTCAAACTACATTGTGTTTTAATTGAATTTTGAATGTGAACAAAATTGTGTCTATCAGTGCCATTGTTAGACCACAAAGAAAGAGACACTATTAATTTTCAGGATGGAATACGCAATTTATGATCAAAATACATACATTTTCACCATCGTTCAAAGCAGTCTTGCTGCCATGGCAATAGCTTTAGTATAATTACAATTTTAACCATTAATAAACATTTTCTTTGCGTCGAAAATCACGCATAAATAAATGCACCCATCAAGAATCATAAAACACACACAGTCGAGGATATACATACACGTCTCGCCTTAAGTATTCAAATGTGCATCTTTTTATCAAAACTAAAGTAAGTGCTTACAGTATTCTACAGAAATGTACCTGTTCCCGTAAATTTGACTGGTGTAAATTTGTCTCTCTTATCAAGTTGAAACATAGTGTAACTAAGTTAAATTAAATTCTTTGGATCTAAACCAAAATTGGTATATATTTTTGCCATTTATGTACATTATTATAACAAAGAAAAACGACAATGTATTCATGGACTGGATTCGTGATATGACGCGTTTGTGATACATCAATAGAAAAAATGTTATCTGTAGTCAGGTAGAATATGCTTGCTTTTTTAATAGGAAGAAATATACAGTGGTTCCCAGGATTTGGCATATTACCTGTGAATCGGTATGGAATTCCACAGCAAACAAATTTGAAAAGCAAATGCCGCAAATATTTACCCCATTATGTGATTTCATAGAAGAATACTGCTATGAATATAATTTCAATTTCTAAACCGCCCGAATATTCCGCTTCTGGAACAAAGGACAGAAAAATATAACATAACAAATAAATCTTGTACAGATATTGCCTGTCTGTATTGGTAGCGGAAAATAAATATGACTGTTATGAATATAACTAGGACATTTCGTATGCCAGCTCCTACTCTGATGATGCGACCGCTCTGCTGGCCCAAATTGTTAGAGCGTCCGCCTCCGATGCCCGAATTGGCGGGTTTGAATCCCAGCTGAGCCAAACGAAAGACTTATAAAAAATGGTACAACCAGTTGCCTCGCTTGGAGCTGAGCATTAAGAGGTAAGCTTTAGGACTGGTCGGCATGGTGTCGGGATAAAGTGAATGGGTGGGACTTGATGCCATATGTCTCCGGCATTGTGCCTCGGTGCTAGACATCAGTAAAAGCTGCCACACTGCAGACAACGTAAAAATTCCAAATCACATACGTACGCGCGCACACAGACAGACAGACAGAACACACAAACACTCCTCCTCCGATGAAAATCGTACATGTTATTTAGTTTGGTCTAAGGAATCGGATATGGTATCTGAATGATTCATTAATATCCGCATGAACCTTACAGTAGATCAATTTTGAGCTGAATTCCGAAAAGTACATGTCTTATCGGCCAATGATATTAAAACGCCAAATAAACAAGTAGGATTGATGTTTTTTTTTTTTTTTTTAAATAATAATAAAGTCTGCCGTTTCTAATTTAAAACTGCAACACTTACAAATGATTTCAAATATAGATACACTCTTCAGCAAACCTTGTACGATGTGGTTGGTACCTATGATACTAAACACTGACACCATATGAACTGAAGGAAAATGACTGCCAGAAAAAGACAATTGTCTTTAACTTTTCTCCTAGTAAAATACATTGATGTTTGTACTGCATCGTTATTGAACGTATTGATCCAATGCCGAGCTAAGGGTAACTAAAAATGTTGAGATTTAGAGTTTGATAAATATTTGTCAGTCAAAGGTACAAAAAATATGTATGTCTTGCTTATTTGACATTTTTTAGTTAATGACTTCGAAACATAATTGGCTTGTAATTGTGTGTGGATGACATTTATTCTGAAATAGCAACAAGACAATTACAAAGAGGGAATCAATGTCGTAGTTACAGTACACGTTATTACCTCGTACAACTAACATTTTTACCAATCACAAACCATTCAAAAAACATCAGAAGCCAAACAAAATGGAACAAATAGAAGTGAATAAATGAAAGAATTTACTACGACTTTAATGATAACATGTTTACATTCCAGAGAAAAGGACGAAAGAAATTAAACATTAAATTAAAGCATTTTTGAGATGATTGTTTGATACAGCTCAGCCAAAATATATTCGTGCAATATCAAATATTTTCTAAAATTTATGTTTAAAACTCATTTAGATGAACGGGGCTTTAAATTTCACGATAAAATAATTACTTCAGAGAAACTATGCAGGAAAGCCTTTGTAATGCGCTTTTCGTGCGTGTTTGTTTTCCCAGCTGTGGCGCATTGGACATTCACTTAAAATAGTCTCTGTTTTCACCTTTTTGGCGCATTGCAGTATTTAGCACTGGTGATTTTATGGGGTGAAGGTAACACTCTAAACGAACGAGAAAACGATTCTCCGATAGTGTTTCATTTGGATAATCCCATTACACGTAGTTTTCATCATTACTTATATCTATTGCTTCCCTTCTCTGGCATCCTGCCAACCACAAGCAGTCAGTTTCAAAATACTTGAATCTAGTCTCTAAATCCTTTGGCGCTATGCCAGTTTTGGGAGGCGCGTGACTTGTACAATGGGATATAACTAATATATCTGATTGACGATCCTAATTTAAGTAAATGATGTGACTTTTATAATTAGCTTTATTCCCTAGTATTTGGAATTTTTAAACCATAAAGCTCCCTAGAAGTGATTTTATTCAGGCCCGCATTTCATCTCATATATGTATAAAGATAAACGCATTTCAAGAACGTTGCTCACATTTCTTGATAAGGAACTGAAATAAATTTAAACCTGAACGCTGACAAAGATATTTGTTTTGATATTTAGTTATTTTGTATACTTTAAAATGTCTACCCATCAGTATGATACTGCTGCAGGAAGATCCACAGACCCCTGTAGTCCATTATGTTTTTAAAACATTTAATTTGAATAATTACTGCTAAATTCCTGTCAGTTAATTTGTTTAAGACGGGCCTTCTTAAAGGTTACTAGACACCAAGAAGGCCACTAAGAGAATAAAGTAAAAATATAATGACAACGAAGAAACTATAATAATCACATGACTACTGTGTTATTTATGTTAATATACCCATGTAATAACTTTCAAATATACAAACATGTAATACGTAACTAATACCGCAATAAAGTTATGCAAAGCGTAATGACCGTGACATCCAAATGTTTATCAAAAGCATTTAATTATACTCTTCTACGTATTGGCAAAATTAAATAAGTACTTTTCCTCATGCGATAAATAAATATTTGCATTTGTGTCTTTTCAAATGAAATTTACGAAACTCTTCACATTTATTCAATCTGTATCTCGTCGCTAGCAAAATATATAAATTATTTCACTCTTTTCAAAAGAATATGTTTCAAATGACCACTCCTGTAAGCTCCTTTATTTGTCATGAGTATGTAAAGTGCTTAACTACTTCTGTAACGTTTCATTCACTGCGACTATTAGTATAAGAGAACCCGTCGTCAAATTTTAAACAATAATTTTCAGTCTATAATATAATCTATATTTATTGCAGGCCTGTATATGATATAATATCTGTTTATTATACGATTGAACATGATAAATCTTTAGCTATTGCAAGCCTCCACATCATACAGTATTTTTTGCAGGCCACCACAACATGCAGTATTTATTGCAAGCCTCCACATGACGCAATATTTATTGCAAGCCTCCACATGATACAGTATTTATTGCAAGCCTCAGCATGATACGGTCTTTATTTATTGCAAGCCCCCACACAATGCAGTATTTGTTGCAAGCCTCCACATGATACAGTCTCTATTGCAAGCTTGCCCATGTTAGCTATAGTCTACATTTATTGCTGGCCAAGCATGCTAAAACCTGCAATGCTATAGTCTCATTTTACTGCAAGCCTGCAATTATATATCCGCTATTTATTTCAAGCCTGTATTGCTATAGTCTCAATTTCCTGCAAGCCTGCAATGCTATATTTTCTATTTACTACAAGCCCGCAATGTTGTAGTCTCTGTTTATTGCTGGCAACCACCTAATATAATCCCTGTTTATTGCAAGCCTGCAACGCAGTAGTCTGTAGTTATTACAGGCCTGCACTTAGTACATAATCTATATTGACTGCACGAATAAAGAAGCAGGAGTATATATTCATTGCAAGCCTCCGCATGCTACAGTTTATATTGATTATAAGCATCCACAAGCTATAGTCTCTCTCTCTTTATTGCAAGCATGCACATGCCACATAGTCTCTATTTATTGCAAGCCTCCGCGCAAGACGACAGTTACAAAGACAAAACATTATATAATCTATATGTACAATTTGCAATGAGTACATGTTAATAGAAAAATCTCGAAAAAGGGTCAGTGGAAACCTATATTACAACAATAAATGCATCCTTAATCAATAAGTGGACAATTAGATATACTGCTTACTATACGTGGAAAAAATGAAAAAATAAGGCAAAACCAAATCTATGTCTACTATAATTGACTAAGTACCCGTGCGCATTTTAAATTGAACTAACTTGGTACGAGGATATAATAAATGATAGTGAAAATATTGTTTTGTTTAAAAAAAACTTTCATTAACAAGTCGGTGTTCTTGAGACATACACAATTAGAAAATGATACATATTTGGATTTTGCTGGTTTTCATGGCACTCTGAAGACATTATTAGCAATAATATACTAAGGAATAGGAGCTAAGCGTCTTTACACAGACATACGGTAGCTGCCAATCTGGTCTAGTCTGAAGGAGTATAGAACCAAGACCATGGACTACGGTTCTGACGCTATGTCAACTGACCTACTGCAGCATCTGTGATTTACAAACATATTAATAACTAGTACGCACTATTGCTGTACAATTCAAGACCCCAAAACAGTGCATGGCACATTATACATTCATACTGCATATAGCCCCCCATGCAAGGCACATTGTACATTCATCATGCATACAGCCTCCACTCCATGCAAAACACATTTTACATTCAAAATGCACACAGCCCCCAATCCATAAAAGGCACACTGTATATTCATACTGTATACAGCCCCCAATCCATACAAGACACATTGTACATTCATACTGCATACAGCCCCATATCATACAAGACATATTATAATTCATGCTTCATACAGCCCCAATCCATACAAGGTATACTGTAGATTCATACTGCATACAGCCCCATATCATACAAGACACATTGTTGATTCATACTACAGACAGCACCCAATCCATACAAGACACACTGTACAATCATACTGCATACAGCCCCATATCATGCAAAACATATTATACATTCACACGGCATACAGCCTCTAACCCATACAAGGTAAACTGTATATTCATACTGCATACAGTCCTATATCATACAAGACACATTATACATTCGTACTGCATACAGACAATATAATGCATTTTATAGTTTATTTGTAAAAAATACAGAAAAGCATGTGAAAAACAATCCAGTTTGAAGTCCATTAAGCCGCGCTTGACGGGCACATTAAAACGCACTAAGTATATAATAGACTTGCAAGAATAAGACCGTTTTCCAACTTATCAATGATTTATTTGAAATTAGATCGCTCAATAAATACCACTTTTATTGTCTAACCCAATCTTTAGTTATGAAAATATGAAAACAGACGAACAAAATATAGCAACATCCCAAGTGGAGAAGAAAACAACAACATAAAACTCAGCGATCACACAAACTCCTGTGAAGATTTTACGAATAAACATTTGAGAAAATATATTTGTTCAAATTTCAAGTGGTGTCCCTTAACAATATATGTGTCTACCAAGTTGAAGACAATTTTAAAAACTTTCATCGATGGAACACTAACTCCATGAAGAAAAATGTAAATAGTGAAAGAAGATATTATTTTTAAAATGCATGTAAAATGCAGACGTCGTGAATTGTTAGATAATAAAAAGTATTAAACAATATTTTTGAAAAAAAATGTACCAGAACATTGTTGAGCAGGATAACATATCAGGATATCAGAACATAACTGGTAATTGTTAGTAGCTTCCGGTTGGTGCTTCTTATTAGAGATTTCACGGGTTTTACTACACCATTTATACTGGCTGCCATGTGCGATATAACATGTGATGAAAAATGGCGCTAAACCCAAACCAATAACAACATTCAAGCCCCTCGTCTTCGTGCTTTTTCTTTCCTCGGTATTCCACCGTGATAATTAATTTTTTACCCATTAATCAAATTTTGCTGTCCACCGCGAAGTAACTCTAGTACTAAGCAAATCCAGTCATAGTGTGAATAGAAAATACGACTAATTATATAAACTGCTTTCTTTTATTTGAACTAATTATAACTTAAAACCAACACAATCATCAACAAAAACCATGACTGGAAACTCTTTCATTAGATTCAGCTATAATAGAAAATATAGCAAGAAAATCGTTCCCTATGGCTAACGGTATCAATGACAATGACACTTTGTAAATAGACGTTCACGTTTGTACAAATTATACCTTGGCATTCACACAAAAAAGCTAATGTTAAATTGGTTACAAACTAAAACAATTTTCATCTCAAGGATCAGAACATACTCTTGAAATGAGGTCAGAATTTGGAACTGGTTTTGCTGTGCTTAGCGTTGAAAGTAGTTTATATATATATATATATATATATATATATATATAATTAAAATCGCCTGCTTGTGTCCTGATCGTTATTTGACAATGACTATCATTTTCTACAATGGGCTTGAACGAGTCAAAACTAAGTCGACTATTAAAGGTTATCCACAGAGAAATAATATTTTTACTATCTTAAATTATCCAATGTTTGCATTGAATGTCAGTTGAACCTTACCAATGGTCATGTCCAGTTCAGACTCTTTAACTGACTTAAAAAGTACTTTTATCAAGGTATATATTGAAGTGACCCAATTTTCTTTCTCGAAATGAATCATCAATCACTTTGCCCGTCTTAAGCACTTTTGCATGGTAAATTTCAATTCAATTTTAAACTTCAAAAATGTAACTATTTTGAATCTCAATATTTCTGAATTTCATTTAATTATATGAGATAGAAAACCACTAACAAGAACTTAATAAATGAAGCAATGCTCTCATAATAAGTGTGGAGTGCAACATCATTCTTGGACAATATATTGGATTTTAGCTACTATATCGTTCTTAAGTTTTCCGATAACAATTTGTCAAGTTGCAACCAAGAACCAGGAATCTATAAAATAAAAACTATTAAATTATTAACTCAAGATTAATTTTGCAGATAGAAATCATTATCAACAGACTCAAGCAGATTAGGATGCAGGTATAGAGGGCTAAATTAAAAATGAAATGCTGACCTAAACAATGCATGCAATAAACAATAAAATAGAAACTATTAGCAGGTATGGGAAGTTTAATTTTATAATCAGCCATGTATATGCCTGAAGAAACGTAATTGAAGGAACTGAAACAATTTCAAACATATCTCAATTTCACCGAATCCCGTCTCTCTGTAAAATGTATTAATTTGATATTTGTATGAATGAGAATTCATGCTTTCTATTGTTCTATTTACTAATGATGATAACGATGGACAAACTAACAACCTTGAATCCAGTATTATGCTGTTGCCAAGTTAAGGCGGCTATTATTGTTGACATTTATGTCATTGAAATACTAATGGCGCAATTATGCAATAAATTATCAATGACATGTTACAAACACCAGTGAAGACTTAATTATCAATATGTCAGTCAGATTTACAGGCAGCTAAGTAGCTTGACTAATTGCTTTGAAAGGAGAAAAGTCTTAATTCCTTTGTAATTTAAGACAGCATTAAAGCAAAATCAACATTATTTCTAGTCGATATCGATCCTTGTACAAAATTGAAACAGTACTTTAGTAATTCAATGCCTTCGCGTGAGATTTTTCCCTTAAAACTTCAATGAGCGCATTCTCTTAATGAGCCTAATTACTCAGGATTAACTGGAATTTGCTTGCTGTTAGACTATTAAGGTATCGAGTTACTGGTATTTGCCTCAAATTAAATGAAGAACTTTGAGAATGGCAAATATATGTCCGTGTTGGCATTATCAATTTTGGGAGGATTGGAAGTTAAGCAAGAGAACTTTATGGTGCCCATACCGAATATATTCGCTACTAAGACGAGTCAAACTGCAAACGTAGTTTGTTTGGAGTAATCAGTAAAACAAGAACACAGATCCAGTTATACAGGCGCATTATACTAAGGCAGACCTGGATCTTTGTTGTTTGCAGTTTAGCTCGACTTATAAGTGAGTATATACAGTATGTTACAGCATGGAATCCCGATGACTCAGTGCGAGCGTTAGTCATAGACATTGCAGTGATGTGAAGACTTGCCCTAGTTTAGGTTAGCATCTAAGCATCGTACATAATCAAATATAAACAAAAATTTTCATGCATGCCATCAATGAAGACAGTGAATGAAAACTCACATGAATTGTAAATAACAACTCCAATTATTCAACGGTTTCATTATGCAAATATTCTCTCTTACAACCTGACACTTTCACATTATATATACTCATGCATACATGTGCGCATTCTTCAGGTACCGTGTGAGAGTACTGACGCAGTGTGATAATAAGTGTATGACATAGTCAACACAACTGTTTGATGTTCGTCCATCGGTGTCGATGAGGGCCATTCAATGTATACAACTGTATACTATGTACATATTGGTGTGCACATGCACGTGGAATAACGACGTCATTCGAATGTGAACTGAAGAAGAAACAAAGGAGCAACAGATATTATTTCGTGCTAATGGTTGCACACCGAGGCCATACGTATGTATTACAGACTTCAGCTGAGAAGTTGTGAAATAGCTTCGATGGTGGCAATGTGGATGCTTCCTTCATTTGTTGTCTTATTATAGGAAGGTCATCGTGAAGATCAGTTATAACTCCAAATGAGTGAAAGCTGTCACGTGACGTGCACAAATAATATGCCACAAGAGCGGAGTCAAGTCAGTAATATGTCATCACAGACAAGCCAATAAATACAGAAACCATATCCAGCTATTCTAGTTATAATAAGAAAAAGTTTGTTACTTTTGGTCTTTTGGGGGGAGGTTTTTGACGGCACTTAAAACACACTAAATTTTCTCAGCACGCTATATCCTGCCTAATAAAAGGAAGCTACACGCCTTATTAATGACAAACCTTAAAATGCTGCATGTCTTGATTTCACAATACCACTTTGCCATGAAGTAAATTCATATGGACTTTGTATTCCTCTGCTGTCTTTACTTTTCGCTAAATTAGAAAAAAGATTCTGTTCTCTAAAGGCTGATTAATAATTTGCTATGTTCATCCATCTTAAAGTCTACTCTCATATTACTGGCTTCGGCATGGCACTCCGGACGACAAATCAGAACCTAAATTTGGTATTTAAAATAATACACCAAGCATATGTATGTATGTATGTATGTATGTATGTATGTATGCATATATATATATATATATATATATATATATATATATATATATATATATATATATATATATATATATATATATATATATTAGTGTAGTAATAACTTTGTGCTAAAACATAGCATTACATAAAATTGTTTTGGTTTTCTTTTTACACACAGTGACGTAGGTTTGTAAGAAACAAGCCTTATTCTTCTCATTGTTAATTTTGTTGATTCTCTTTGGGTTTCATTAAAATTGCACATTTGTATGGGCATGAACCCACAATTGCTGGAGTCAGAGCTATCTCAGTTAGGTGGCAGGGGCCAGTTTCACATATTGGCCCCTGGCAAATTTCTTAAGTTATGGATATGGTGTGAGTTTTGAGCTTATATTGTGTAATAATTAAAGAGATGGATATATTTATGAACTTGGTGTTTCGAGGTTGTGTTGTTCGTGAAATTGATGTGAGTCATGTCCACCACCCATAGTCACTGCACAGCATGTAGCCACTGAAATACCAATAGTCAGTTAGGAAGTAGAGCTAGCCAACCATAGCAGTAGACACATGGGTTCAAGGCAAACAGAATATCTTTAAAAAAACGGCTTGGATAACAACTATTCTGAATTGCATCAAGCTATTTAGTAGACAATGTTTTTCAAAAGTATCACCCAGAGAAAGGGCTTGCGTTTGTACTGTGAGTACCATATGCTGTCAATGTTTTTCAAAAGTATCACCCAGAGAAAGGGCTTGCGTTTGTACTGTGAGTACCATATGCTGTCAAAAATTGCCTTCGGATGTGAAAAATGCATGTATACAATAGGGGTTGGGGTGCATAAACATTTTATTCTAAGAAATTCTCAGGTAAAGCGTGTGATATGATTTAGTTGTGCTTCATAAAACCTATCCAAAAATATGGACCTTTTTGACCTCACTCATGTATTATTTTTTTAATGAATTTTTATATTAGGCAGGCGTATGCGACATTAAATTTGTACATAAAAACTGGCCCCTGCCCCCTTAGCTTAACGGTATAGACCGCAAGATCACTTACATTTTATGACAGTATGGAAATAGAACGTGTTCTCTGTGATACACAGGCGCCGTACACATTAATTATTTATACATAGTCAATCGGTATTTAAATCAAGTAGACAAAAACATTTCTCGATTCAGAACTTTTTTGGGGGGTGGGGTTGAGTTTGCTTTCTTTATTTGACTATAAATTAGAAGATTCATTGCACAAAAAGAAAATCTCTAGGACAAGTAAAATATTTATCCATTGAGTAAAAAAAAAGTCCAAAAATGAGTCCATGAACTGAAGAAAACTATTTCTTATCTACTGTAGATCCTGTCAACTGTTTTATCAGGGATGAATCCTGCGACGCCTGCTTTGTTGTTCAAATGCTGATTCCTATTAGGACCTTAACAACAAAGATACACTCTTGCAAAGGATAGTTCTAATAAAACATCTATATGTTCACTTAGTTTGGAGCTATTCATAAGCAATCGATTCTCCCCTTCAAGGAGGATTGTTTGCTTGTTATTGGTCGGTTTTTAACGGTGCTTTCAACGCCATATTGGCTAAATCATGCACTGAAAATGAATGGTTATCATTCTCGTTAACGTGTTTAACGTAAACATGGTGAGTGTGCAGTGGTGCCAGTGACTACATTGAAAGACTATTAATCCTTCCCAGTATCATCACTTGACGAAGGCTTCTGGTCAGATTTACCTGTATGGTGGACAAGCTGTATACTAAGGTTGCTTTATCCATTAACGCATGTTTTATAACATTTTCTCGATATATGCAAATGTTGAAAATATTTAAGTACCAAAGGATGTAACGCGATTTTTGATTCGCCGAAGCTATGCGGCAACAAAATCCACGATAAAATGTCAGACATTTCTACGCCATAGTGACGTCATGACTCTATAATCTCGAATAGGTATTAAACAGTCTGATGCCAAACAGTTACTACAAAAATCGAATTCATATGGCATATTTCCCTCATACCAGTTGGTATAAATATGGCTTACGTTTATCGTGCATTTTCATCATGCCAGTTGGTATAAATCTCTCGCTAATCACATGGATGCGATGTAAAGATAGTCAGCGTTCTACACATTTCATTAAGCCTTCGGTAGACAAGGAAACGATATATGTATGTGTTATTTGGTACGAAAACCATGATGAAAGAGGAATTCCTTCTTGAAGGAATTATGACATCGTGCATAAGTGTTTTTTCAGTGAGAAAAATAGCTCGCATGAAAGCCTCATCACTCGAAATAAAAAAGACTAAACTAAGAAAAATAATCCCATGTACCGCATGATGTCAACTTGAGACCAGTGGTATGGAGGTTCATTTTTAAGTCATCACCTCTTTACGAACTTTCGATAATTGGACATATCGTTAACTAATCATTTGAATAAAAATTCATACTAGATATCCTAAAGCAGTTCTAACACAAATTGTTATGTTATATGGAACTTTCACTTCTCCCCCCCACCCCCATGTATGCACACAGTCTGCTTGCCTCGCTTAACACCAAACTCCATCATCACAGGGTCGTAGAATATCCCACCCCTCTAATTCTTTCTGACTATCCATCTCTCATGCAAATTTGGTCGCAGAGCAGATTTTTATCTCTGGACATTATTTTCTTTGATATATCTGTCACAGGGAGAAATTTTAATTTAGTGTCAGTTACTTTGCCGCTGGTATTAAGTCCAAAATGACGTAATATAATCCACATAATAAATGTATAAAAAAAAAAGAACAGTGACATTAGATTTTATACTTAACTAGGCAAAACTTTGCTTTCTTGCTTCGAGTCTTTTATCCCCTTCAGAAGTGTATGGTTTGAAGTTGTTCGTCGCTCTTTAGACTTGTTAAAGTGTCGAAGATATTCCAATGAAGCTTTTGCTCCAAAATTTGAAATTGGAAACACTCTTTATTCAGACAGATGGGCAGGCCCATCATGCCCTTTATGTGTCAATGTAACCGTTGCTTTGGTGCATGCAAAAGCATTTTCATTTGTAACGTCATAATGTTTGCCCATGCATGATACACCGGGGTTTAAATATAAATACTGAAAATGCTATCAACAATACTCAACCCTAAATTACATTTAAAAGAAATAACATCAATCAACACATTCAACTTCCAAATAAGATGAGAAAAGAAAATATTGTTAAAAGTTTTTAGCAACAGTCTGTTTTTAAATATGAAAATTATTCTTCTTAAGAAACAATTACCCATTGGAAGTAAATATTGCTGAAATTAAATTTTATGGAATTCCTAAAAACTAACAAGAAGGGCGGAAATAGTCATGCTTCGTCTGCGAGCATTAAATATGCATAGTCTAAAATAGATTCAGTGTTTGTGCACAATGCTATATGGTAACCCTACCGTCATTATATTGGTTGGTTATTCGACGATACCAGCCTTGGTCAATCAATCGTTCAATTTATCATCTTCAGGAACGGATACTTACAGTACCTTGTCTGTTAAGTTAAACACTCGTAACGGAACACAGTGGTAACGTAATCGCAGCGGAAGCGAACTGATGCAAAATTCTTTCTCTCACATTGCATTATCTTAGAGCCTGGTAAATTTCATAATCGGAGTCACGCTACTGTCACACTGCAACGCTTGATGACACTTGGGTCGCAAGGCTTGATCAACAAAGTATATTGTTAACAAATAAATAGACAAATATATTGTGTCGGATTAAATAGCTTAAAAGTCATCAATGTGGTTAAACTAGAGAATCTGCTGTCATTCACATTGAAAATAATTCGTGTTCTGAGTATTCGGGTGGATGACCTCGTGGAGGAAATAGTGTATTGGAGAAGTACAATTTCACAAAACACACAGAAAACAACACACACAAACACAACAAACACACATACATCTGCCTGTCTAAAAAACAAACTAAAGCACACTCATTGAGACTGTTTATCGTCATTTTTTTAAATATTAGACCAATTCAGAATATTAGCTGTCTCGTATTTGTCTTATGTACTATTACTACTACTAACACACCTTTGTTTTATCGATGTCCTCTCATCTAATCAAAATAAACCTTTGTTTTCTAGATATATAATAATAATAATAATAATAATAATAATAATAATAATAAACATTTATTTTATTGTAAATCTTCTTCTTTAACAACAACAATAATAATAATAATAATAATAATAATAATAATAATAATAATATAAATAATAATAATAATAATATAAAATAATAATAATAATAATAATAATAATAATAATAATAATAAAGAGGCATTTAGTTGGTATTATGTTACTATATTTTGTCTTAAATTTTATTAAGCAGGTTATCATGTAATGTTTTGTCTTATATCTATGATGTTCAAGCAAGTGGGAAGAACTTGTAAATAAATTGAATGTTTCCTACGTAAAAATGAACACAGTTTCTTTCAAGAGTTTAAAGTAGATATTGTATTCAAGTGTTTAGAGTAGATAGTGTCTTTCACTGGCTTAGAGTAGATAGTGTCTTGCAAGAGTTTAGATTAACTAGCGACCTTCACGAGTTTAGAGTAGGGTATTTCAATGGCTTAGAGTAGATAGTGTCTCTAAAGTGTTTTGAACAGAGAGTATCTTCAAGAGTTTAGAGAAACTAGTGTCTTTCAAGGGTTTAGAGTAAATAGTGTCCTTCAATGTTTTAGAGTAGATAGTGTCTTTCAAGGTTTTAGAGTAGATAGCATCTTTCAAGGTTTTAGAGTAGACAGTATCTTTCAAGAGTTTAGAGTAAATATTGTCTTTCAAGAGTTTAGATTAAATAATGTCCTTCAAGTGTTTAGAGTAGATAGAGTCTTTCAAGAGTTTAGATCAGATAGTGTCCTTCGAAAGTTTATAGCAGATAGTGTCTTTCAAGGTTTTAGAGTAGATAGTATCTATCAAGGTTTTAGAGTAGATAGTGTCTTTCAAGAATTTAGCGTAGAGAGTGTCTTCAAGCGTTTAGAGTAGATAGTGTTTTTCAAGAGTTTAGAGTATATAGTGTCCTTAAAAGGTTTAAAGTAAATAGCATCCTATAAGAATTTAGAGTAAATAGCGTATTTCAAGCGTTTTGAAGAGATAGTGTCTTTCAAGAGTTAGAATAGACAGTGTCCTTCAATAGTTAGAGTACACAGTGTCCTTCAAGGGTGTAAAGTAAACATTATCCTGAGAGAGTTTAGAGTAAATAGCGTCTTTCAAGGGTTTAGTGTAGATAGTGTCTTTCAAGAGTTAGAGTAGATCGTGTATTTCAAGAGTTTAAAGGAGAATGTCTTTCGGTGGTTTAGATCAGATAGTGTCCTTAGAAAGTTTATAGTAGATAGTGTCCTTCAAGGGTTTAGAATAAATAATGTCTTTCAAGGTTTTAGAGTAGATAGTGTCTTTCAAGAGTTTAGAGTAGATAGTGTCTTTCAAGAGTTTAGCGTAAAGAATGTCTTCAAGATTTTATAGTAGATAGTGACTTTCAAGGTTTTAGAGTAGATAGTATCTTTCAAGGTTTTAGAGTAGATAGTATATTTCAAGAGTTTAGAGTAGATAGTGACTTTCAAGGGTATAAAGTAGATAGTGTCTTTCAAGAATTTAGCGCAGAGAGTGTCTTCAAGAGTAATAGTAGATAGTGTTTTACAGAAGTTTAGAGTATATAGTGTCCTTAAATGGTTTAACGTAAATAGTATCCTATAAGTATTTAGAGTAAATAGCGTATTTCAAGCGTTGTGAATAGATAGTGTCTTTCAAGAGTTAGAATAGATAGTGTCTTTCAAGAGTTAGAGTAGATAATGTCTTTCAAGGTTTTAGAGCAGATAGTGTCCTTCAAGGGTTTATAGTAGATTGTGTCCTTCAAGAGTTTAGAGTATATAGTGTCCTTCAAGGGTGTAAAGTAAACATTATCCTGCACGAGTTTAGAGTAAATAGCGTCTCTCAAGGGTTTAGAGTAGATAGTGTCTTTCAAGAGTTAGAGTAGATCGTGTCTTTCAAGATTTTAGAGTAGATAGAGTCTTTCAGTGGTTTATATTAGATAGTGTCCTTCAAGGGTTTAGAGTGGATAGTGTCTTTCAAGAGTTAGAGTAGATATGTCTTTCAAGGTTTTAGAGCAGATAGTATCTATCAAGGTTTGAGAGTAGATAGTGTCTTTCAAGAATTTAGCATAGAGAGTGTCTTCAAGCGTTTAGAGTTGATAGCGTTTTTCAAGAGTTTAGAGTAGATAGTGTCCTTAAAAGGTTTAAAGTAAATAGCATCCTATAAGAATTTAGAGTAAATAGCGTATTTCAAGCGTTTTGAATAGATAGTGTCTTTCAAGAGTTAGAGTATATAGTGTCCTTCAAGGGTGTAAGTAAACATTATCCTGAGAGAGCTTAGAGTAAATAGTGTCTTTCAAGGGTTTAGAGTAGATAGTGTCTTTCAAGAGTTAGAGTAGATCGTGTCTTTCAAGATTTTAGAGGAGACTGTCTTTCAATGGTTTAGATCAGATAGTGTCCTTAGAAAGTTTATAGTAGATAGTGTCCTTCAAGGGTTTAGAATAGATAGTGTCTTTCAAGGTTTTAGAGTAGATAGCGTCCTTCAAGAGTTTAGAGTAGATAGTGTCTTTTAAGAGTTTAGCGTAAAGAGTGTCTTCAAGATTTTATAGTAGATAGTGACTTTCAAGGGTTTAGAGTAGATAGTGACTTTCAAGGTTTTAGAGTAGATAGCATCTTTCAAGGTTTTAGAGTAGATGGTATCTTTCAAGGTTTTAGAGTAGATAGTATCTTTCAAGAGTTTAGAGTAGATAGTGACTTTCAAGAGTTAGAGTATATAGTGTCCTTCAAGGGTGTAAGTAAACATTATCCTGAGAGAGCTTAGAGTAAATAGTGTCTTTCAAGGGTTTAGAGTAGATAGTGTCTTTCAAGAATTAGAGTAGATCGTGTATTTCAAGAGTTTAGAGGAGACTGTCTTTCAATGGTTTAGATCAGATAGTGTCCTTAGAAAGTTTATAGTAGATAGTGTCCTTCAAGGGTTTAGAATAGATAGTGTCTTTCAAGGTTTTAGAGTAGATAGCGTCCTTCAAGAGTTTAGAGTAGATAGTGTCTTTTAAGAGTTTAGCGTAAAGAGTGTCTTCAAGATTTTATAGTAGATAGTGACTTTCAAGGGTTTAGAGTAGATAGTGACTTTCAAGGTTTTAGAGTAGATAGCATCTTTCAAGGTTTTAGAGTAGATGGTATCTTTCAAGGTTTTAGAGTAGATAGTATCTTTCAAGAGTTTAGAGTAGATAGTGACTTTCAAGAGTTAGAGTATATAGTGTCCTTCAAGGGTGTAAGTAAACATTATCCTGAGAGAGCTTAGAGTAAATAGTGTCTTTCAAGGGTTTAGAGTAGATAGTGTCTTTCAAGAGTTAGAGTAGATCGTGTATTTCAAGAGTTTAGAGGAGACTGTCTTTCAATGGTTTAGATCAGATAGTGTCCTTAGAAAGTTTATAGTAGATAGTGTCCTTCAAGGGTTTAGAATAGATAATGTCTTTCAAGGTTTTAGAGTAGATAGCGTCCTTCAAGAGTTTAGAGTAGATAGTGTCTTTTAAGAGTTTAGCGTAAAGAGTGTCTTCAAGATTTTATAGTAGATAGTGACTTTCAAGGGTTTAGAGTAGATAGTGACTTTCAAGGTTTTAGAGTAGATAGCATCTTTCAAGGTTTTAGAGTAGATGGTATCTTTCAAGGTTTTAGAGTAGATAGTATCTTTCAAGAGTTTAGAGTAGATAGTGACTTTCAAGGGTTTAGAGTAGATAGTGTCTTTCAAGAATTTAGCGCAGAGAGTGTCTTGAAGAGTTTAGAGTAGACTGTGTTTTTCAGGAGTTTAGAGCATATAGTGTCCTTAAAAGGTTTAACGTAAATAGCGTAAATAGTATCCTATACGAATTTAGATTAAATAGCGTATTTCAAGCGTTTTGAATAGATAGTATCTTTCAAGAGTTAGAATAGATAGTGTCTTTCAAGAGTTAGAGTAGATAGTGTCTTTCAAGGTTTCAGAGTAGATAGTGTCCTTCAAGGGTTTATAGTAGATATTGCGTCATTCAAGAGTTTAGAGTTTATAGCGTCCTTCAAGGGTGTAAAGTAAACATTATCCTGCACGTGTTTAGAGTAAATAGCGTCTCTCAAGGGTTTAGAGTAGATAGTGTCTTTCAAGAGTTAGAGTAGATCGTGTCTTTCAAGATTTTAGAGTAGATAGAGTCTTTCAGTGGTTTATATTAGTGTCCTTCAAGGGTTTAGAGTCGATAGCGTCTTTCAGGACTTAGAGTAGATAGTGTCTTTCAAGATTTTAGAATAGAGGGTGTCTTCAAGGGTTTAGAGTAGATAGCGTCTTTCAAGAATTTAGAATAGATGGTATCTTCAAGGGTTTAGAGAGTGTCTTCAAGAGTTTAGAGGAGATAGTGTCTTTCAGTGGTTTATATTAGTGCCCTTCAAAGGTTTAAAGTAGATAGCGTTATTCAAACGTTTGAGTAGATAGTGTCTTTCAAGAGTTAGAGAATGTCGTGTCTTTCAAGGTTTTAGAGTAGACAGAGTCTTTCAAGAGTTTAGAGAATGTCTTCAAGAGTTTAGAGTAGATAATGTCTTTCAAGAGTTCAGATTGTTCTTATAATAACTGGGAGTGGTATAATACGGGTGCAACAAAGTCAAAGCATAAAGTTATGAATGCAGTCTTATCGGTCGACCTAAGATTTTTTTTAAACACTGTATCAAGATTTTGTTCTTTATTCGTTCTTTCCTTATCTCTTGTTTAATATTGCTGATATATACCGATAAACTAGTTAAATACAGAAAAATGGTTTGATACTTATAATTGTTGTAAAATAGTATAGTGTGATAAGGTAATTGATGAGGAATGTTTTCGCTTTGTTGGTTTTAATGGCAGTTTAAACAATTTAAATGTTCAACCAGCTAAGATACCGCGGCAAGACGAAGTGTACTAAGGAAGGTGCTCCGAATACCTTACACTGGTATTGAAATTAACATTTTTTACATGCAAATTGTTGCATGCAATAAAGTTGCCGCAAACACACGCACTTCATACAAATTATCTCGTTTAGCCGCGTTTTCATTTTAGATATTGCTTTACAACATTTGGGTCGCTCACATATGATGTCACGCAGTGAGGGGGAAGGGTCAAAATATTGTGACGACGTGTGACGAGGAGAAATGTGACGTCACAATAAATATGAGTGTGGAAAGCTTCTTTCAATAATAATATCAGAACAAAAAAGTTTTGTGACCTACATCCTCAGTCCATTTTGATCCGCAATAGAGAACAACTCTCTCGTGGACGACTTATATTAATATTGTTAACTCATTTAAAATATTAGGTAATTGTTATAATCTTTAACTGGTTTAAACTGTTGTTTTTTAATTATGTAATTACATTTTTTATATAATGTAATACATAAAAACAAAATGTAGATTAAATAAACTGCAGGCCTACTGGTGATTAAACTTAGATTTTAGAAAAGTAAAACAATAGGCTAACAATCACCATCCTGACAACAGTCCAACGAGATCAAAGACACGAGTTTAACCAAGTTGAAAGACGGTATTCGCTCCGCAGTGAACGTTAATCGTTTAATGCTTTTTATGTGAGAAAACAACAACTGTAAATAGTTGAGTAGCTGCAAGGTTGGACCATACGTCGCGCTGGGACGCTGGACATTACAGGGAATAAGTATTTCAAATGTTATCTTTTTTCTTTCTTTTTATTGACAACGTTTTGTTGACACCACTGAAGTGCTTGATTATAAACGGTTGTACTAGCACAAAGAGTCGTTGAAGCTTGATGACATTTAAAAAGTGGTCTAAAAAAGGACTGGATGAGGGGAGAGAAGAACTTTGAGGGTTGAGCCAGCGTGCGGTATTAGTAACACTGAATCTGTTGAAACTATACAACGTAAGGTGTCCAGTGTTACATTAGTTTTAATTTTCATGACTTTTCGGCTTTCCATAGCAATGGATAAAAATAAATTATATCAGTTTTTATTTAACGCTTATGTGCTAGCATATCCTACAAAAACCAAAACGATATGCCAAGGTGAATGTATTATAAAGTGGAATAGTATCAAGAATGACACAGATCTGACTGAAAAAGTTAACCATATGTTGTAAGAGCTCAAGGCGATCTCCGTTACGACAAAAAGGAACACTTCTTAACTTCTGGACAAAACAAACACCATCATTTTCCAAAACAGTTTCTACTCGGGATAATTTTGAGTTCCATGTACAACCGATCGATGTCTTGAATATCATTACTTGAAACATTGCTTCTACAAGCCATTTTGCTACTCCGATAAATGCTAATGTTCAATTACATTTGAAGTCCCAAATTTATGCAATAAATTCTGATCTCGTTGGCTTGTATAATCAGCAGAAACAAGGACTACTTTCAAATGAACATAACACAGAGTTAAAAGATAAACATAAAGAAAAACTGAGTTGCCAAAGAAACTAAAGAAGAACATTGACGATCAAAGAAGATCACAGAAAGCAAGGTATTTGAAGAGAGAAAAAAAATAAAAACCGAATGCTTTATTAGAAGATAATCCTGAACTGCGCACAAAACTGAATATCAAGCCAGATGTGTTCAACCAAAAATTAAAGAGGAACAACCATTGCTTTTGCAAATTATACTGGATATCGCAATGCATGGTTCAGCTTCTCATGAAAAAAATACAGTTCGAAGTCTACAGAAGTTTCAAAACCTTAGATCAATTAACAGATAATTTAAAAAAAAAAAACATGGTTTCAATATAAGTCGAAGTGGACTATACCTTCGTCTACTTCCTAAAGCGTAGTTCGTCGTCAGAAGGTAAGCTTCGTGTAACCACTGTCCCAGTAAAGTTAATTAGAGCGCAAAATGATTATCACACTAAACATATTGATGGCCAGTTTTACACAGCTACAATAAGACATTTGGAAGAACTGTCTTCCATTCTTGGACGGGTGAGGTTTGTTTTATCAGCCAGGATGATAAATGTCGCATCCCAATTGGTCTGGTCGCTGCCAATAATCAGAGTTCACTGCTGATGCACGCTGAGTATAAAGTAAGCCTTCGTGACCATGACTGGGTAGTTGCTGCCCGACACAATTTTATACCCTCGGTGTAAGACGGCATTGAGATCCATCGCAACTGTCATGGAAACAGAGACGCTGATGACTTTTCTGGCCCAACGTTTATAGCCATCGGATCTGGAAAACACTCTGTATCAACAGCACTCAGCCATTGATATGACTGTGAAAAGTTGCATTGTGTGGCAGATTCGATACCATAACCAGGACTGGTACTCATAAATTGGTCAAGCGATTCTCGTATTTACTTTTGATGATGGACCGAATGAAAGCCCACAGTATCAAAAAGTCATTAAGATTGTCATCCACCATTTCTTGAAACATGAGCTTGACTCTGTCTTCGTTGCCACAAATGCTCCGGGACAAAATAATTTTAACTGAGTGGAGAGAAAGATGGCGCCACTGAGCAGGGAATTGAGTGGATTAGTATTACTCCATGACAACTATGGCATCCATTGAGACGAACGAGGTAAGACAATTGACATTGAGCTAGAAAAGAAAAACTTCGAATTTGCCGGAAAAACGTTGGACGAAATATGGTCACAGTTGACTGTGTACAATAACCCAACCATTGTTGAGTATATGGATCCATTAAATTCTGAGTTCATGGAACATACTATATTGTGTAGAGATCAAAACTGGTGTGACACCCATGTCCGCTCAAGCCAATACTTGTTTCAGAATGTAAAGTGTCACGATTACATGTGCTGATCAAAAGCAAGAAGCTCATACTTCAGCGTAATAAAAGACATATTTCTTCCTCCTCCTTTACCCCTTGTTCAATGTGATGGGCTTAAAGTTCCAGAACGATCAATAGATAGAGCCTTGCACAAATTTCCATCCTTATTTGCAACTCAAAGTCTCAAAACGGAAGACATTCTACCTCGGTCAGCAAACACATTTGCCGAATGAGAGAATCTGGATTGTTTTTGTTCGTTCATTGGAGGAGCAACTTACTTTGTCTTGGGATAATGATAACTATAAAGAGAAATAATTCATTTACAAATGCTTCAGATTTTAAACCCTAAGAATTTTGTAGATTTTTTAAAACTTTAATGTTAGTAAGAACATTTTTTATTGTTTAAATTAAATGTTCTAAAATAATTTGTATAAACTTTTAACAAGCCAATCAGTCCTTGTAAATGTCCGATTAATTTCACACTATTTTAAATAAAAGATTGTTGTTTTGTCTGTACAGTCAACTGATTTACATTACATTTACTTTTCAGTATTAAAACAAATGGCGGAAAAAGGCGGGGGTAAGAGACTTGTGACGTCACATAGAGGGGGTCTGGGTTTTTTTTTTGACGAAGTGTGACGAAGGGAGAGGGGATTAAAAAATGGAAAAATTGCTTGACGTCATATGTGGACGACCACATTAACAAATCACGGCAAGTAACTTTGATATGATAAAGGCTTAAACTGTGGGGGAAATTAGTAGTTAAAGTGTTAATAGAACATAAATATCCAAATGTAAAGAAACAATGTCAATCCAAGGGGTTTAATTACCTACCAGTCAATAAAACAATGCCACTGGTTGTATCCTGTGACGCTCGCAAGCGTTATAACGTACTGCATCAGTTATTCTGCAACGCTTATCAAAGGTTGTGACGGATCGTAATGGTTGGAACTCGAGCATGGTCGCACTGTTACGACTATCCTGATGAACTCATAACGGTAATACAACGCGAACGCAACGAAAATGTAACTCTTCTTTTTACTGGGGCATGTTTTAATTTTGGGGCAAAGGGTTAGGTGGGCTGGGTGTGATCTGACCTTTCTCGCCCCGTCATGAAAGGAGACCCTGACATCATTTTTACGAGAGAGAGAGAGAGAGAGAGAGAGTTTTGAGACATTCATTCGTGTAATGGGAAAGTTCATTAGATGAAATAATGTCAGTGACAAATGCTTGCTACGTTTAAACTTTCGATTACGTTTTCCTTAACATGTTACCGATCTGGTATTTTGAGTGTCATCTGATCTTCTTCCCAGTTTCCCCCTCTCGACTCCCCTACCCCGGCCCGATTCCGTAAGTGCATGTTTTATGCGAATCCCATGTTTTAGGTTGGAAGTGTGCTGTAATCTAAGGGTTGTGGTAGTGTTATGCATGGAGCTTTGCACGACTGACTGATTAGCACATAGACATTGTGCATGTCTTCATTGGTCTATTTATAATGAAAGATACAACTGAACTATTCGTGTGGCTAAAAGTGAAGGTAGAAAAGTCATAGCAAGCCTTCGATCAGAATTAGGTCTGTAAGCACTTACCATAATATACTATGTTTTCAGCGATTCCAGGTCTTTTGACGCTTCTACTGCCGGTGGGTTCCTGCGTCTGCACTTACAAGTATCTATCTACCTGTAAGTAAAGAACAAAAAAAAAACAGCTAAATGCTGTACATAACAATTATGCTTTTACTTATTACGTTTGTTACATAATGTATCATGTAATGAGCTCTGACATTATTTGACAAGAGAGAGAGAGAGAGAGAGAGAGAGAGAGAGAGAGGTTGGTGGATGCTAAAATTGTAGTCCCATGAACCTGCAATGGGAAGGTACATTAGATGAAATAATGCCAGTGTATACTGTATGTTAAGTCTCAAGTTTCTATTACGTTTTCCTTAAAATGTAACCGATTTGGTATTTTCAAATCTTCTTACATACAGATTTAGTTTCAAAGTCAAGTTAGCATACCAGTATTTACCATATAAATATCCGATATTCAGGTAGAAATCTCTATGTGTTCGCAGACTTTAAAATCCAGTTTCATCCGTCATAATAGTAAGTTTAGTCTTAGGCACATACAGAGTTGTTGAATAAGTAATACAACTGTAATCCAAATCGTGTATCAGGTAGTTATCACAATCAAGTTTCGCTCAGTTAATTTGCCGAGAAACGTATCGACTTGGATTTTCGAGTTCGAACTGTTTCTAAACCGGCAGCTGGATTCCATGCAGTGAAGAGCTTTTCAGCACTGTATCCCTCTAATGCACACAAGCATAGGTTAATGGCGGTGTCTACTGTCTTGCGTGTACCTCTCTAGTCTCTATAAAGATAATGAGGCCTGATGCAGTAACGATGTCAGAGCACGCCGAGAATGCAGAGATTGGATAATAAATCGATCCTAGCACTGCTAATCAAAGGTTAGTACATATGGTAAAATAAAGCATGCAAACTAGTACTTCGTTGTTGAAAATCTAAAGCCTAATAACAGTAGGAAACAAGGATTAATTTTTACTGAATTTCATATCACATGAAACATCTTATAATTGTATCCTGGAATAAATGCATTGCGAATTAACAATTTATTAGTATGGTTCCCCGACAACCACTCTGTTATGCTCATTCTGTTTTTTTTTTTCAGAGAGAGAGAGAGAGAGAGAGAGATTATCATTGAATAACACAGGCATTATTCTAATTCATTTTAATTTAGTTTTAAATCTGACAATATTTTGGAATATAATTCAGACACTATTATCAGCATCTTTATAGTAGACGTGTATATTATTGAAAACAGTATTGACTAATATACTGACCTGTTTAAATAAAATCGTCATATTGGTGTTATATATGGTTTCAGATATTATCATCGCAGTGATTGATTCTAGTTTTCAAGGCAAAGTACCTCAGGCCCCTGCAATCAACCATCAGAAAATTCCTAACAACTACAGACAGTTAAGTTTTCATCCTACACATTCAGTTCAACCATTTTAATCCTCAGTTTGATTTGATTGAAAATCATTGTATGTGGAATATATGTAATGAATGCATAAGTGGTAAAGTTATGCATAGATTTTCACGTTTCAGCTTTATACATTTTATTGCACTGTACTCTCTCACAGTATATATTCAATGATATATAATTCATTTACTTTTCATGCAATACGTGCCGGACGATACAAATACTGAATAATACAAACCGATAAGAGCAACTGATTGTATACAGTTGCATAAAATCAGAAGACTTTATTCCAGCAAAACTCTCCCCAGACCCATTTCTTTTTTATTCCATTCTATACGAAAAGATATACGCCAAAATAGTCCTCCTTCTTATTAATCACTTTTATTGCGTAACTTTCTGTTGCATCAGTAACTTTACTTATCATATTTTTCTTTATGGATAGTACAATGCTCACTTTATACTAATTGATAAGTTATCGCCAATTATTTCCTAAATAATAACTGAAATGGCTATTTGTAAGGCCTATTACTGACTCTCTTTACAATGAAAGTTGCGCGTATCCATGGTGATATGTGTAAACGCATATATTTCACCTTACTGCTATCGATTTGTCGATAAATTCGATGAAGATTTTCGCCATAGGCACCAATTGTTGATTGTATTTTCCCAGAAAGCTTCATTTCCGGGACCAATGATGTGTGACTTGACAACGTTGTTTACAGTGGCGAAAGAAGTAAATGCACCAAAATGCCAGTACTTCGGTCTTTTCTGCAAGAGACTCGCATCATTATCTCTCATATCTTGTAATAAGGGATAATATTGTTACTGGTATTAAAACCGCATCTGTTTTCTAGATACCTTTGATATGAGCAGACAGAAACACAAGGTAACAAATATAAGTATTTAGGCGTTGTATATCATTATTTTACCAGGAGAGAATGCTGGGATTGAGGGTTAGGCTAGGTAACTGCGTGTGGAAACACCAAGCTTGGATGAATTTCGTCGCATAAAGCCTAACGTCGAGGGTAATCCAGTAGATATAAAATCATTTCATGTCAACTTTATCATAATAAACAAATGCAGTTTAGATGATGATGATGATGATGATGATGATGATGATGGTGATGATGATGATGATGATAATAACAATAACAACAACAACAACAACAATAATAATAATGATAATAATAATAATAATAATAATAATAATAATAATTTAAAAGGGTTTAACGCTATTTTTGCGCGCATGACAGCTGTACATATTGGCCAATGTTTCTGGTGGTGGAAAGCTATAACAAGTTTTCTCACATACTTGCTGTTATGTATATTTGATTTAATTATAGCTGATTTAATTCTTTGTAAGTTTTAAAATCTTTTTATTTTTTAAAATTTCATTATATTTCAGAATAATGTAGTTCTGTTTATTAGGAACTTAATATCTTTTTAGAAAATAGTTTGACCTTGACTTTTCGTTTTAGTAAACACCAGGCGTTTACCTAGATCCTGACATTGATTCAAAATAAGTAGCAACCATGTAAATAAGTTATTTTTTCTATTTTAAAATGATTGGTTGTTGTCGAGGTCATGATGGGACTATGTGATAAAGAAGTAAACATTTTTTTAAACCTTTTTATTTCTTAGAGTAAAATGATTGGTTTTCGTCATGGTCATGTTAGGCTACGTGGTATAAACATGACCACGTGACACTCCATTTTTTTTTTCGATTTCGCAACTTGGGGACTTTCGAAACTGCGTTTTAGAATACGATACAACCTTTATTTTGGAGAAATAATCACAGTTGGTATTTTTCTTTACACTGGAAGGTGTATGTTGTGCTGTTTGGAGTTATATCAATTTACTTGGATTCAAAAGGATTGTTTCTTTATTACCTGGGAAATACGTGTGCTCATGTGAAATTCTTGAATAAAGACAGCTCTTATAAAACTTCATTCGGATTTCCAAAATCGGCGTGATATTTCTTGTGCCTACAAGAAACTGTAGACTTCAACACTACATGTTACAGCACACGTCATTGTCTTCCCTCTTGGATTCTTCTTCGGGACTAGAACTTGAAATCAGTACATTTCGTTATTAGGATTCTAAAATTTTATTCTTTGATTATTCTTGGATTATTTTTTGATTTGATTCTATAAAACCGTAAGTTTTTATTTTTTTATTTTTTTCAGAATTTTTCCAGGAAAATAAATTATTGTATTTTTCAAAGCTTGTTGTTTTTACTCTTTATTGTGTTACTGTTTATTCGAGCCTAAACACGTAACATAAGATCGCAAATGGCCGAGCCCAAGTCTCGAACTCGGTAAAGGCGATGTCTGGAAATCAAATGTGAAAAGGGGCCCCGAGTGGCCGGGTGGTCTAGAGCGCTCACCGTTACGGATCACTGCCATCTCACCTCTGTCTACGTGAGTTCGAGTCTCAGGCTCGGCTAACGTTGGTACATGAGAAAGCCTGCCAGTAGTTTCTCGTGGGTCGGTTGTTCTTCCCGGGGTTTTCCAGGGTTCTTCCTCCACCAATTATACTGGCCGCCATGTATGGCTATCTTGTGCTGAAAAATGGCGTTAAACCCTACAACAACAGCAACAACAAATGTGAAGAAAAAAAATTAAGTTGCAAGACATTTCACATGATATTATCAAATGCTGAGTTTTTCATATCAGGTAGTGGGGTGGGGTGTGGAAGAGTTAATAGTTTAGAGCCAGATATTGCCATGGATTTATATAAGAATGTAGAGAACATGCCTGAAACGTACAGCTAGTGTTTTTCAGTAATAAAACCTCACAGTAATCAGACACCAGTCAATGACTCAAGCCATCAGTCAGTGACTCAGATAAGCAGGATATTATCATTCTGGTGGCCAGTGACATCTATTGGTTTGATTTCGAAAACACTCAAAACCAGAATCTTTAATATCCTAGCATTTATAGCATCATTGTTTTGTGGAATTATGTCTTGAACGTCGGGCAGTGTTCGTTATATTTAATTTTCTATCAGAAACAGCCTGTTTTGGTTTGTGCAAAGTTCAGAGACGGAGTAAAAATATAATCTGCAATAATAAGTGGAGGAGCTCGTGCTTTTGTGATGCAATATATATTTGGAACGTACCACCGCACACCCCAACCCCATCAACCAACCATCAGCAATTTTGTAAAAGCTACATACATATGTGTTTTCGTCCTAATCCTCACATTGATTTCAAGACCATTGTATGTAGAGTATCTGTAATGAACGTATACGAAGTAAAATTATGCGTGGATTCAACCTCAAGGTTCGATTTAAGATATTTTGTTCCATTTTTCTTTTTCATAGCAAATACTTACTGATGAATAATTCATTTCTTTGTCAAGCTAGACTTGTCTGACGATATAGATATTGAATGAGACAATACCATGGTAAGCTCAATTGATTGCATGCAAATTCAGAAGATTTGATTCCAGTATGCCTACTATTATCAAGTACTCTTCTATAGAATCCAGGGATGGCACTTTCCGTTCTGTCTGATTTATATTTCTCTATAATTAATTCTAGATACCTTGATTTATTTCTTAGGAATCCGGAATGACTATATAGAGACATGAGAATTAATTACTAGGTCGTCATGCGAGTGTCTGCTACACACGAGTGCATATAACACCGATTATATAACATCATGTTTTGGTGATGTGTGCTTAGTCGTGAGGGAATATGGGTTCGTGTGTGCAGGCAAGGCGATGGGTGCCGCTTACTCGCGGACCTAGGTTCGAATCTCCGTAGAGTACGAATTAAAGAATTATCTAACCTACTATTATTTGCCTACTATAGAATCGAGGGATGTGGCAGTTTCCATTCTGTCTGGTTTATATTTATAATTCTCTCTCTCTCTCTCTCTCTCTCTCTCTCTCTCTCTCTCTCTCTCTCTCTCTCTATATATATATATATATATATATATATATATATATATATATATATATATATATATATATATATATATATATATATATGTATGTATGTATGTATATATATACGTTAGTTATTCATCCGTTATAACGCAGTAATTTTAATATTGGACTCTCAGTAGATTTGGCGCATTGAATCTAGACTCATTAAAGTGTACGTGCGTTCGTATTAGTGTGTGTATCTCCATGAGCCTCATTCCGACATATTAAAACTATACCACAGTGACCTAGTTTTCCCGGTTGTGCTACTCTTGTATTGTCACCATTCAATCATTAAGACCTTAATATCTTGCACGCTGTTACAACAACACTCATAAAAGCTCATGTTTTTGGACTGATTGTGAGCAAATTTTACCAGGTGTGACGTATGTATTTTACAGCAATTCGATTGTTTCACTTTCCATATCGTTGACTATTACATCATCATTATCTTACCCTACTACACAAGGAGTCAGCAATATTTGTGTGTAAGTGCGTGTAATAGGTAAATGGGTGGGGTGGGATTGTACTATAGGCTTAGATTGTACAAATTTGGAATTCCATTATGTGTCATTGTGGCCCTAAAAGGGCTTTGTTCGGAAGAGAAGATGCCGATTGCTGGGGAAATCATAGTGGTTCAACGTACAGGGGGATGAAACATTCACCGAGATACAGAAGCACATCATATGCTGTGTTCTACAACATGGGCTGTTTTTTGACCACTTGTTTCAGGACCACGTGATGACCGAGATTGAGAACGATGATTTCAGCCTGACAGTATAGCACCTCCTGGTAGTGGTTGTGATGATGGTTTTGGTTCACCTACAGCTTTCCTGTTTGTTCTCCTTCCTCTCCCATCTCCTCTACTTTTCCTCATGCTCCACTTTTGATTGTCGGCGGCGCTACAACCAAACTTAAAGGGTGGCTCTGTTTGTTTCTGTCCTCTGCGGAACCTCCATACGCCTTTATTCATCCAGACGTGCAGAGCCGATTTGCTGTGTTACTCGGACGTGGGTTTGTTCTCTCGTGATCTCCATCTTCCTGTATTGTAGGAAGTTTCCCATGACCGTGTCGATATTCCCCTGAATATTAAGATCGTCTTGCCGACAACAGACGCCTTTATATGCCTAATGTGACGTCATGTTAAACGTATATGATCAGACAAATGAATCTAATGGAAAACGTGCATAGAAAGATATATTGAAAGATAGACAAATAGACTGAGTTATAAACATTGACAGTATGGCGTGGAAGAGATATCTAAAATGCATGAACAAGAAGACGTTTCCTTATATTAAAGTGTTATGTTGACACTTCGGTGTGATCCTTTAAATAAACATACTAACTCTCTAAATGTCAATGAAGGCTATGGATTAGGGCGGTCCGTCGTCTTTTCTAAGCTTTGAATGGACCCGAACGGAGTTACAATATACGATTTCATAGTGAACATATTTATATGGTTGACAACGTTGGATAACGAGACGCGGCTTCCTTGTTGATTTCGTCTTGACACTGATGTTGACTGCCATGTAGGTGCTAAAGAGAAGATATATCCGTCATATTCAGGAAAACATGACACAGTTCTTTTAATGCTTCAGACGGAATCGTATATTGAACAAGTGAGTGCGTATACTGCAGGTAGTCTAGTACTTGATGAAAAACAGGCACATAATATTGTCCACGCACTATCAAATCTAAATCAGTCGAAATATCATGTCTTCGCAAAGTGGTTTGCATAGTTTTTGGCTAGGCGTAATTTATACGAGCCAAAATAATCCACAATGTGGTGGTTGTCATCGTTCGGAATAGAAAGCTTCACAGTGTCTAATGGTATTAAATTAATTTGGATTTTCGATGAGGAGTTGGCGAAGATGACTGGGTATCATGATCTTATTAGATTTTCATTTCCAGACAAAACAGTTCAGAGGTATTGATAGACAATGCTCCCAAACGTTACTATTCTTTAAACTGTTTAATGAGGTGTGATGATAGATTCTTCGTCTTATGCGAATTGTTGCATATAATTGTGAGTCAGCGCTTGTTTATATTTGTGAAGCAGATCTATGTACCACTCTATTATAGTTTCTTTCTTGGATTAAAGTCCAAGACTCTTCAAGAAAATATTCTCCACTTTTCTCTTGCCTCATCATTGATTACTTTTCGTGTCCTGCTTGGAATCCATTATATTATTCCAACGTCAGCAGCAAAATGTAATCTTCTTATCATCCTTTCCATTTTACCAAATTTTGTCTATGCTACTAGTGCTGTTGGAGTTGGTGCTGCAGTTGGTCATCTGTTTCTATGACGGTGTTTCCAATGTCCACGTTACCCACCAGTGAAGAGGTTTTATTAATACTTGATCACTTTCTCCAAGAAATATCATATTTTCCGTGTTGTCCGGTACTTGAACGAACTGAATTTCTACACGAGGCTGTCGGGGCCCCGAGTGGCCGAGTGGTCTAAAGCGCTCATCGTTCCGGATCACTGCCATCTCACCGCTGTCTGCGTGGATTCGAGTCTCAGGCTCGGCTAACGTTAGTACGTGACAAAGCTTGCTAGTAGCTTATCGTTGGTCGATGGTTCTTCCCGGGGTTTTCCAGTGTTCTTCCTCCACCAGTTATACTGGCCGCCATGTATAGCCTATCTTGTGCTGAAAAATGGCGTTAAACCCAACAACAACAACAATAACATGAAGCTGTCTCGACTTTATAAGGTGAAATGTTCGTCGTTGCTGCCCTGATCAGGTGTGAAAAAGAATCATAGCAAACATTAAGTCCAAGTAAGCTACCATATGACATGCCGTGTGTGATGTTTGTATCAGACAGAGTTGAGTAGGATTCCAAGTAATTCTCGTGGGAAAAGTTTGGTTTAAATTACACTGGAACACATTATTTTGGATCGTAAATTGGAGTCCACATTTCACTCCCAGTCGTCTTATGGGGTACTTACTGGTGCTACTGTACAGCATCTGACTAACAGCATTTCATATTTGGGGTAATACTTTCACTTGTCGCACGCACCGTCTTTCTTCTTTGCTGATTTTATTTTTAATCTTCAGCTTTAGCTATCAGAAAGAAGACAAGCATCACCTATGTTGGAGAAAATGCAGATTCATGATGACTGTTCCTTTGGCAACTTTACAGTGTTGGCCTTGATATCTTTTTATACTAATGTTACCACTTTCAAAATAAATAATAATTGCACTCCATGAACATTTCCGTGTACGAAGATAATCTCCAAATGACGAACATGGTTGATAGATTGAAAATAATTGATCCTGGTCAGGGTCATAATCAATATTAAAAACTGTATCGTTTGTACTTCCCCAGTGAGGTTTGTTTCGATACTAAACGAGCATCATCTTGGGTCGTGTTGTTTTATTTTCCTTTCAGTATATATATATATATATATATATATATATATATATATATATATATATATATATATATAGAGAGAGAGAGAGAGAGAGAGAGAGAGAGAGATTCTCCAGATACCCCCATCCCCCTTGAGGGTGCTTGTCGTGTTTTCTGCTCACAAGTTCGTTCTTCATGTGCGAGTCCACTTTATTGAGCAAGAAATACAATTGTTAATGGCATCTTCATCTGGATTCGTATTGTCAATACTGAGCACATTGGCTCTGAGGTACATATAAATATTATTCAGATCGATAAAGTCTTAGGTCTGCCTTATAGAGTTCGAAATCTAGGGGAACCGTCTTAGTATTGGATCGTCATCAACACTGTTGGCTTGGTGAGCCGGTTGAGTTCCGTCTTTTGAACATCTATGCTGATTTTGGCTTATCATCTTGATTTACTTAGTAATCGAAAATTGCTTGACTTTTCACTGTTCGGAGTCTCCTAGTGTCTTATCGTAGTATTTTCATACGTCTATTTCCGCGTTATATCGGATGCGTGTCACAAGCGAGTTTAGGGTTTTCTCCCTTTGAACTCTTGTCTGGGAGGGCTGTACGTGGCCCAGTCGCAATACTGAAACAGCTGTGGACGGACGATCACGCTGTCGAAGAGGTGCGTATTACCTATCAGTATGTCGCGGATTTACGAAACAAACTGGAGGAAGTTTGTTCCATCACACATGAAAACCCCAAGCGAGCGAAGTCTCATCAGGCGAAGCAATACAACAAGCGCGCGAAACCACGCCAGAAAGAAGTAGGGGACAAGGTGTTGTTCCTATTGCCCCAAGAAAACAAAAAGCTGCAAATTTCTTAAAGGGGGCCGTACATCGTAACCGGGAAGGTCTGGGGTCACATCTATTGGATACGGTTACCGAGTAAGAAGAAGCTGTACCATGCCAATGACCATAAGAGATATCAAGAAAGGGAGACCGTCAGAGATTTTGTTGTCGCCATGATCGTCACCGAGGACGCCGAAGGCGATACGGAAGGTGCGAACACTGTCCCAGTATGATCATTAACGAGGGCTGAGACACCCTCGGACTTGGAGTGTGACCCCATGTTGACTGCGGAGCAGTGGCAAGAGATAGAGACGTTGCTGACAGGGTATTTCGATGTGTTTGCGGAATTACCAAGGATAACGTCACTTGTCGAGTTCAAGTTAAAGCTGGTAAACGACCAGCCAGTCCAGCGGTAAGTCTACCCTTTGGCCAACGCAAAACGACAAGTCGTAAGAGAAGAGATCGAGCAGATGATTGATATGGGAGTAAAAGAGCCCGCCGATTCTCCTTACAGCTCTCCTTTAGTCTTAGTGTAGAACAATGATGGCAGACATCGGTTTTGTTTCGACTACAGGAAGCTGAATCAGGTGACGAAATTTCAAGTCGAAATGCTACTGTTCAAGAACATATTGTCGCTTCTGTCTCGAAAGTGAAATATTTTCGAAGTTGGATTTGTCCAAGGGCTATTGGCAAATTCCTGTAAGGGAGGAGGATAGGAAAAGCTCGCTTTTGCTACTCCCGATGGAACCTATCAATGGTTAGTCGTGCAGTTCGGAGTCCCGAATGGGCCTAGCGTCTTTACTAGGATGATGCGGAAGTGGCTGGTGCCCTTGCACGATGGGAGTGTTCACAACTTCATGGATGATCTCTTACTAGCCACAGAGACGGGAGGTGAGCACCTCACTCTGCTAGCAGCCGTTTTACAGCGGCTACGTCATCTGGGATTGACGGATCGCCCTTCCAAATGTCACCTTGGTTTCCGGACGTTGGACTATTTAGGACACACCCTGAATCAAGGCACACTATCCCCAGAGAAGTCGAAGGTGGAGAATCTAAGAAACACTCTCCACCACGAAAACTGAGGTGAGGTAATTCTTGGGATTGGTCGGGTATTACCTGCGGTATAAGGCTAATTTCAGTGCGATTTCAGGGACGATGCCAGACCTGACCAGGATGCGAGTCCCGATTAAAGTTATTTGGACGGATGCGTGTGAGTAAGATTTCCCAACGCTGAAGGATAGGCTGACATCCGACGCTGTTGTCCGTCAACCGGATCTGTCCAAAGACTTCTTGCTCTGCACGGATGATGAGACACGGACCTCAGAGCAGTACTACTGCAAGAGCACGAGGATACGCTTTCCCTGTCGCGTACGGCAGCCGGAAACTGTCTGCTGCGAGAACTACTCTGAATCATGTTCGGGATATCACGGTTTAAGCAGTACTTATACGGGCGGAAGTTCATATTGAAGACCGACCACTAATCCCTCACCTATCTTGCGCAGGCAAAAATTGTCGAATGGACGCTTGACTTCGCTGTTCTTACAGGAGTACCAGATGCAGATCAGCTACATAGGCAGGAGCGATAAAATGGCATAGATCGCTCAGTAGCTAACCGTATGGTGTGTGTATATTCGTGTCCGTAGTCAGCGTGTAGCGTCGTTATGATCTTGTTTCTTTTATTGCGTGTAGTAACGCACATGTGCATTTTGAAGCAATTTTGGGGGAAAACATTCCGATTTTATTCTCAAGCGTAGACGGTGTCACGTTTTCTCAGCCCCAGTTCTTAAGCCTTGTATAAACTAAGGTATTATTACAAGCTATGTTTTAATGTCTGATCATAGATGCAGGCTAGAGTTAATCTCTTAAGTAAGGTTACTGTGACCAGAGAGAAGACTTCTTGAATCGGCACAGGTGTTAGATAACGCTACTTCCCACCTATGTGTTACCTTTTTCGTCCTAAGATTAGAGGAACCCGCGAGAGGGAAACGGGAGGTGTTCTAAATCCGTCCCCCGTGAACAGACAGCGAGAAGAACAATGTCTGAGTTTGGTTGGATCGGGTCAAAGCGATAACCAATCAGAACTGAGATGAGGGTGTGATAACAATTTCGATCTGAATTATAACTTTTAACTAGCAAGCAAAAATTTAGCCTCGCATAGGAAGATTTCTGAGTAGTAGAGGGTTACTCCAAGGAAGCCACTGGTTTTTTGGCGGTAAAACTTAGAGAGGAAATTCTAAGGAAAGACAAAGCTTTGTAAAGGTCAGTAAGTTATTTACTCGGTTGTTGCGTAATATTATGGCATTATATTTGTAATTATGTCTAGCATGAATACTTAATTAATAGGAGCGTTTCGTATGTATAATTACCATTGTAGTGTTTAATTTACATGCGTACTTGAGAAATGATTTAGAGTATTATGTATAGAATTATGTAGATTGTTAGCTTGTGGTCAGATTTAATTTTATAATTCGCTATTAAGTTACTTCGTAGTAAACAAATATATTTATTAATGTGATATGTTAGATTTTACACATGCTTGAGTTGTGAAATTGGAAAATGGTTGAAGTGTGTAAGATTAATTAATATTTATGTATGAATATATCAGAGAATGGATATTTGAATATTCGTGTATTTTGTAGGAGCTATAATGTACGGAAAGGCGTCTGATTGCAGTGATATTGTTTAGTATAATAGGGATTAGGAATATGTACTGATGTGACGTAATTTATTGATTCATGTATGAAAAGTAATTGATACTGTGCTTTTATTACGACAGTTTTACCACACAAGAACGTATGAGTATTTCTATGGGAATGAATGCGTGAGCGAAGAAATTTAACATCCTTTATCTGATGATAGGCTGGATAAAGTGTGAGATGAGAGGGCTAAGGAGAATATTGTCCCGTCATTGTCTTTCCACAGGAAGCTTTTTTTTGGGGGGAGGGGCAGAACGTTCGGTTCAGTTAAGCCCCGACTCTCTAAGATGGGAGACGAAAGTGCGACGAGAGAGCAGTCGGAGTCGGCAAGTCTAGTCGATGGGGAGAGTCGAGGAGGTAGAGGAAAGGAGTTGAGGAGGAGAACGTGGAGAAACATGAGGAGAAGAGAGAAGTAGAGGAGGAGAAGGAATTCAGAGAAAATCGGGCGGAAGAGGAGAAGGAACTGGAGGAATAGGAGAGAAGAATACACAGATGAGTAGAATACAAGGACAGGTGGAAAGCTATCGCACACTACTAATCAAAGGATGCAATAGGCTATCACAGGGTCGAGCGGAAGGAGAGTACTTGGGAAATTTGAATCATTTGACTATTGAATTGTCATTAAATTGTTACTCGTTGAATTTAATTTTTTTGTATATTCAATTATTTAACTATCGGCATTGCTGGCTGGGGGTTCGGAACTTTACGTTTTTCTTTCACGAATTTAACTTCTAACCAAAATCGAGCCTGGGTGGGACTTCTATATTAATTTAAATATAATATTGAAAGCACCCCACCCCACACCTACCATACTGACGGCATAACATCCCGTCACGTCACAGAAGTATTCAGTTCTTGATGAAAGAAAGATTCCAGGACCTCCGCGACAATGCTAAAGGCGTATTTGAGCACACTGGCCAAACCTCATCAGCTCTGTACAGATACTTTTCACTGCACATGATAGATGATTACGAATTCCCACCGTTAGGGAAAACGCAGTTTCATGACGACTTTTCCTTTACCATTATTTCCGGTGTCAGAATACGTTTTACTGACGGAAAGATAGAGCAGGTGAACACATTCGTGGTGTATTTGCAGGGCCGGCGCTACCATATAGGCAAACTAGGCAGCCGCCTAGGGCGCTGATTTCGGGGGGGGGGGGGGGGGCGCATTTTTTAAAAAAATATATTGTTTATAAATCTTGAAATTGATATTTTCGGGGGGGGGGGGGGGCGCCAGAATCTAACCTTGCCTAGGGCGCCAGATAGTCTGGCCGAGTCGGGCGCCGGCCCTGTGTATTTGCTAGGCGTTCCTTCATTCTTCGTCTCCACCGTTGGACGTCGCAATATCCACTAGCGAAATTGGATCTCTTGTGTTTCCTGCCTTATCATGTTTGAATCAACCTTCCTTCCCCCCCCCCCCACACACACACAAAGACAAAGACACCATTTATTTCTTATATTGCTGCTGTGATTATCGATGACTGGTGAAATGTTTCTTGGAATGCTAAGATGTCCATGACAATGGGATTAAAAAATAGTAAAATAATGTGTAGGAAATTATGACTTTTTCGTCAACAACAGAACTGTCAACTCCTTTCCCTCGTCCAACGGCTATTCTTCATGTTGTGCTGCCGCTGTTGCTGATAATTTTGATATTTGCATTACAGATTTTCTCTTCTTTGACATTGCAAAAGATGATTCATGCAAAGCATGTATGCCCTTAATTTCGTTTAGGACTCGGTATGGACCTAGATTTTGCAAAGCCTCTCTTTCACCTGTCTCACTCCACTGACCACTGACCAGTGACCAGTTTTCTTTTCTATTTTCCACTTTTCTTAATGTTTTTGTCGTAGTAAAATGTTCATGTCTTACTGCTCTTTTGGTAAAAACCTCTGGAACTTCATTTTTCGCTTCGTTTCAAATTCAGTAATAAGACAGCTGTGCTGCATGTGGAGCTTATAATTTCTGTAAGGGTGTGTCAAGGGTAGCTGTTTGTAAGTCCAAATTTTTGGTTGTAAGAACATGTGTTGGTTCAAAGGACAGGTGTTGTTCTGTAAGAATGTATGTTAATTTGCGAGAATGTGTGTTTGTCTTTCATTTATGTTGTTTGTTTGTCTATCTGTGTGGTTGTATGTACCATGATGTGTATTATGTACTTATGCACTATAGGCGACTCTGGGATATCAAACAAACTATACTCTTCCAACTCTTTGCACAACTATGGACACTTTCGGTTCCCATCTTAGTCTTTGGAAGCCATCTTTGGCAGCCAACTATTCCAATCCATCTGATATTTTGGGCCACCATTGGCACCATCGGTGCCTTCTCTTCCAAACAGCAGTTTAGGGTCACTGTGGGCACTGCAAATTGTGGGCAACTACACGCTTACAAAATTCCACGCTATTACTTCTAGACTCGTGTAAAATGTTATTTGTACGCATCCTTATAAAACGTAGGTCAACCTAAGCAATACTAGGCCACTTATTCAGACTTTAGTAATTTTGTTAATTTTTTAATTTTAGATATTTGCTTGTTACACCCGAGTATCTCTTAGATTGCACTAACATACACGCATCAAATTTCGGGTTCTGGATGCATCTCGAGAAACGTGACCCCACGATATTAAAACCGTTCCACTCTAACCTAATTTTCATATCGAGAAACTAATTTAATTTTCATCTGTTCGTTTATGCTATACACGTGTTTCTTTGCATGATACCAGTATAAACAAGTGTCCTTTTTTAACACGTTATCGAATATTCTTTTTGTTCCATTTTTGTCAGACTTTAATTTTAGCGTAAAACGTTTTTTTGTCATTAAGCTTTCGCCAAAACATGTCTTTTGCATTGTGTTACACGCTCAAAATGATGCAATAAATCATCTACCTAGCCTTCATGCTGCTTTCATATACACCACTCAAATTAACGTTCACAATCAAAGCTGTGGTAGTGTACCGTGCGCATTCCTCTTTACTCTGACCTGAAAATCTTGGTTTTTTTGGAAAATACTAGACACAAATATAATTATGACTTAATATGTGGTGTGATAATTCCACTTTTTTTTAAAGCTGTGTCGCACTTACACCCCAGCCCTCATCCCCATCGAAGAATATCTCCATGCGTTTGAACGCAACTATACTATCAGTACTTCTGAGCTCTAAAAATTAAAGGAACATAACACGCAATTATGTTAATTTTATTTCATTAGCACAACATATTTTAATGTAATAAAAGTTTATATTTAATCTGTCTTCTTGAATCCTATTAAAAATAAAATCCGAGATACTGAGTTCTTTTGTTTCAAGGGCCTTAGTCAGCGTCCTGAGTACTATGCTCGTAAGAGTTATTGCCCTTATAAATAGACTACCGTATTACTCCTTTTGAATATAATTTGATTTCATGTCTCACGGTATTAATTCAACTCCTATATTAAAGGTATGGAAACACCATGATATTAAAAATTCAATAACGTTAAATTTCTGAACGTTCATGATCAAACCTCTGTTTTTCAGTATAGGACCATCCTTGATGCAAGCTTTTGGGTGGAGAAAAACGTTCCTTGGTATTGTTTTGATCTACATGTGTTTTAAACGTGTGTTGTCAGTTCCGCAACAAAGAGTCCAGAGATAATATCAGGAATGAGTTTCCCAAACTCACATCTGTAAAAAAACAATTGAAATTTCATCCATCAAACGCTGTCTCTTGTTTCAGTTACAACTAGGATAAGTCTCAAAGGATGATCTTCTCTAAACTTTAATTTTCATTATCGACCAATCAGACTCATATCTACTCGATCTTATGTTCACCTGTTTCCAGACTGGTTACCATTCTTTCATACCCTGTGTCATAGAATAATATATGTACTAATTCATATTCTAATTGTAAACCTGCGGAAAAACCACCCTATTAAAAATCGGAGTACTTTAAATTTCTAAATTGTCACGACGAAACCTATGTCTCTCTCGTGATAGGCCAATCCTTGATGCAAGTTTCTGCGAGTAGATGCTTATTTTGACCTACATTTGTTTGAAATACGTCTTTTTAGTTTCGCACCTTCCACTGGTTGCACCAATTTTCAAACCTGGAAGGGTTTGTTTTCCCACAGAAACTATTTCTGAGGTAGATCAAACGTATTCATTTTGCGTGTTATTCACAAATAGATCCAGAATTGTGCATATACAGTAATTACCTCGTTGTTATAGAAGTGGAACCACTGTAAGAGCGATGTTCTCTATAGAACGCACGGTATTAGTTCAACTCCCACGGTAGACCTATAGAAATACTATCTTAGTAAAAAAAAAAGTGCATATACTCATGCTCATACCAAGCCTTATTGCTTCATCGTTGAGAAAGCCATCTTGGCCATTTCATTTAAAACATGTATTTTCAATTCCGTACCAAACAAAATTAGGTGCAACAGGACTGATGCTGCATCAATAAAGCTTTGTCTCAATTTGTTAAAACTCCATGTAGGATACGCTCTCAAATGATTGTTTTTCTTTTTCCACATCAGAAAATAAATCTTTGGGATCAAGAGTAGTAATAGGGGATACCGTAGGGTCTATGGAAATCACGGTCAAAAAGGTCGTGGTTATGTTTAGGGTCACCACTTTTTAAAACACCATGAGAACTGTTAGGGTCAATGGATATTAAAAATACGGAATGTATAGACAATGGATTGGGACTGTCTTGGGTTAATAATAATTGGAGAAGAGTGAAGTCACGGTACTGGAGATTGGCAACAATGTTGCAAAGGGCTGACCTCAAGCGGATCATGCAGTGGGGAAAAAAACTAGAACGCTTTGCTGGGGCGGGACTGGTGGGGCATAGACATACGTGTCCACATACAACATACAGACATAGATTGACGAACATCAATTGATCGTACGTTAACTATAAAAATGATTAAAATGACATCAGGCAAGAAAGCAAATCTTTTCGAGGCATATGACTGGCCCTGGAAAGGGCCTTTGGCTTGCTTATTTTTTCTTCTAATGTCTTCTATTCTTCCACCAGTTCTTTTTTTTCTGTCCGACACGTTTCGTCTTCTTCTTCTCATTCGTTTCCTCATCCTGTTTCTCCTTCTCCTCCTCTTTCTCCCTCTTCTCAAAGTGTCCTTTTTCACTAATCTTTCGTTCCATGCTGTCAGATTTCTTCGAACCTCTTCATCCTTAGTCTTCTCCTTTTCTTGTTTAATCACTTCCCTTGGTTTTTCCTTTGACTTTCTCAAATTGTTTATTTCCACCTTGACTCTATGTGGGCTGTAAGAATAGTAACCCTCATCCAGTTTTACAAATTTCTCATCTATTATCCCAAAATTATCTACGTCTTCCTGCTACGTCTTCATTTTATCAATTGCATTAGAAAGATATACTTTGAGCATTCCGTGTAGAATGGCGCGAATAACGGACGCTTGACTTTATATTTCTCATGCAAGGACGTGAAGGGAAACATCCATTACACCAGTGTTTCTCAAACTTATTTGTCTTGCGGCGCACCAAAAAAATCTTAAAAAATTTCACCGCACACCTTAAATTTTTTTAAAAAATGTATGGTTTAGAAATTATTTATTTTTGCATGTATATTTAATTTTAAATTTAATGTGAAGGATGTGCCTGCTTTCGAGAGCAAATCAGATTGAAGCGAGGCTCCAAAGTCGACAAGCAAGAGTGCATTTCAGCGTCGATTTTAAGAAGTCTCTCTCTCTTTTTCGATTTGATTTCAGTCAATGCTGAAAATCCAAACTCACAAAAACACGAAGACACAAATGGCAGAATTATTTTGATTGCTTTTGAACCGATTGCAGGATATGACTTCTTGATTGAGATCCAAAACTCATCCAGGCTCTTTTCGGGAAATGTTGACTGAATAAATGTATCGTTTTTTAAATCAATGAGCTGTTCTTCTTCTTCGGTTGTAAGATTTGTAGTTTCGTTGTTTCCGAATGGATTGATCACCCATCCATAATTCATCGCTTGCATGTGATGGGAAGTAATGCTGCAGTGCAGATTGTAGGTCTCTCAGTGTGTCCAGAATGTCGGGGATGATTTTCTTGTTTGAATAAGATTCGTTGACACTAGGAAAGCAGTCAAGGACTCCCTTCGAGACCTTACTTTGCCACAGCGACAACTTTTCATCAAATGACGGACATAAAGCATGATGACCCACCCAGTCACCAGTCCTTACAAAAGGCCGCCTAGTCCTAACATAAACTTCTTAATGCTTAGCGCCTAGCGAGGCAGCTGTTTGTACAAGTTTTGTAAGTCTTTGGTATGACTCGGCCGTGGATCGATTTCGCGACCTTCCGCATCCGAGGCGGACGATAGATGGTCGCACTGACCTTTGATTTTTACAATAAATCATATGAAAGGCTGCAAAGTTATTTCAATCTTAAATCGAAGAGAGGTAAATGGTAATAGCAAACAATGCAGCGTTTTATTAGACAGGTTTATTTTAATATTTTTCCTGATTTTTCTGAAATTAAACTCAAATTAAACGTTGCCAGAAGCGTACCATTGCTAATGTTGGCAGACTTGACTTAAAATCACTGAGGTGCGGAATAGGAAACACGTGCAGATGTTTAAAAATGATGCCGTGGCTCATATGGTTTTCTCCAAACCAAAGCTTGCATCAAGGATGGGTCTGCACTAATAAAGTTCGATCGTGAATATTTAGAAATGTAAAGTTATTAATGTTTTCATCAGCTTACTTTGATATATCGGTTTGTACCAAGAGTTCTGTACGACCCACTGTACTAGTCCATCACAAATAGAGAAAATACGAGTTTGAGTGGCTATGATTGGTGTACATTGATCAGTAACAACTAAATTTTTGTACGCATACGTTTGGGGATGTTTATTATTTCCGTTGTTTGACCAATATTATGGCCAGAAAGAAAAAGACCGCTAAAAATATGTGCTAAACAATAACATTTAGGTCAGTCAAATGCAGCCTAATTTTTAAAGCAAGTTTTGGCTCTAGCTCATTTTAAATACGATTGTTATATTTACAACTTCTGAAGCATCCACTAAGACAATAAGAAAACGCGTATATCCGGTAATCACAAACTACTGGGAATGCTTTTACCAGAAAAATATCGAACACATCGTCTAACATTTTCCCAGTGTTTATTTTCAAAACTTATGAGGTGAAAATATAATTGTTCAAAGAGTTTTGAAAGGGAAAGTATGTCAATGAGACACAAAAGATGGTCATAATATGTTCTTATGTTACGTATTTATGATCGAATAAACAGTAACACAAGAAAGAGTGAAAACAAGCTTTTAAAATATAATAATTAATTTCCCTGGAAAAATTCAGTAAAAATGAAAAAATATGAACTGAAGGTTTAATAGAATCAAATCCAAAATCAATCCAAGAATAATCTACGAATATAATTAATGGGCCCTAATGATAAAATGTTCAAATGATTTCAAGTTCAAGTCCCGACGAAGAATCCAAGATGGAAGCTGATGACGTATGCTATAACATGTAGCGTTGAAGTCTACAGTACCTTGTAGAAACAAGAAATATCCCTCCGGTTTTGGAAATCCAAATAAATTTTTATAAGAACAGTTTTTGATCTGGAATTTCATATGAGCACACGTATTTTCCAGGAAAAAAGAATTAATTCTTTTGAATACAAGTAATTTGAAATTACTCCAAAAGACACAACACCTTCCAGTGTAAAGGAAAGAGCCTAACTGTGTTTACTTCTCTAATACAATGGTTTAAAACTTGAAATTTTCGCCCCTAAGGGTCACGTGGTCATGTTTGCATTTTTTAAAAATCAGTTAGGCCGCTGTATGTTTTTGATATGACACAATCATTTCACTCTAAAAAATACAATTTTAAAATATCGTTTACTACTTAATCTCGTAGTCCCATCATGACCTTGACAGCAACAAATCATTTTAAAATAAAAATATAACTTATTTACGTGGCTGCTACTAATTTTGAATCAAGGTCAGGTTCTAGGTCAACACCTGGTGTCTACTAAAACGAACAATCACGGTCAAACTATTTTCTGAAAAAAATATTAAGTTCCTAAGAAACAGAACTACACTATTTTGACATATAATGAAATATAAAAAATAAAATAAAAAGATTTTAAAACTTACAAACAATTAAATCAGATATAATTAAATCAAATATATATATAACAACGTGTAATATCATATGGTATGTATTTATTTCAAATTGGTTAAAAATGAGAAGCGTATTACACAAATTTATTGTCTTCAGGCCACTACAATTTCAAATGTGTTTTAATTTAGATAAAAGTAGAGAGGACTGAACAAGATAGAGTTGAAATCAGGTTTAAATTCAGAACTTATCGCTACTTGTCAAATATTTGTAACATGTTTACATTGATCCTTTACTGGAGTCTGCAATTTTAGGTGTTATTGTTATCGTTTTTTTATTGTCATCATCATCATCAGCAGCAGCAGCAGCAGCAGCAGCAACAACAACAACAACAACAAGACAAACAACATCAGCATCATCATCTACACTGGAAAACAAAGGGTCACCGTTACCAAAATTACTTATAGGACATAGTGCGATATATTTATAACTAACTCTAAAGTCGGTCATGACTTCATTAATTTCAAACATTTTCAGGTGAACGGAAATGTATGCACCATATCTTTAGGAATTCGGTATGGCAGCTTCCTCCGTGATGGAATTTTAGTGTCAGCGCTTTTTTCACTCCGATCTCAGTTGCTAGCTAGATAAAACATAGGAATACAGCCAGAATATGTTCCATTGATAGATTTTATGCACCTACTATTCTCAGTCAACTAAACCTTGTTATAGACGTATCATGCATGTTTTATGTACGTTGTCAAGACATGATGATGCCACCACGAACAGTCAAAAGGTGGCAATTTTTACATAGTCTCATTATTGCCGCTACGACGGCCCCAAGTTCAATCTCGGTTGCAATACATAGTTATAGCCCAAGGTCACAACTTGTTTCTTTCCAGTTTCATCTGTCTCTTACCTCCTTAGATTGTGCTGATGTTTGTCCATTATAGTATAAAACGTAAATCTGATGAAAATTAGACCCACATTCTCTGAGTTATTATTACTTGATTTTCAACAGCTGTAGAACCTCATTAAATATTTTAGACACTCGCTGTTACGGAATAACACAAAGCAATGGCTAAGTTAAAGTTCTTCTTCCGATTTTTTTTTTTGTATTGTAAGCAGATGGAATTTATTTCGAAGAATTAGTTCCAGTGTCTTAAAAAAATTTCATTCGGTGAATGACGGTATAGGTGTAGAGTTTAGATTATCCGAACTTAAATTAGACGAATATTTACGATCAATTATATTCCTAAAACCATCTTCCCTAATCATCATCATCATCATCATCATCATCATCATCATCATCTCTCTCTCTCTCTCTCTCTCTCTCTCTCTCTCTCTCTCTCTCTCTCTCAGTATACATAACTTTCTTTGGCGAATGCTAACTACTGAGCCAACTCAGCACTGAATATGTTGAATTGAAAAATATTTCGTTCATAGTGGAAGTAAAACATGGAAGTTTTGTAGGTAGACACAATATTTATTTATAGACCGATAAAGCAAATATAAAGAAACAAAGAGAAGCAATCTCACTTCCTTTAAATGTGCAGAATTTATTGAATATTTTGAATGTATCGATGAAGATTATGAATATATGTATGTATATATAAATTATGTATCTATATGTGTATCTATATATTTGACGTATATTTGATTTAATTTATATTTGATTTAAGTTGTGTTTGATTTGATTGTTTTGGGGTTTTAGAGTCTTTTCATTTTCTTTACATGTCAATGTAATATAATTTTGTTTACTGGGAATTTGACATTTTCCAGAAAATTCATTTTGACCGGAATGTTTCCATATATACTTAATAATAGAAACACTTGTTTCTATTTTTGACTTAGTTCCTGGCCTTCATTGAGGGTCAAGTAAACAACTTTTTTCTAGGAGTAAAATGATTGGTTCTTATCAAGGATATACAGGAGCTATGTGACTTGTACATGTAAACATGATCACGTCATCCTCTATTTAACAATTAGGCATTTCCGAATTTGCGAAATACTTAGTATTAATAGTGACGTTTAGAGAGAGAGAGAGAGAGAGAAAGAAAGATGGGAGACTCGGGGCTTTCAAACACTTGATGTCAAGTTGTTTTTATTTTGTTGTGACCAATATTGAATGTTTTGTAAAGTTTTTTAGTTATATGTTAATTTTTCTTCAGATTACTTGGCCTATAAAAGGTTAATTAGTTGCTCTGGAAATAGTATTGTATTCATACATAATTCTTGAACAAGGACACTTGTTGAAAATTTTATTTGGATTTCCAAAACCGGAGGATAAATTGTTTGTAAAAGGAAATGTAAACGTCAACAAGTATAGGCTACAGCATACGTCATCGCCTTCCATCTTGGATTCTTCGTCGGGACTCAACCAGGAATCATTAGAACATTTCTATATTAGGACTTCAACAATTGTATTCGTGGATTATTTTTGTATTATTTTGGATTTGATTCTAGAAACCATAAGTTCTCATATTTTTTCAATTTTACAGTATTTTTCCAGGGAAATAGTATTTGCTATATTTTTCAACGCTTGTTGTTTTCACTCTTCCTTTAGTTACTGTTTATTCGAGCCTAAACACGTAACAATATATATATATATATATATATATATATATATATATATATATATATATATATATATATATATATATATATATATATATATATATATATATATAGAGAGAGAGAGAGAGAGAGAGAGAGAGAGAGAGAGAGATATCTATCTATCTATCTATCTATCTATATATATATATATATATATATATATATATATATATATATATATATATATATATATATATATATAGATATATATAGATATATATAGATATAGATATATAGATATATATGCAATAAGCTGACAACAAACAGTGCGAAATTAGTATCTAAGTAACCTGAGTGCTTTCGACTCTTTAATGAGTCTTTTTCAAAGGCAAATACAAAACAGACAAGACAAACAAATAAAACTTAAGAAAATAAACGGTTCCGTTTGCGAAACTTTACATGGCTGCTTCTACAGGAATTAAACCTTTTTAACGTTATTATGTTTTAACTGGTTTATTTCAGCTTGTTGCTGATACTGAAAATATTGGTATCGACCTAGAAATTGATGAGCCATAACGACATCTATTATTTTATGTACATTTATGTAAGCGCAAACTATATCCCGGATATTTAAATGTTATAGTGGTCATAGGCTATGAAGCAAATTTAGAGAATTATGTAGAAGAATATATTTAACAACACCCGTTACACTAACTTCATATATTATACACTATCCACACGAACGTACGTCAGCTCATACAAACCCCAAATTATAATATCCACACACGGGAAGAAGAAAACACTGTTATATACTATTTTTAAAAAACCCCAAAATATACTATCCACACACGGGAAGGATAAAAAGCAAACACAAAATCTACTATCCAAACAAAAGGGAGGGAAAACAAACCCAGAATATATTATCCACACACGGGAAGGAGAAAAACAAACCCCAATTATAGTATCAATACAGAAGGGATGGAAAACAGACCCCAATAGCTACTATCCATAAAAAGGTAGGCGCACTCATACAAATACAATATCTACTACCCACACAAACATACGCGCACTCATACAAACACAATATCTTCCATCCACACAAACGTACGCGAACACTCACGCACACACACACACACACACACACACTTACATCAGGAAAGGAGTGAGTGTTTATAATCACACAACTCCACATTCATACCAATTGGCAACTTGAATAGTCTATTTTCTAGCGATTTGGTTAGCCCTGAGAAGGGCTGTTGTTTTGAACTTCGGATGCACCTGGCTAACAGATACATCTCCCAGGCCTGGTACCACAGACACAACGGTGGCTCCAGTCATTGTCCCAGTTGCTGAGAGTGCAGAGGCAACATGAGTGGCCTCAACATCCTAAGCTTCAGTTTGCCGGACCCTGAAGACTCCTATTCTACAGCCACGGATGCTGACTCCTTACCTCCTGCGGACGCTGAGTCTCCCGCTCAAGCATCTCCAATTCTTGTTCCCCATTCTCTATTTGTGGGACCATGGGTCTCTGTGCTGGTAGTGGCTGAGGTGCTTGTCTCTGTGGAGGTGTCCTCACCATCGGCTTGACTTCCCAGCTATGTCTTAGCATCAGGTGAGGCAGGATAATTTCTTTCTTTTCCTTTTCCTCTTTGTTTCTTTTCTTCTCTTCCTCTTCTTCAAGCCTGACACTTTCCTGGATTGCCTCAAAATTCAGCTTGATATTTGTGAAGCGCGAAGGTAAAGGAAAACATCCCCTTTTACCTAAACTTACACGACCCATATCATCACCCTAAACGTAATGAACGTAAGGACCTAAGAGAAACACTTACAAACTTTAACTAGAAACACAATTTTTTTCTCTCACATATTGCGGAAAAGAAGTGCTTATATACACAGTTTTATTGTTTACATAAAACAAGGAAATTAAGTGCGTATAGACACACTTCTACCATACAATTAGTAACTGAACTAGTATCTTTCTTCTTGAGTATTGGGATAGCCCTGAATAGGGCTCTTGTTTTGTGGTCTTTGAATTATGGGAATCTTTTATTGTATAAGACTGCGTCCCCGTCTGGCGGCAGGTTTTCCTACAGGATTGGGTATACTTCTTCGGAAAGAGAAGGAGAACTCGTTCGTGTCAACAGTCAACAAAACCTCTGTCTGGTTCCTGCTGTTGCTTTTACTGATGTTCTCTCTACTCTTTCTCTGCTACTGAAGTCTGTACTTCTCCGTCCATTTTTCTTTATCCTTTTTGATCGCCTGTCTGAAGAGCTCCTCTATCTGGTCTTTGGTGACTTTTAATAATCTGACCATATCTATCTCTTTTGGTTTCGCCTGACACGTTGTACATTAACGTAAGGTTCGTTCAGCTTGGCTAGTCTTGAACACATCTTCAAAGGAGGATGAGTCAACAATGGATGGTCAGACTGGAGATTATCTCGCTTTATGTTTTTCAAGCGCGGACGTGATAGAAAACATCCCTACAATGTTTAGAGTCGTAACATTATAATTGTTGATTTTAGGTTGAGGAACAGAGTGAAGTCAAAGAGCATGTATAATGATAAAATTTGAAAACAAAGGACAGGGACAATTTTTTCAAAACAACATTTTCCTCAAATGACTGACTACCATCAATGAACCATAAAACATCATTTTAAACAAATACGGTACTTTTGACAAGGTTGACAATCTTGTGAAGTCCATCTAGATTTCTACTGATGGATGTCATTGGGCCATTGATATACACTACGTTTCCTAGCTAAAGACAAAAGATAACTATAATGGTCATGAAACCATCGATTTACTTTGTCGTCGTTTCTAGAAGAGTGACGATCAAAATAAGTCGCTAAATGTTATAAGAATATCAAAGTCTGCGTTGATGACGAAAAAACACACATCAATGTCCTCACACCGTGGAATCTGTGTCTTGTAATTTCACATTATTGAATCGTGTCGTCTGGGCATATCGTCTCATAAAGTCAATGATGTCGTTCTCAAACGGTGGCAATCCATACGACCCAAAATATACCACACTACCTTCTTTAGGAAAGCAGATGGCTACCCAGTAGTTTCCTGGAAGATGACTTTCGTCCGTGTTGATAACATAAGCTTGATTATCTTGAGGTTTGCGATGAGGAAGTTCATCCTGAACACACACGACAGAATTCCAAGAAGGACTGTACGAACTGTTGTTCAGAAGGTAATAAAGTTTCCAGGTATCCATTTTTGTCTTGTCGCTTTTCCTTGTTTTTCCCCCACAGGTAATGATAAGTCATCAACTTAAGCCGAACATTTTGTTTGCAAATCTCTAACAAGTAACCCTTACTTCTCGTCTTCTCTGCACTTTGAGTCAAGAGAGCTTCAATGTGACGTATCTCTACAGCCATCAGTGGAGGAGAGGAATGGTCAGGCTCTTTTTGAAAGTGTACCGTAGGATTCTTGTTGGACACGGTTAGGTTCAGTTCTAAACTTGTGTATTGCTTTGTAATTTTTGTGCTGATAATGTAATTTGTGTAACTTACAGTATATAATTCATTACGTTTTATCGTATATGCTAGTGTCATGCATAGTGCACGGTGTTAAATGTATTTTCAGCTGACCAGAGTGATCGGAGTGGTCGGACTGGCCAGAGTGACCAGAGTGATCGGCGTGATCGGAGTCGTCGTGGTACAAGCTCTAGAGCTAACCATATGAATTGACCGTAGAAGCTGGGTAGCTGAACCGTAGCAGCCGTAGATGTAAAGTGTTGCTGGTCGAATAGTAGGTAATAGGGCGTTGCTGACCAAGGTTGGTGGGTGCTGATTGCTTGATTGTCCATCCTGGAATACTGACTGCTTGATTGACCAGTGTGACTGATAGCCAAGCGTGCTGGTGACGGAGTGTGTAACTCCATACATGTAATCTTTTAGCCGTGGGCTAATCTTTGGGGTTTGTAATACCCAGTGTAATTTGGGACTATAAAGATATTTTTGTACATCTGTCCTTTTGTTTTCATCATTTTCACTCTCTGAATACATCCATTTTTACTAAATGAGTAAATACCAGTTTTTACTATTTGAGTAAAACACATCATTCTTTCGTTGTGAAATTATTGTGAATCATTCACCCCTTCTGCTTGTGCAAGGTAACGTCATTTATTTGTATTTTTATTATTAACTTGGTGCGGATTATGTTAATTGATCCAATATTTGGATATTATACCCACGTATTAATCATAATTTTTTTCTCATTCATCACTGAACATTGTATTTGTATCACCATCAAAAGTGTTCTGTTGTAAATCCGAAATCCCACCCGGTCACCTTGCTACAATCAGACAGAAAACATAAGTATCTCGTGGTTTTGACTTTTATAATCATAATAAGAACTTACACTCACGCACTCACTCAAACACGTACAACATGGGGTAAAAAAGGATTTTGAGTTTAAATTGAATTTTGCAAAATTAATACTTCCTCTTTTCGAGAGAAGTGGGTGGCCATGAAAAGGACCGTTATGTATGTTTAGTTTTTTATATTAAAAAAACAATTTCAGGAACGGGACCTAATCAACTTTAACTGCCATCAGCCTTTGCCACGGCAAAGGCCTACTTCTGGACTTGCTCCTGTCAATGATTTGGTAGAAATCACTAGGGTGGGTACATCAGACGTAGTAACAGGTTTGGGCTGCTTGGCTCGGGAAGGTCTTTTTCTCTTGGATCGTATTAAAGAAATTTGATACATTTGTTTCAGACTCCTTAACTCTGCAATAATAGCTAAGAGGTCCGTCACCGTTACACTTTCAGTGTCCTCCTTCTCTCCTAGAACTTGTTTATTCTCTGCTGCTTTTTTCTTTCTGTCGTTTCATTCTTTTGCTTCTTTCTGCTGCTGTAAAAATTTATCCAATTCTTCCTTCTCTCTCTGTTTAAAATCCTCGAAGTGTGGTAACAAATGAGAAGGTGGCGAAGGTACTGGTACCGGAACAAATTATTGCAAAGAAGAGAAAAAATATCAACTAAATCCCAATTAAAATCGGTCTCTGCTTGAAGTAGGACTGTGTTGGCAATGGTAGCCGCTGATATGCTATAGCATCTCGTCTCCACGGCCGATGCACCCCAATTCATCGACTTCTTAGTTTCCGTCATGTTTAAAAACTAGCATTGATTCACTGCGCACAGACGCTAGCGCGTGTATATAGGTAAAGTGACGTCACAATTCGCTCTTCGGATTGGAAGACAGACTCCGCATTGTGGCTGAACTTTGTAACGCGTGTTTGGATAGGTGAAACAATTCAATCCGTTTCGATCTGCACTTCCACTATAAATAATCGCGGTTCATTTCGTTCCCTTCACCTGTTCTCGTCACAAGACGTGGACTAACGTTGAATCATCTACTTTCGTATAGTTAATGCTGTTCTGTACGGACTTACACATGTATATGAAATCATCATGGACAATCATCCAGATCACCGATACGAGCGTTTGGAAAAGAAGAATTATTTTCCTTCTAGAGACAAGGGTGTCTGAAGAGAGTCCTCATCTACGGTCCAGAAGTCAGAAGAAGTTTGAGTAAGAGAAGAAGACCTATGTGATGCCCTCTATGTTAACGGAATGATGTTAACAAAAAAAACAAAAACAAACAAAGGCCCTTTTCATGGTCACTCATATGCATCGAAAAGATATTTATTCTCCTTGCCATATATGTGTTGTATGAATTATATATGTCTACGTCCTGCCAGTCCCATCCCTCCAAGCGTTATAAGTTTTTCCACCGCTGTTTGATTCGACTGAGGTCAGCCCCTTGCAACATTGTTGCCAGTGACCAGTACCATGACGTCATCTCACCTGTTCCAATACTATTGTACCTATACAACAACCCCACTTTCTTTCGACGCTATACAGTCCCAGTGTTCCCCATGTTCAATTCCACTTGAGAATAGACGTTCTAGAGGGGGAAGTGGTCTGAAAAGTCTTGAGGCTAGAAGTTCCCACGACCATTTTCATTGGGATTTCCATTGAGGTATCCCACTATAATAATCCCACTCATATTTTCATTTATATTTTTGCCCATATGTTACCTTCTTCCACTGAGCTTTATTTCATTCATGTGTTCTTTAGGGATTATGAATTGTTACGACTCTATGGTCTTAAACTAAGTAACAGAAAGAAGCAAAACCATACAAGTTTTGTGAAATTCAGCAAACAATATAATTCCTTATGACATATAGTGAAAATTTAAAAGGAAAATATAGTCTTGTGAATTAAATCCTCAAATAATTCTAAATGTTCTAAAAATCAAAAAGTATAGAGTGTTCCATATGACTTCCAATAGTCCTGAATGTCCTGATGTAATCCAGAATGTCTTTGAACGAATTCACAATAATCCCAAAATAGTGTTAATCCAGTCAACGAGCACCTTAGTTCTTTCAATGAATAATTTAAATAATTCCTCTAGAATGCTATCTGATCACAACAATAAATAACTCCTCATACTAATCTTAATGTTGGCATCCGACAGCCCCATCCAAGCATATGTTGCTGGTTAGGAGTTGGAGATATTACATCGTTTTTCTCAATGTACAAGTTTGTTTATTATGTTCTTTTTTGTTTTCTTTTATTTTTCCTCTTATCTCTTTATTTGTGTTTTAGATATGAATGAATAATCTCTGTTTATCTCTACCGTATACAAAACCTAAAACACAATAAGATGACCAGGATGTGTCTCATAAGTTCACTTCCAGAACGTCTTAACGTCAAAAGGCCATGTTAGCATGTTTAGAAATTATCGTAAAGTAAAATCTACAATCATGGACAAAGGTTAGCTATCCATATATGTTGTTTACAAATGACCATTAGCTTAAACATCAATCTACAAGCATAGACAAAAGTTAGGTATACAGTATGGACATACATAACAGCATACACGTAGAAGACAATGTACGTAATTTTTATCTATCCTTTCCGTAATTCATTTTTCCTTTTCCTTTTGTTTCTCTCATACTGTTTCTAGTATGTCATATCAATATAACATTTTTATTATGCCGAACAATGCCGTCATTTCATATACAGAATAATGTTAAAAAAAAATCTTTAAAATAATGATACCAGAAATGCTATGCAAAGGAAAAGCTCAATTCCGTCTTCGTAACGCATATCGTGCTTATCAGCCTCGGCTGAAACGTTCTTACACACCATTACTCTTGCCTCCTATGTATTTGTACTTGTCTATAATAACAACTAACCTTATTCTTGTGGTTTCGCATTATTTTATTACGTACCTATCATGTACGTCGTGGATCTATTACATTTTTGTTTCTCTCAGATACCATCATTCAAATTACTGAATAAACGAAGTCCAACACGGCACATTTGACTTGTTAATAATTTGATAACAAACATTTTAAAACGTTCCTAGTACTGTTGAGTTATTTCAATGAACGGAATAATGTGCGGACTGGTATAGTTTTTCTTGTTTTCTATTTTGTAGGTTATTTTGAAATCTCGGAGACAGTTTACGAAGTGTAAGCGGGTGAGTGCCATACTACGCATTTGGCAAATTAGCAAATCAAGTTACCGAAACTTTCTCCTACCAAGTCGCACCTGTTGGAAAACATTTCCGTACGTAAGGAAATCATTTCAAAAGCAGTTAAACGGAGTATATAATGCAGTAAATAGATTATTGTGTAAAACAAAAATAAATTCATATGTCCATTTAATTACTTTGACACTTGAAATTAACTACTACATTTTTTATATTTGTACTAAATATAAATCTAATTATGAATAAATATGAGAGCAAGTATGTGGTGTTTTATGCCGAGACATTTTAAAATGCAAAATTAAATATATCCTGTCTTGATTTTAAATTCGCTACAAAACATACAATATTTACTTTTTTGATTATTGTTTTTAATGAAACTGTTAAATATTTCATGACGTAAAGGATAATACCTTTACATCATAGCTACAGGAGCTGGGTTAAAAAAAAACTGAAATACAAAGACTGCGCAAAACTTAATTATACGTTAAAATTCTTCTAATTTCATTTTGGAGAATTCGGATAATCTATTAAAAAACCACCAAATCTTTAAAAGAAATAGAATAAATTTGTGTATTTTAGATAAATGGTCAGCGAGATGAAATTATAAATGTAAATAGTATAAACTATGTTCAATAGATCGCAATAAAAGAACGTGAATCCGTTTTGAGAACGAACATAATAGAACGAACATAATACGTAATTATTCTCCTCGGTTACTACCTTGAAAAATCAGAAAAATATCAGTTGATGGCATGCTTTCGTATCTCTATTTAAACACTCTCCGTTCTATGTTTTTATGTAAATATGAATATATGTGCAAGGTGATTTTCTTAAAACGAAAAACTGAGATTTTGAGATTTTTGTACAAAAGTCGTACAGTTTAATGTAATGAAGTAATTCTCGAGTGATAAGAGCAAAACAAAGATCACTGTGAAAACTTCAGCTCTTTGTCAAGGTACGGATTTATTGTTAAACATTTCTGAAGTCATTTCGTCAATTTTAGTGCCCATACATGCAAAATCCATTCAAGCAAGACCACCTGATTATCTGAAGCGACAAACTAATAGACCTGTACAGAACCCATGTCGGTGTGGGCAGTGACGATCAGCAATGTTCTTTAGTTACGCTACTACACTGCTACAAAAACACGTTTTATGTTAAATACCCTCATCCCCAATTAATTGTTTAAATAATTGCAGAGAGTGCCCCGTCTCCCCTTCACCAAGTCAATCCCTTCCCAACCCACCAACTCCATCCCACCCCAAACACTTTGGCGGAATAATTGGGAATTTTGTGGTTTTTCTATCGGTAGTTTCAGCAGACACATAATCTGTCAACGAACGGTGCAGAATGTAAACTTATCATCTCAATTCTCCGTTGCATAGGAGGATTTAATCGCGTTTAGAATCACGGCATTTCTTGACATTTCTGAATAGAGCGTAGATTTATATCACATGGTCTTCTAATTATGCCTTCCAGGAAATAAACCATAATCATGTGTTGGGGGCATGTAACAAACACAACAAAAAAGCGTATAAAGGAGGTAACTTACCAGAGCACTAACCTGTACTCTCTGAGGTTATCCTACACGCACCCTAAAGTTATCATACACCCACCCTAAGGTTATCCTACACCTACCATAATGTTATCATACACCCACGCTAAGGTTATCCTACACCTATCCTAAGGTTATCCTACACCCACCCTAAATTTATGATACACCCACCCTAAGGTTATGCTACACCCTCTCTAAGGTTATCCTACACTCACCCTAAGGTTATCCTACACCTACCATTAGGTTATCCTACACCCACCCTAAGGTTATCCTACGCCCACCCTAAGGTTATCCTACACCCGCTCTAACGTTATCCTACACCCACCCTAAAGTTATCATACACCCATTCTAAGGTTATCCTACACTCATCCTAAGGTTATCCTACACCCACCGTAAGGTTATCCTATACCCACCCTAATGTTGTCTTACACCCACCCTAAGGTTATCCTACACCCACCCTAAATGTATCATACACCCACCCTAAGATTATCCGACACTCACCCTAAGGTTATCCTACACCCACCCTAAGGTTATCCTACACCCACCCTAAAGTTATCCTACACCCATCCTAAGGTTATCTTACAAGTACCCTAAGATAATCCTACTTCCTCTCTAAGGTTATCCTACAATCACCCTAAGGTTATCCTACACACTCTCTAACGTTATCCTACACTCACCCTAACAGTTATCCTACACCCACCTTAAGGTTATCCTACACCCTCTCTAACGTTTTCCTACACCTCCCCCAAGGTTATCATACACCCTCTCTAAGTTATCCTACACCCTTTCTAAGGTTATCATACACCAACCCTAAGGTTATCTTACACCCTCTCTATGGTTATCCTACACCCACCCTAAGGGTATCCTACACCCACCCTAATGTTGTCTTACACCCACCCTAAGGTTATCCTACACCCACCATAATGTATCATGCACAATCTCTAAGGTTATCCTACACCCACCCTAAGGTTATCCTACACCCTCTCTAAGGTTATCATTCACCCTCTATAAGGTTATCCTACACCTACCCTAAGGTTTTCCTACACCCACCCTAAGGTTATCCTACACCCACCCTAAAGTTATCCTACACCCATCCTAAGGTTATCTTACACGTACCCAAAGATAATCCTACACCCTCTCTAAGGTTATCCTACAATCACCCTAAGGTTATCCTACACACTCTCTAACGTTATCCTACACTCACCCTAACAGTTATCCTACACCCACCTTAAGGTTATCCTACACCCTCTCTAACGTTTTCCTACACCTCCCCTAAGGTTCTCATACACCCTCTCTAAGTTATCCTACACCCTTTCTAAGGTTATCATACACCAACCCTAAGGTTATCCTACACCTTCTCTATGGTTATCCTACACCCACCCTAAGGGTATCCTACACCCACCCTAATGTTGTCTTACACCCACCCTAAGGTATCCTACACCCACCATAATGTATCATACACAATCTCTAAGGTTATCCTACACCCACCCTAAGGCTATCCTACACCCACCCTAAGGTTATTCTATACCCTCTCTAAGGTTATCCTACACCCACCCTAAGGCTATCCTACACCCACCCTAAGGTTTTCCTACACCCACCCTAAGGTTATCCAAACCCACCCTAAAATTTTCTTATGCATGCTCTATATGACTAGAGTATTTTCCTGCTTTAAAAAAAAACAACACTGCAATAAATGTTTTCAAAATTATTATGTCTTTACAAATCAATTAATGTTTTGAAATTAGCAGTCCACTTCAAGCTTTTTGGAAAGCCAACATTTTGTCGTTATAACAATGGCTAGGAAGGGAGTTCTTAAGAAACCTGTACCACATTTGCACATCAGAATATTCAAATAATATTGATTTAAAAGAAATCTGAAAACAATATTTGAAGTGTGCGCATTTGTGAAACTTTTTAAAAAAAACTTATATCTTAGTTATAAAGTACAACAGAAATTTGATCAGAACTTATTAAGAGAAAATTCTTTCTAAATGTTGACTGTAAATTAACACATCTTTAGAAAATATTGTATATGGTACATAACGAGAGTTGCATAACAGGTAAATGCCAGTGGAATACAAAGTTTCAACACACGAAATGTCAAGGTAACTGTAAATATCCAGATCGGCACATATTACAATCTTCCGCTATCTTATATACGGTCTAATATCAGTGTTTTGACATTGTTTATACATCTTGCTTGTGAACACTGATTTGTAAGACCCGCGAGCGTATTTAATGAAAACTTTTACACCGTGCCAGTGAAATTCTAAACATGTTAATAAATGTGCATGGTTTTATATGTGTAAGTGCCAGATTCTCAATTAGAAAACACTTCCCACTACATTCTCCTGCAAACTTAGTAGAGCTAGTGTTTTCTCCACCCACTTTAATTGTTGAGAAAGATAAACAGTATATTTGTATGAATAAACACGAAACTCAATACCTGCCTAAGACAGTTCTAAGTTCATTGAGGAATTTTGTCTATATTTTATATATAACTTGGAAAGATAAACAAATTTGTCTTCATGCGAATTTTTCAGATTCTGCGGATAAAGCTTTTATCTCGCTTGACGCACAAACTTGTGCTAAAAATATAAGGTAGCGTAAAACAGACGTCTTGCAGTTACGGCTTTTAAAGATGTGAGTGATTAAATATTTTGAAATGTGATGTTAGGGCTTCAAGTTTACATGCAGATGTCCGGGTTTACATTTATATACACATCAAGCTTTCTTTTAAATGGACTAGAAAAGAAATTTGGCAAGTGATTTAACCAACAAGATTATAGTCAAAAAAGAGATAGGAAAAATAGATTGATTACAAACGCATACCTGCTCACCGTAATGTATGCATACATACATACATACATACATACATGCACGAACAGGCATGTACAAATGCATCACTTAAAGTACTAATGCATTTCTGTTTGTATTTATTTGCATTTTATTTTTATGCTATACCACGTCATAATTCTTACTTTCATCGGTCCCTCCTTTAATCCACCCTCCTCTCCATCTTGACTCCAATACAAGGCATGTGTTCAATTCCTTTGTTCTAGTGTATTCAGTTGATGTAATAGCCTAACAACCATTCCGTTCCATCGGTCAATAGATGCTTGCTCCGTTTTTTTTAATAATTTGCTCTAGATACAAACAACCTCAAACAGTACATGTACTTTTGCAATACACTTCTGTCTAGACTCTTCATTGATACTACACATGTACTTTGCAATACACTCTAGTCTAGACTCTACATTGATACTACACATGTACTTTGCAATCCACTACAGTCTAGACTCTTCATTGATACTACACATGTACTTTACAATATACTACAGTCTAGACTCTGCATTGATGATATACATGTACTTTGCAATACACTACAGTCTAGATTCTTCATTGATACTACACATGTACTTTGCAATATACTACAGTCTAGACTCTTCATTGATACTACACATGTATTTTGCAATACACTACAGTCTAGACTCTTCATTGATGCTACACATGTACTTTGCAATATACTACAGTCTAGACTCTTCATTGATGCTACAGGTGTATTTTGCAACACACTCTAGTTTAGACTCTGCAGTGATGCTATACATGTACTTTTGCAATTTACTAATAATAATAATAATAATGATAATGATGAGGACTTTGTATAGCGCCTAATCTTTAGAAGCTCTAAGCGCTTTAAAACATTAGACAACACCTATGAGACCAAAAACATATAATGATATGATTACAAAAACAAACACTATGAAATTAGAAGAAAAAAAATTGCTGAGAATATTAAAGGTAGGACACATTATTAGGTGTTTAAGTTTCTTCTTGCAGTCGAAATAAGTGAGTTCTGAGAGCACTCTTGAATGGGATCACTGTGTCTTTGTGTCTAAGTTCAGTGGGCAATTCATTCCACGTTGCTGGGCCCGGGTATGCAAAAGAACGCTGTCATTATGACTTTGTTTTCATGGTAGGAATAATGAGTATACGATTGTCAAAAGGGGAACGTAAGTATCTTGCTGGTGTGTACACATGGGTGAGGTCGGATAGGAATGTTGGACCAGAGTCCGACAGTGAAACGTAGCACAGAGAACAAATTTTGTGTTTGATTCTGGATCCAATGGATAGTCAGTGTAGGGTACAGAGCAAAGGAGAGGTGTGCTCTGATCGTGGTACTCTAAGTATGATCCGAGCAGCTGTGTTTTTAGCTTTTTGAAGTTTCTGGAGTAGATATTGAGATGAACCAGACAGAATTGAGTTACAATAGTCCAGTCTTGAAAGTACCAATGAACACACAAGTGTTTTAGTAGCATCATCTGAAAGATATTTGCGAATCGAGATGATGCATCTCAGCTCAAGATATGCAGCCTTGCATATGTTCATGTCATGTTGGTGCAATGTGAGAGTACTGTTCAGAGTAACACCTCGGTTTCGTACATTTGTGTGAATTTAATGTTGGTGTTGCTGATATTTATTGTTTGAGGTAAAGGATGTGAATGAGAAAGTACTTGTGTTGTGATCAGAATGACCTCAGTTTTATCATCATTCATCTGCAGCTTGTTACACGTCATCCATGATTTCACATCAGAAATGCACCTCTCTACACCTTGGATGGTAGCATCAACTTCAACTGGGTGGCTAGATTTGTATATTTAGGTGTAATCAGCGATCAATTGGTGAGACAATGGATGATCATCTATGACACTTGAGAGCGACTGAGTGTATAGAATGAAGAAAACAGGTCCAAGAACAGACCCCTGTTGGACATCACAACATAGATCAAATGGGCTGGACTACAGTCTAGACTCTTCATTGATGCTACAAGGTACTTTGCAATATACTATAGACTCTTCATTGATGCTACACGTGTATTTTGCAACACACTCTAGTCTAGACTCTTCATTGATGCTACACATGTACTTTGCAATATAATATAGTCTAGACTCTTCATTAATGCTACACGTGTATTTTGCAACACACTCTAGTCTAGACTTTTCATTGATGCTACACATATACTTTGCAACACACTCTCGTATAGACTCTTCATTCATGCTATACATGTACTTTTGCAATACACTCTGGTCTAGACTCTTCATTGATGCTACACATGTACTTTGCAATATACTGGAGACTCTTCATTGATGCTACACATGCATTTTGCAACACACTCTGGTCTAGACTCTTCATTGATGCTATACATGTACTTTTGCAATATACTAGTCTAGACTCTTCATTGATGCTATATATGTACGTTTGCAATATACTACAGTCTACACTCTTTATTGATGCTACACATGTACTTCACAATATACTATAGTCTAGACTCTTCATTGATGCTACACATATACTTTGCAATATACTCTGGTCTAGACTCTTCATTGATGCTATATATGTACTTCGCAATATACTACAGTCAAGACTTTTCATTGATACTATCCATGTACTTTACAATATATTCTAGACTAGACTTCATTGATGCTACACATGTACTCTGCAATACCTCTATTATTTAATTCTGAAAACGACATAATTAAGTCTCTTTAAAATGGTAAATAAGTCAGTCAGTCATAAGTAAAAACGGTATAGCTGGCGCCTTTAACTGCTCATTATGTGTGGGGGCAAGTGTGTGTGTGTGTGTGTGTGTGTGGGTGTCTGGATTTTTTAACGTAGCTTTACAAGTTTTTTTCATGACGCTATGATGTCCGCAGTGTGGCAGTTTATAGTGATGTCTAGCACTGGGGCATTAAGCAGCAGACATGTAGCATCATGTTCAACCCAGTTACATTATCTTTACACCAGGACAAGCAGTCCTAACACTAACCTCCTAGTACCATTTTATAAGTCTTTTGTATGACTCGGCTGGGTTTCGAACCTGCGACCTCCCGCATCCGAGGCGGACGCTCTAACCCCTTAGGTTACCAGAGCGTTCCGTTACTACTCATCGACACAGACAGACAAACTGAGGTGCAAATATACATCTTTCATAAGATTTCAGAACGATAATTTGCTTCCTTTTTTCTAAACGTTTGTAACAAAGGGATAAAAATAGAGTCACATGATATGATGAAGGACCCATACAAATTTGCTTTTTTCTCTGCATTTTTGACAAAAACGAAAATATTATTGTACCAAGGTCTCTTTTTTTCTGCCACGAACTTCTCATATATTTGAATTGATCAAAATGAAAAAAAGGATGGAGGAAACATGAATAGGTTGAATTGTTTACTTGTATAATTTATATAGTGTAATGATATAATGAGTTTTATTAATTAGACAGACTCTGAATAATAAATTACAATTCTACACAACATTTTGTGGCAAAACAAGTGCCTAACGTTGTGCTCTTTAAAAGTCATTGAACCCTGCAATGCTCTGGAAAGAATAAAACCCAGATACGAGGAATAAAAAACCAACAGGTGTTCTCGGAATTTTCTTAAACCATAAATTCTCCGAGGTTGTTAGCTTGTAAGCGTTCTTTAACCAAGTGTCCTGGGAAAAAAATATATCAAAGACGCAGACAAGATATTATGAATAACATGCCTTGCAAGCATAAAGGAAAAATGATTTATCTTCTTTGGATTAGTAAAACAGAACAAAACAATAAAAACATCGACGATGACTAGATGTCTAATGAATTCATAATTAATTCTGCACTTTATAATAAAACGTATTTGATATGTAACCATCTTGTTTAGTAGTGAGCATTTCAATTTGACAAAGATCTGCGAATTTCTTTGCATCATGACAGAAAAAAAATCAATGTGTAAATAAGATCTACAATAAAAATTTAGTAAGCCACGACTTACTTTCAGTTTCAAATCAACAATGTATTTTATAAGGACATATATTCTAATAATGATGATTTCCATTTGTATAAAGATATATAACTCTATAGCTTTTTGTTTGTTTAAAACAACTCGATTGTGTCACAGATCATTACACAAACCATTTACTCTTGAAAGAAAAAACGGTAATGTGAAAAATACTCAGTGCATGGGATGGATGATCATTGACCCTTTCAAGTGCCGGAACCGTGGGTCGAATCTGGAACCTTACATGTACTCAGTATTTATTGTCGTTAAGATGTATTGTTTGTCTCATCAAGTGTAAATGTGAGTACAGAACATTTTCTACTGTAAAGAGCTTGCATTTGTTTTCGTTTGACTCCCTACCTGATTACTTGATTACTGAACAATGGTTGTGAAGTCATTAAAATACTTTTCATATTAATATGGAATGTACATCTAATTTTAACCTAATTTGTACTCGCTTGTAAGTCTGAGCCAACTGCAAATTACATAGACCCAGCTCTTCCGTCATATAATGCGCTAGCAGATCTAGGTCTATGCAGTTTGTTATGAATATTCAGCAGAATAAGCAGTAAAGACACTGATCTGCCGACGCATGTTGTGACGACAGATCAGGATCTATTCTGTTTGCAGTTGGACGCAGCTAATAAGCGAGTCCCGACGGTAATTTTCAGTTGTTTGCATGGATAAACCACGACTGTTTTTTGGCATGTTTCATAAGATATAGTTGTTGTTTCGAATTGTCAGTGAAGAAATGTTATATTCTCTCCGTAGTTTGCTCCTTTTCTAAATATTAAAATTCAATTAATTTTAAAAATTAGCGGATACTTTTCTAATTTATTTGAAATATGCACATACTGGCTTTCCATAAGTTTGTAAAGCAAAATATTGTATTTGTTGTTGGACGAAGCAGTAATTATTGTTATATTTTCCATTGGAAGTTTTATTTCATTTTTTTAAAAAAAAGTTTAACTCGTATATATTTCTTATCACTGATCGTGCCGCTGTTAGTAGTCTGAAATTCAAAACAGAATGCCCATCTTGTAATTTAGTATTTCAACACATTAAAAACGATTTATGTGATGTGATTTTGATTTTTAACGTAGCTTTAACAATTTTTCAGTCATATCGCTACGATGTCTGCAATGTGGCAGTTTATAGTGATGTCTAGCACTGGGGCATCATGCCGCAGACATGTAGCATGATGTCCCACCCAGTCACATTATCCTGACACCAGGCCGACCAGTCCTAACACTAACCTCTTAATGCTGAACGCCAAGCGAGAAAAAAAACGATTTATTTCTTCTCTTTTGTTTAACTTTTATGCAACGCAAGATAGGCCAGAGAATCACGCTAGAAGTATTTTTCTTTGGTTTCTTTTACTTGTTAGTTCAGCTATAGTTGTTGCATATCCAATCATCAACAGCTATTTTCTCCTATTCTTTAACTCTTTTGCATTTGGCACAGCTTCGGTTATTTATGAGATACATAACAATGCCTCGGATGCATGTCGGCGAAGTAATTTAAAGAAATATCGTACATTTGTTTTCGGCAGAAATTTCTCAGATAATAAAGAAATCCTAAAGTATTCGGGCCAGTTCGGATGTTTCCATGATTGAACTGACTGTAGGATTGACAGAGAAGCTGCGGGTGACAAAAGTTATATGCATTCATAACTTCGCATGGCAGAAATCGGCGGCATACATTCGATATATGATCCTTAAGATAGACCAAGAAGTTGCGAGTTCATTTTCTGGTGTCGTTTTTATGTCCCAAAGCAAGCGTAAATTACAGTTTAGAATAACATTATTCTGTGTAATTTTGTAGTTGATTCTAATAATCCAAAGTCATCTGACGCAACTTCATACTTTCACGGATCAAGACCAGCTTCTGAAGGTCTGATTGCACGTTTTTGTAGGAGTTTCCAATAATAGTTGGCGTGAAAAATTTAGAACAATAGAAAAACACGGAGTCCAACTGTTGGCCTGGGATCTGCCGTCGCATAATGTGCTAGCAGATCTGGATCTATGCACTTTATTAGGAATAATCAGTACAATAAACAACATATACATTGATTTGCATTATGCGTTAACAACCGGCTATTACCCTCGCATATGCTGTAGCAATAGATTGAGCCGGAACTTCAAAGGCGTGAAACAAACTTATTTTTTAATGTGGTGAGGAACACAAAAGCGCGAAGCGAGTGTGTAACCACGACGCTATCCAGGCAGCATGCAAAGCCGTTTAATTGACTGTCCGTTTTCTTTTCTCCTCTCTGCTTAAAGGCAGACATACGGAAAAAGCCTGATTGATTCAAAGATGTAGTTAGATCCTTTCCAAGATTAAATAACACATAAATAAGTAAGATTTTATTTCTACTTTTGTTACGACTTATTTCATTTATTAATATACGTGACTAAATTTTAACGTACTGAAGAAACAAAGCGAAATGGAAAGCATCTTCAAAGTATACCGATGATAATGCAATAAACGTATTACAGGCTGCCGAGGACAAATCACGTAGAAATGAATTCCATGGTACTAATAGGAACTTCCTATTTTCCCCATGAATTGACACTATTCAGCTAGTCATATCACATAACGCCTTAGTTGTATTTCAGCTATACTTCGACGTTTTTAATATATATATATATATATATATATATATATATATATATATATATATATATATATATTAATAGGAGACAGTTAAATACAATCATATGGGGAGTACGCTGATATTATCATCTATTTAATGGAGTTTTTTTAATAATATGCTTTAAAAAATAATTATAGATATTAACTGCAAACTGTTATTCAGTTACCTGCACAAACGCCTTTATTAAAAATCATCTGTCAGCGCATTCTATTGTGCTCAACATGTGAATCCAATTCATTAAGAATGAACCGCAAATAGCCCTCACATATTGTTCGAATTTGCAACATTCCTCCGACCTCTATTTTATCACTGCACACACTACACGGCTTGGCATACCCCACGACCGAAAATAGTGGACTAACAGAAAGATAGCAAACAGATCGGATTCCCTTGTGTGCGCATGCGGGATAGGCGTGTTGGTCTATTCCAGGAACCATTTGCATCGAAGCGATATCGGTTCACCTAACCAAAGAGCTCAAAAATCCACAAAACAGAATGGTAAGTTTTTAATTATAAATCACCCTTATCAATTTTATTCGTAGAATTCGAGAATTTGAAGATCGGCCTCTTGGCGTAACTTGTCAGTTGCCTCCTAGCTCTCATGGAGTATGAATAGTATTGAGGATGCCATTCAGGAATGTAATATCAACAATGCTACTTCTTCCAAAAAATTCTTTTCTCCTTTTCTCATAAATTGTATCGTTATTCTTAACTTTGAAGCAATTTAACAAATGTATCTAAATTGTATTTCAGTCGTAATCCTAAATTTAAATTGAAATTATTGTATATGAATGTACTGATGAGAACACTGCATGTATATTTTGATTTCCTAATCTGGTATATCACCTCTACAATTCACATCAATTACCGAAGAGTTAACAGTTCCCTGATATTTTTTTCGTATTTTTTTCAGACGGACTTCAAAGTTTCAGACAAGCAGCTGAATGGTGAGTAAATTCTACATGTGTTATCCACAGAAATTTTACGCGATTCAAGAAGATATCCGGATGTAGGGTATCTTTTGCATTAGAGTATGAAGACCAAAATTCTTCGTTAGATCCAAACCCTTGGATTATTTATATTTATAGAAATGGATTATTAGAATTGTTTTTATACTGACATATTACGTTTTAACGAATTAGGGTGGAATACAGTTACAATGGCTGTTTTTTTTCCGACCAGGCTTGCATTCTATACACACATTCTTTGTTGTATGATGTGTAAATGCATCACAGTGCAGTGACACTGTCTGGCAGACGTATGAATCAATTACGAGTACATGTGGTGTAGTAATAGTCTTGTCATATTAAATTTACTGAATACAAATTATATATGTTAATAAGTGAACACAGACATATGTATTCAGCATTGATGTTTGCCTTGAATAATCGGTGTGTACATGTAATCTAACAGCTCGCTCCACTGAGAGTTGCAGCTAATTCCGGTGCGACTTCGTGTGAATGATGAGAAGTGTGTTTAACGGCTAGTATTTTCGCTTAAAGGGGAGAGCGGAACAGTAAAATAAATAGTTTACAAGACGATATCTGCCTCTCCTCAAGAGGTTCTTTCAACATCTCGTTTAGTCTAGTTTTCTTATTGATGACCGCTACTAGAGAGGCACCAAGAAAGCACCATGTTTAGTGGTCAGGCTGCTCTGAGATTGTATATACATGTGCTTGTGTGTAATGGAACAACGTGTGTTTCATTGGAATATACCAATTATCAGTTTTCCTGCTTTGCCCCCCCCCCCCTTCATTATCTGCCTGTAGTCTCAGTAACATAGCTATACGCAGAAACCATATATGGCGCGTGCTGATACCGTGTGAGCTAAGCGTTGCTAATGGCTACAAGCCTCGCATTGAGATAACAGTGCGTTGCATCGTCTGCTTGCAAACTGGTTCTTGCATTTCGAAGTATTACTGTCGATCGCTCTAAAGATTGATTATTTCTTGCACTACTGTCACAAACTTTTGAGATAATTGCTTTTTGTAAAGGGCCACAGCTGGAGGTAGTTTTACATTTGTTTTTTTATTTTCCCCATGTCTCGAGGGTGTAGCTCCGTTTTGTTCATGTACACCAAAGCTAGGTAACCGTCTGTTTAACATCGCCCCAAATATATCATAAGTTTTCATCTCTGTGTGTGCATAATGTAAGGTCCAGGTTTTCGAGTCTCCATTTCAATCAAGTATCTTTTCTTCCAAAATAATGTCAAAATACAGCATTTGATTTGCAAATCTTAAGGAGTCAATAGGATTTTTTTTTTTAAAAATGTATTTAAACCATTATGGAATATTTAATTAATTATCTAGTTAATTAGTAAATTAGTAATTAATGATACTTAATCAAATGATCACTAAGTAACGGATTTGAACAAATATTATACATTTTTAAGACTTTAGTGAATCAGTGAGTCAGCTGTTATTCATTGGTTCCAAATTCATTATTTAAAATCCATCAAACGAATAGGTACTGGCGGTGGATGGTCGAAGGTCCTGACCTTTACAGATCTCGCACATCTCACCCCTCTCCATGTGGATTCTAGTCTCGGTTCGCCCAACCTGGGCTTGTGAGAAAGCTTGCCAGTTGCATCGCCTGAGTCAGAGATTCTTTCTGGGTTCTCCCTTAACTGATATATACTGGTCTTTATGCATAGCCTGCCATGTGCTGAAAAAATGGTGTTAAACCCACACAACTAAACCAAACCAACAAGTCAAACAACAGGATGAAAACAAAATAAAAGTTAAATAAATCTCATTTACTTTCAATGAACATAAGTTTATAATAATATAGTGTCGCCGTCGTTGAAAGCCACAGGCGAAATCCGCTACTCTCTTTTTTCATCCGTGATTGTCTGAGATACGACTGTCGTTTATTATTAATATGCATAAACCTGCTTGATCACCGCGAGCTCGGAAGGCTGAACCAACAGGGACTTTTATTCTCAGTGAGTGAGTCAGTAAGATTTTCTCCTCGAAGGACATGTCTTACTGATCGGTAAAAGGTTGTTTCGTATCAGAGTTAATTTCACTGACTCGTGGATGACTTATTTGTTTTTTTTTTATTCGTTTATCGTCCGTCAGTCAGTTAGCAAAAGTTTATAATTGCTACTGCTCACAAACTAGTAGACGATTGCTATAAACCTTTACACGCATTCATCCCATGATCTAGTTGGTCTTAAATGAAAACTTCGCCGCTAATCTAATAACCAGTATGGCTGCCACCTCGAAGATCTGAATCTTGTTATCACAACTACTCCGAAATCGATAATCATCTCAACATGGGATTTTAAATTTTGATCGTGTCTGGTTAGTTCGAAATGAAAATGGTGCCGAGTTCATGTCCAATGTGGCCGCCACAGTGACCATTTTTAAAACCGTGTTATCGCTTCTTCTGCAGAACGGAAAGTCACATTTGGCATGCTGTTTCCACCAGAAGACATACTATGATGTCCAGTCAGTCTTAAATGAAACTGTTGTTGATCTGATGGCCATATGGCCACAGCAATCATCGTCAAAATCTTGTTATGGATGGTCATATCAACATGGGATGTTTAGTTTGTATGGTGCCAATATGGTATCCAATATGGCTGTCACAATTGCCATGTTGAAAATATTGTTATTGCTAATCCTTCTGAGTAAAAAAATAATGTTACCATGGGATTTTCACTTCTTATGTCATAAAGTTGGTCCAAAATGAAAATGGTGCAAATCTGATGTCCAATATGGCCACCACATCTGCCATCTTGACAATATTGATATCTTCCTGAATGAACAGTTACATTGGCGTGTGTTTTTCGCCTGAAGACGTCTTATGATGTATAGTTGGCCAAAATCAACATGGGGTCAATCTGATGTCCAATATGGCCATCAATTCTGCCATCTTGAGAATATTGCGATCACTACTCCTCCTGAATGGATGACCGTATCAACATGGGGTTTTAACTAAACAACTTCATATGATATCTAGTTGGCCCTGATAATGACATTCAGATATTCATGTGCTTGCCACAGTGACCATGTTGAAAATCTTGTTATCGTTATTTCGTCCAAATGAATGTTCATATCGGTACGATATTTTTTGTTGTTTTTGCAAAGCTTATTATGATATCTAGTTAATCGTGAATGAATACGGTGCCGATCTGACTTCTAATATGACTGCCACAATGGCCGTCTTAAAAATCTTGTTGTCACTACTTCCCCATGATGGCTGCTTACATCGACATTCTGCTTTCACCAAATTACATCTTATGATTTCTTGTTTTTACTAAATAGAAATGTTGCCAGTCTGATATTGAATATGGCCACCATGCCATCTATATTGTGTCAATGGGATTTCCACCAGGAGATTTCTTATGATGCATAGTTGGTCCCAAATGAAAATGGTCTCAAGGCGACATCCAATTTATCCACCACAGCAGCTAATTTGAAAATCTTGTTATCATTGAAGAATATCAAAGATAGCTTCAACAATCATCATTTAAAGAAAGAAATTGTCTTCATCATTTTGGTTTTATTATTATAATGATGTTTCTTTCAAAGAAATCGTAGATTTTAAAAGAAAATGCCATCATCCAACATGGTTTATAGTTGATCGGACGTTTTAAGACGACTTTTAACTTTCGTTGTTTGAAAATTCGGATGACTGATATACTAGATAGTGTTTGACTCATTGCTGATAGCTATCATAAAGTCGTTACTCGAAGACGAGAATAAAAGAAAAAAAAAAGGACAGGAATGAAGAGGGAACTGAGTTTGATTCACGCAGTTGCATCTGTTACATGTCGATTGTTGTTATATGTAGTTACTGTTTTTCTTTGTTATTCAGTTTGAACATATTAAGTAAGGGCATACACTAAACAGATTGTCATAACACTGACTTCTTAATGCTGAGCGCCAAGCGAGGCAGATGTTAGTACCATTTTTGTAAGTCTTTGGTATGACTCGGCCGGGGATCGAACCCACGTCCTCCCGCATCCAAGGCGGACGCTCTAACCACTAGGCCACCAGAGTGGTCGATTAATTTGGTCAAATGACGAATGGTTATTTTTTTTAACCCTACTCACCCCAAGTAGACATTATGAGAAGTATTTTGATGAAAACCCAGTATCAATACAACCATCCTTTCCTCCACCAGCTATTACTGGCCTCCATGTTTTAGTCTGTCATTTGCGGAAAAATGGCGATAAACACACAACAACAACAACAACAACAAGAACTATCTATTCAGGAAGACTAGCAATATCATGATTTGTAAGATTACCAATGTAGCCTACACCCTGGAGGTCTGATACGACTACCCGTTCAAGAGGAATAACGATCAAATTATTTTGTTAAGATGGCCGCCGTAACGGTAATGGTGGATGATATATTGGAATTTTTTAAAAAAAAATTAGGACCCTTGTGACGAATCTGTGTGTAAGGTTTAATTGCAATTCTAATAACAGTTTAGGCGGAGTAGCGATGCAAAACTTGTGGTAATTGACGGATATCGGTCGACATGCCATCGCATAAGCGTATGTGATCTATGACAAGATGAACTGTTAAAGAAAGAGAAAAAATAGAAACAAAACCAAAAACTTCAAATATTGGCACTATTCCAAATATGTTTTGAGTCATTTTGAACTCTAGATATATCAGAAGAATATTTTTAGAAACTTGTTTTTTTTTATAATTATAAATAAATCACTCACACTCATGAATCTTCAAAGTGTAAGGGCCACAAGGAGAGTAAAATAAGCCGCCCCTCCCTGGGTTCTGCTTTCTATTCTATGTTGACGCCGGTATCGAAATTTAGTACAATCCAATCAACATACGGGGATTAAATTGAATGCCATTTTATAACCTGCCTCTACTTTCAGTTGGTTATCAGTAATTTGGTAGTAACTTGATGCTGCGTTGCGGATCAGTGATACTTTGGCGCACATCAAAATGATATACAATCGTTTACAGATTCAACTACAAGATAAACGGCCATTAGCATGTTGGAAGCCTGTAAAATAATGCCTTTGAAACAAAACTCTTATCAACTTTGCAATTTATTTGGGCCTTGCTTATCATCTCGATCATTAAAAACAATTATTACGCGTAGTACCTTTTGAGGAATGTATTGAAAATCCTTGAATAGAGGTCATGCACCCAACATTGTATCTGCTGCTCTTTGGTGCGAATAAACAGGAACATATCGCACTTCTATTGTAAGGTGCTGTATTTGTAAAAGGTTCATCTCTATATACTCCCCCTTCCCCTGCCCCTTCTTCTGATATATCTCGAGTTCACAATGACCCAAAATAAATTTGGAATCGTGCTCTCTCGCGAAGTTCTCTTTAGACCGCAATCATATTTGCAGAATCTATTTATTCTGAGTTTTAATCCCTGTCAGTTTGGCTTGATCATTTTGAATTTTCCCCGTTACTGACTTGTTGCAAGGTGCATGATTAGCATAGTAATCTTGCAGACGTGCTACTGGCGTATTTAATGAGATCGATGTCTGACATACCCTACCGTATATACTCGCTTATAAATCTAATTAAATTGCAAACAGCAAAAGCCTTGACCTGACGTATCATAATGTGCCTAAAGATTAGGTTTTATGTTATTTGTTCTACTGATTACTCATAATAAACTGCACAGAACCACATTATGCGATAGCAGATCTGTATGTGAAGTTTGCAGAAGGACTCGTCTTATAAGCGAGTACAAACGGTTCAATGGATTTAATGAAACACGATCGCCCCTTCAAAAAAAAAAGCCTTTCTATGTCAGCTTTACTTTATGTCCTTTATATATCAACATCTGAGTAAAACATTTAAATAATTTACAGGATATTTTCGTTCGGTTGTAACACTTTGCTTGCTTTATTAATATATGATGTTCTATCCGCCATGCCATGTTAGATAATTTTGCTATACCGTGTCTTTAATTGGTGTGATTGAAATTATGTAAATTGTATATGCCAGCTCGTTCCCCCTAGCAGTTTTAATTTACTGTATACTATTAACAATGTAACAAATAAACATGAATGAACTGAAAATAGGAAGGCATACATGTAAGTTACATCCGTGATGTACAATCATCTTTCATGGTACATAATTCAATCGTAGCCATCTGAAATGGTAAAAGACGCGAACAGATATATTTTGCTACATACGTAGCTATTGTTCTTGTGAGGTTTTAAAAATAATTTTCGTATCTTATTCATATTTCAAGTGCATGCGCATTTACAGCAAGGGTGACTCATGTTTGCTCCGGACGAACCGGCGTTCCCTCCCCGGTGCGCATTGCTTTTGGACAGCTTAAATGCAAAAATACCGTGAACTCCTCGAAATGATGCCTACCAGCCCCCCCCCCCCGGGTGGATGGTACTCGCGGCCGGTTGTTCGTATCGCCTGCCCCTTGCATCCGTATCCACAGTAAATTTGAATATTCGTGGTAATACTACTCGCCAAGCATTAAAGAGCTGTTTGTTAACACGAAGTAATGACATCATACATTTGTGCAATTTTTTTGTACATAAACATTTAAAGTTCGCAATGGATCACAATAAGTGTGTCTCCTTGTAGCCCAGAAGTAACAATGTAAGTTTTACTTCTGTCTGTGAGTAGGGCAATAGTTGCTCAAGACAGTGCACACCAACCAATGCATTATGTGCTTTTGGATTACGTCGGGTCATAGCTATGCAAACAATATCATTTTATTAATGCTTAAACATTTATCATGCAATCAATAAAATTTATCATATTTTATGGGAATTTTGGTCCTCCACAAGGCTCGGCCCGCCCCGCTGCCCCCACTGTTTGTAATATAGCCGCATTAAAAATTGGTACTGGAGATTACACCAAAAGAAATTATATCCTTACTTGAATTTAGTTTAATCTAGTTTTATCAAATTTTATTCCCATATAGGTGGTATATATGCAAAATGAAAACGAAACACATTCACAAGAAATGACATATTCCATTCCCTTATACCACCCCCCCAACCACAATAGAAGGGTGTGTATTAAATATTAGCATCCCATCATGCACTGCGATCGTTCGCTCACTCAGGGGGCAGGGGCCAGTTTTATGTACAAATTTAATGCCGCATTCAGCGACCTAATATAAAAATCATAAAAAATCAAATACACAAGTGAGGTCAAAAAGGTCAATATTTTTGGATACCTATATTAAAACAAAGCATAAGAATATTATCCACTTAACCAAAGAAGTCAATGGCAGTTCATAGCAGAAGTTTATGCACCCTAACCCCAAATTTCTACCCACAATTTTCATGTCCGAAGGTCATTTTTGTCACCATGTGATGCTCACAGTGCAAACACAAACCCTTTTCCTTGATGACAGTTCTGCAAAACAGCGTGTACTAAACAGGTTGATGCAATTGAAAATATGTTGTTATGCACGCCGTTTTTGAGATATTCTACTTGCCCCAAACTCATGTGTTTACTGCTATGGGAGGCTAGCTCTTCTTCCTAGCCGACTATTGGTATTTCAACAAATTGGTACATAAAACCGGACCTGGGTCACATTTTATTCGCAAGCACATTACAAACGTATGATAGCAACTTTAATAGAAATAACGTAAATCCAGTAATTACTTTATAATTAATATAAATATAAACAAAGTTGAAAAATAAACAACTATAAATTGCATAAAATAATCATTGTTGTTTTTTTCGTCATCAGTATCGGTATAGTAATACATAATCACCATTATCATCATTATTCTTGCTGTCGTTGTCGTACTATTAGATATGTAAAACAGATACACAGAATATGTAAAGCAAAGACGTTTTTACTGCATATTTATGCACTCTAATAAAAACATAATGTGCCTCAGTAACGTTACGCTCTAGGTGTTAAATGCACTAATGTCAGGGGTAATATAAATATTAAAAGCAATCACTCGTTGACCTCACACTCTTCCAATTTTCGAGTGGTTATTCATACAAAAGCACCCTTAATTCTCGCACAATTTTCGTGGCAACAAGGATGGTTTCAGTGATGTGACTTTTGGCAGTTCTAATTTCTTAAATATTGCAAAAACTATTTAAAATAAATTTGCTTAAATCCACATGTATTTGTGTTAATATCAGGGTAACGTCAGAAACTAAAATCGACTTAACTGGATTTTGGCGCTGGAAGTCGCGACAAAGTAGGGTACGTTTAACATTCTCCCATTTAAATTATCTGCGTAAGATGTCGTACCCAACTAATTGTCGCAATATCTTGACGTGACGCATATCCGCTTCGAAAGGTATTTTGCCGTAAATGCTCCCGAAATTCACATGGAAAGGCGCATCAGATTCGCCGAAGTGGCAAAGAGACAATCCGTAGCAATACTGATACTGGTTTGGGTGCAGCATGTAAGCTTTTTTGTTACAGTAGTTTCTGTTGCCTTAGATGCGTCAGTCGCAGATCGGTGCAGACTTACATTCTTACATATGTATATGCGTACTCAGTGGTACGAATTCTATGCTAGCATGTGTATTTACGAGTCCATTTAGGATTTCAATCTACGTTACATTTAGAAATTTCAATAAGTTTACATAATATGATTCTAGGTGGGATTAAATTCACAAGATCTGTATCTATGGACGTTTTGGCAATAGTTTTAATCGCAAAGCATCACGCGTGTAAGGGTTACTTCAAATACATTATGGTCAGTTGACTTGTAAGGGAAAGAACTTGGAATGGCATTAGCCTGTCCGGCCTTCTCTTGCAAATGAGTCTGAAATTGCACCTATGATCAACATAGCATGACAGACTGGTCACTGTCTTTTTTTCCTGAACGCAGTAGCGTTGATACATCAATATTATACACCTGCCCAAAATTATAGAACTATTCCTGTCTAAACTTGATTAGCAGACCTATTTCTCCTGCTCCATTCCGATATATTTTTGTAAAGTTTATTTTATTTTATTTCAAATCAGCAAATAAATAACAAATAGTGATAAAACGAAGTTATTATGACAGATAATTACTGATTGTGTGCGGCATTATTTATTTTGCGGGGGGGGGGATAGCAGAGAAGAATAATCACTTAGATATAATGAATATTTTCTATGGTACCATCGATAATACTGCACAGAATCAAGAATACGTAACCATCCTAAGAGAACTGGTTCCGTGCGGCAACTAGTGCAGACCCTCAATTCACGCCTCCGCCTCTGCGCCCATCCCCACCCTAAACCACCCGACAACACACGGTTCCATCAGCCCAGTCATCACTTCGCCTCTAAAGATTGGAACGAAATTCTAAAGCTACACTGCACCAACCAGCTCTATTGTAATCCAAAGTATCAAATGACAAACTGAACCAGTGTGTATGTTGACTTGTGCAGCGTAAGTTATTTACAAAATCATCTCTATGTAGTCTTTTCGTTTTCTTTTAAAAACGTAAGAACACAATGACGCTTAATTCTTTGTCATATTTCAGATGCTCATCAGACCTTCACCCTTTTTGACAAGAAGGGCAACGGACAAGTGTTTACTAAAGATCTCGAGAACGTCTTCAAGAGCCTCGCCTTAAAGGTCGAAGACGACAAACTTAAGATTTGGGCTGATGAAGCAGATGAAGATGGTATGATTCTTTGAGTGTTTTACCACTGAACTCCGACAGTTGAGGCATAAAAAACAGTAATAAGTTTATGAAATTTTGAAACGAAGTGTTACTTAAAATTTAGCTCACAATTTTCTGCATGCCCTAATTTATATGGACAGTCTATCCCTCACGCGTAGAAAGAAGACATTTCAGAATGTAAATTTAACTGATACTTTCGTTTCGTCTTACAGACACATATACACAGTGCAAACAATATTTGTGCACTTTGTAAAGAAAGCAAGATCGGAAAAGTGTGTATGATTTTGGATTGTAAAGTAGCTTTAAAAACGTTTGAGTCATGTCGCTACGATGTCTGCAGTGTGACACTTTATTGTGATGTCGAGCGCTGTCGCAGACATGTAGCATCATGTCCAACCCAGTCACATTATCCTCGCACCTGGCCGACCTGTCCATAACATTAACCTCTTAATGCTGAGCGCCAAGCGAGACAGCTAGTACTATTTGTATAAGCCGTCAGCACGACTCGGCCGGGTTTCGAACCCGCGACCTCCCGTATCCGAGGCGGATGCTCAAACCACTTAGGCAACCGGAACGGTAGTACATAAAAGCAAAAAAAGGAAAAGAACCCCTCCCCCCCCAAAAAAAACAACCAAAAACAAACACTAGTTCATTCAGTATTGCGCAATGTTGTTGTTGTTGTTGTTGGGTTTAACGCCATTTTTCAGCACGATAGGCTATACATGGCGGCCAGTATTAATGGTGGAGGAAGAACCCGGAAAACCCCGGAAAGAACCACCGACCCACGAGAAGCTACTGGCAAGCTTTCTCACATGCCCACATTGGCTGAATCTTAGACTCGAACCGCCGCAGACAGAGGTGAGATGGCAGTGATCCGTAACGAAGAGCGCTTTAGACCACTCGGCCACTCGGGGCCCCATTGCGCAATGTACGCATTAATGTGTTAACAGCAATGATAATATTTTTAAATTAACACAAAATGTTTATACAGTACAGTGACTGACCAGTTCAATCTACTACAAACCGCACAGAACCAGATAAATACCGATAGATTTGGGCCTGTGCAGTTTGTAAGGAGTACTCAGTAGAAAAAAAAAAAAAAAAAAACAGCAGTGGCCCTGATCTGTAGGCACATTATGCTACAGCAGATCAGGAGCTATGTTGTTTGTTCGATAAGCGATGATATACGGTAATGATGCTGAAATGTTATGTCACTGCAGAACAAAAAGCACTTCTGAGTGAGCTGTGATTTTTTTTAATTGTATTTTCAGCCGTTGGTTACATCACATGGGAACAGTTTAAACCTTTATTTATAAGAAAAGTTAAGGAAGATGAAGACGAAAGGGAACTAAGAGAAGCTTTCCGAGTATTAGACAAACAAAATAAGGGAGTTATACCCGTAGAAGATTTAAAATGGATCCTTAAAAGCTTAGGTGATGATTTGACAGAGGAAGAAATTGATGACATGATTGCTGAGACTGATACGGATGGTAGCGGAACAGTAGATTATGAAGGTAAGAAAACGTGTTGTCTTCACGGTAATAGTTGCAGTGCATTTACTTAAAGTAAGTAAACAGCATAATGAAGATTTAGAAAACTAACTATTTAAGGTCAGTGATCCAGAAATGGGAAGATTGTTTTGAACTATTGGTTTGAAATTACCACTTTTCAGATGATTTTGGTAACATTTTCACAAGTTTTTCTTCTAATATAAAACTAGAATTTGCCATATCGATGTGCGCTTTATCGTTTTTCAAACTTACAGTGCAAAGTCACCTTCATAATTCCCCCAAATCAACACTACATTAATTACAGTTTCAAATAAATAAGAATGTTATAGGAAACTATTCAGAACTTTCCACATACCTTTCGTAATTCTAACGATAAATATGGTACTGAAATGTCTGAATACGCAAGAAACTCAGTGTTTGGGGAATCAAGATATACATAAACAATGTGTTTCAATCTTATGACAGTTGTCGATTTACTCAAGTGGCGCTCTACTGTTCAGTACTTTGCATAGAATTAGATTGTTAAATAAAAAGAATTTCCTCTGTTTTCCTCACTGGTTATACTGGCTATTTTAACAAGAACTTGTATATCTTAGGTATTGTTAAAATAACCTTTAATTTCCATTTATTTTGGTTTATGATTGACGGGAGTAACGCAAGTTATAGAGAATATAGCCTGGTCTTACATCAGATGTGCACCTATCATTTTCACTTCCTGGACTTCAGAGACAAATTATAAAAAGAGCCGAAAACTATGTTACATTTTATAAATTTGGTAATTCATTCATTGCACTTTCAGAAGCTGGTATTTTCTAGTCTGGTCAGATTGTTTTTCCCTTTTTTTAAAAACTACCAGATATAGTACACTTAAGATGTAATTCAGACTGATTTATCGAGCACAAGGTAGCAGTCAGTTTGGTTAGCTGTACGCCTAGGTCATGTACGATAACCTGCGCTCTAGAAGACCAGCGTTTGTGGTTGGTGAAAGGTAAATTGCTGTTGTGAAGATGCTCGATACACAGTGGAAACTATTTTGCCAGGGTTCGCACGGTTGTGAAAAGTCACTGAAAGTCACCGAGCTATGAATACTTCATTTGAAGACCTTCACAGTCCTTGATTTTTTCACCAAAGTCATTGAAAGTATTTGAATTTGAGAGATTTTGCTTTTTTGCTTTCAAGTCATTTATTTAACGTTGAAAGATGATTGGAAGTACAGTTTGACTTTTCCATCATCAGCTAGACATTCTGTAATTAACAGAATCCACGGGAAGTTATTGAGCATTTTGTATAGCGTCACTTTCACATAATGTAATTAACGCATGCGTATCCGTTAACTTCACCACATGTTTTCGCTAAGCATGGATGGTTAGTATGCAACAGACTTTTTTAATGAACGATCATCGCAATATGCCTGGAAAGTGTGCATTCAGCAATAGCTGACTGCAAGATAAAGACTCGATTAAGTGGCTGAGAAAAGATGCTATCTTCCAATACAGAGTGCTTTGTGTAGTGTGTAAGAAAAACATCGATTTTGCAGGAATGAGCATTGCTGCCTGACGTTGGATCTATTAAAAATGCACCATCTTGACGTTCTGATGTCAGCATTCATAGGGTTAGCGCAAACAACGTCATTTAATTGTTTGACAATGCTGTCGTCTGCATCATGAAAGCCAGTTTGAAATTGTAACCAGGTTCTACAAATCAAATGAGTGACCATGGGGGGAGGGAGCAGATTCCGTTACAGAATTCGTGCAAAGCAATGATGTGCGGAAGGCTGAAATATATATTATGGCTATCAGCAGTTTTTTTCAGGTAGGAGACAAACAGGCAGATGATGCCAAGAGATATAGACAATTATACTAATTCCCCAGTCAAATAAACTCGGCAGAAAAGGACAAGAAAAACAGAAATAGGAGAAGAACATCTAAAGAGCAGTGTTTAATGTTTGTGCAAAGTTACAATGACTTTTGTATAATTCGCGTTGCATAATGCATTGCATTTATTTAGATCAATGTTTGCTTTTTCTCATATCTTCAAATTAGCAACTGGAAGTAGATAACTTCGTCCTGAGAGTAGTCACTGTAAACTGAAAAGTAGTCGTTAAAATGTCATTGAAAAGTCGCTGGATTTCAGCTCTTCTTATCTGTATGAACCCTATCTAGGATCAAGACCATTAAATATTTCAACTGTTTGTAATATACTGAAGAATGAGATGAAGTTCTGAAAGGTTTATGAAAGATCTGTCCCGCATTTATTGACGACTGATCAAAATTAGACTCGGGTTGAAACTGATAGACGAAGTACTCGCCAGATATGAAGAGCGTAACAAGAGAGATTTAAATCACACTGTCATCTGGATTTACTGTTCTGAATCTCAAACAACAGAAACTAATAGCGTTTGGAACGGAGAAAATCAATAGAGACCACAAATCTTTCGACGGATTCGGACTGTCAAGAGAGTTCTATAAACTTTTTTTTATTGAGGCTGATGACTTGGTCGTCTAGGTACCTGTGTCTGACTCTGCTAGTGGTTTATGCCTCAAATTGATGCCAAACGTTGAGGAACAATATAGAACCAGCCGTTCGTGCTCCGGTACCTAAGCCATCCGTTTACTAGATGGAAACGCACCAAAACATACATCCATGACAAACATTGTCACATCCTGCAGCCCTGAATTTGCTCCACGTGATTTGTGGCTGAATCTCATGTAGAGATTGGCTAAGGTGCAGACGATCAGACAGCCCAAATGCGACTGGAAGTGTAATTTTTCGGGGTATTAACAACGTAGAAAAAGCGAATGCAAAATGGCGTTTAATAATTGGATATTTAGACCGAGAAAGTCTTTGGAGGTGCGGGGGGGGGGGGGAAGGGCTTGGGGAGTGATTTTTATGGGATTTCCTAAAGAATGGGTCACTGATAAATGTTGTGCAGAGCACTATTTATCATAACGTTTTAAATAACCCATCTGCGATTGGAATATAAGATATACGATGAAGATGTTCATACGTTTCCTCAACAAGTTACATGTCTTAAAACTAATGTACAAAACTATGCTTTTTTAATTCGGATGGATACCTTACCAATAGTTTGAGTAAAAGAGTAGAGCGACAGATACATTACGCTAATTTACATGTTTGTATAATTGCTTGATCTCCCTCTCCGTGTGACACACACACACACACATATACATCTACATATAAATGCATATATATATATATATATATATATATATATATATATATATATATATATATATATATATATATATATATATATATATATATATATATATTGCAAAACAAAATCATCGTTTTGTTTGCATTAATGAATACATGTTATGCACAAGTAGAAATATTCGATATAAAAAATAAATAAAAACCACATCAAATGTTCAGATTAATGGGTTCATATCATTCAAGCATGTATAAATGGTGTTCAGATGTTTATAAAAACCTAAGGTTTTTCTTGGATTGCGGTTGTAATTGCATCCTGTCCAACAATAACAAACTTTTCAAAATGTGTAGTATATAGAAATGCGATTTCTGAAACGTAGTAGGTATTTATTTTTGGCATCACAACCTTGCAGATGAATGTTAAAACTGTGACTGTCAATCGAATCACAGTAAGTGCAGAATCAAAGCTGTGACTATCAATAGGACCATAGTAGGTACACATTTAAATCTGTGACCATCCATCGGACCACGGTAGGCACACAACTTGACATGTGACCATCCATCGGACCACGGTAGGTACACAACTTGACATGTGACCATCAATCGGATCACAGTAGGTACACACTTAAATATGTAACCATCAATCGGATCACAGTAGGTACACAATTAAATCTGTGACCATCAATCGGATCACATCAGGTCTACAATTAAATATGTGACCATCGATCGGTTCACAGTAGGTACACAATTAAATCTGTGACCATCAATCGGATCACAGCAGGTCTGCAATTAAATATGTGACCATCGATCGGTTCACAGTAGGTACACAATTAAATCTGTGGCCATCAATCGGATCACAGTAGGTACACAATTAAATCTGTGACCATCAATCGGTTCACAGTAGGTACACAATTAAATCTGTGGCCATCAATCGGATCACAGTAGGTACACAATTAAATTTGTGACCATCGATCGGTTCACAGTAGGTACACAATTAAATCTGTGACCATCAATCGGATCACAGTAGGTACACAATTAAATCTGTGACCATCAATCGGATCACAGCAGGTCTACAATTAAATATGTGACCATCGATCGGTTCACAGTAGGTACACAATTAAATATGTGACCATCAATCGGATCACAGTAGGGACACATTTTGACTCCAAACTTTGAGACTTGCAGCATTTATGTTCACTGACACGGGTTTATCACATCAAGGTATACAAATTATTCGCGCTGCTATGTTACATTCCTATAGATTAAATTCATCTCTCTTGCAGAGCTGGATGTTGTTGAGTATAAGAACCTTGTCTTAGGGTCGTAAATCAGTTTATGCATATCCAGTATCATAAAAGTGGACAGAAGTCATGTGGGTTCACCGAAGAAGAAGAAAAAAACACATTTTCTTTCTTTACCCATTTCTTTTTAAATCGGAGAATGTGATTCTACCTTGATATCTCTTCTCTTTTATCGTCCCTTTTATCGTCTCTTGAAAGCTTTACCACATGCAGTTCAACCCTGCAATTACTCGACAAGTTTAGTCATCAATTCTTTCGGAAATGACTAATTTGTATAATATATGTATCCGTTTGTATTTGACATTTTAATGTTTTGTCTGTATATTTCAGTGTTTTCTTGTTATAGCGTCCAACAATACATATAGAAGATATGTGGAAGTATTTTTAGCTGTCGTCTGTGTTCTTGAGCGTTCCGCAGAATGATTTAACTTGAACTCGGATCTGTTTATTGCACTCTCACAAGAGACATTAAAAGTGTAATAGAACATTTTATATAAGGCATGGAATCTCAGCCATATATTTGTGATGGAACAATTAAGGAACAGTGCATCAAATGGCCGTTTTCCTACACATGACCTTGACATAGCTAGATACTAATTATTGTCTGATATGGTATAGACCTGTGTAAAGTCTTATGAAAATATCGGAATAAGAAATAGACTACTGATTTATTTCATTCCTTCGTGTAACCTTGACCTTGAAACATTGGGTATGACTTAGTACGCGTGTTAAAGTCAAGATATATGATGGGCCAAAGTTTCGTTAAATTAAATGCATTCATTTAAAGGTCATATTTTTACAAGGATATACGTAACTGACTTCATTTTCCTTGCCATGACATTGAAATGTTAAAGCAACGGTCGTATCTCTGGTATATTGCACACTGTCTAGCCTCGTTTTCAGTAAATATCTTCGGTGATTCTAACGTTATGCTCCTAACAAAGTTACAAGTCAGAGCTTCCTTTTTCCTTGCTGTGACATTCAGTTGTTTCACAGGGCACTTATATTGGTATGCAACATCGTTTATGCGTGGCATTTAATTATCCAAAGGTGCATTCAAATATAGTCCGTGGTTCAGAAGCCGTTTTCCGTAGGAGAAGGGTAACAAGCACATCATTATATCTTCCATAGCCGTGACATTGTTGATGAGAAAAGGGGCGTGGATGTGGTACGCACTACAATAAAAAATCATGTTGTATACTTTGAAAAAGTTTTATGAAAGTCTGTCCAACTGAAATACGGATGTATGTACGCCCCACTAAAGAAACGGTGATAAAGATAAATTTGGTCTCAAGCCTCGTCAATGTCAAGATTTTGATTTTTAAATTTTTATATATTTTATAACACATTGTATGTCACAAGATACCTATCGGTCATAGCTTTCTGAGTAATCGTCATAGCGAGAATACATGTACTAGATGACGGAAAAGATTCGGTCCTCTTGTACCGTATTGTGCATTGAATCTGAATCACTCCAAATTACCGTACTCCCCCCTCCCAAAACATTTCGTTATCACATCAAAGGTGTTATAATATTTCGTGTATCATAATATCAGCGGCTTAATCCATTTTATGTCTTGCAGAATTCAAAAGTCTGATGTCGTCTGAATGAGCTAGCGATGAGTTTCCAGCTCAAAAAGAGCTCTTCCACTTTGCGCCTATTCCATGATCTGTATGTAAAAGGAATATCAACCATCTTGCAGCAAACCCATTTCAAGTCAAGCGAAACCTTGTATACTTCCCATTTTATTCAAGACATGTCATAATGCAAGCAGCACTGTTGTTCTTTACACACCAGCATATATTTTAAAGCTAAACTAGTCTTCCCAATATACTTTACTGACATGCGCACTAACCGCCTGCTGTATGCCTGCTATTACTTCCGTTCGCTGTAATCACCGTTTCTCACAAGCGTTTCGTTCTGCTCTGCACTATCACTGCACTGCAAGTCCGTCCTGCGCATAAGCGTTGCCTGATAGTTTATGGTCTGCCTGACACATTTGTATATTATGTTTGCAGAGTTCAGTAACTTGATGCTGGCTTAGATGTGACGTCATTTCGGCCTGGAAAACACCGTCAGCAGGAGACAGCATCTAGGCCCCGTCCTAATTGTTTATATTTATTAACCTTTTTCATTTCATTTCTTTGTATCATTCATTACATAATCAGTTAAAACCAAACTTTTATTGTTGCCTTTATATTGCGTAATTTTACAGCTAATATGTATGGTAAAATAGTGGTCTAGTCAAAGCACGAATATTCTACGTAACAGCTTTTTTTAAAAAAAATATAAATTTCTATACTTTTATTGATTTTCCATTAAGAACATTGAGCAGTGACGCATGGCTAATCACTACGGCTGATAGATAAGGATTTCTTTTGGGGAAAAGCGAAACTTCAGTTGCTTTTGATGGATGAATCTTCAAAGTAACTATCCTTCGAACTTACTTTACCAAATTGTTTAAAATTATTGGAGATAAAGTTTCGATTAAACTGAACTGGATGTCGTGGAAAATTTTGTGATGGGGGGGGGGGAATAATGCAGATTCTACAGCTGTTTTAGAGGCTTGCTTTTTAAAATGGCAATTCAAGCTAAGTTTATCTGCAGAAAATTTACTAACAAGGGCTAAGTTGAAATTGTCCGAAATTGCATTCAAACTTCAAAGGACTTTTAAGATATGCCGTTGATATGTAAGAAATTTCATGTGATAAATGTAAAAGTCTCAACGAATTGTATTATCCGTTCTTCAACAGGAGTATTGAGATATAAATCTTATCCATTTGGAGTTGATTACAAATAGATTAGTGTCATCATTTAGTTTGAAATTAATAATGAAGATCTACATGTATCAGCTGCAGAAAAATGTACGAAGTCCTTCAGTTTCTAATATTTTGTTTATTTTACGGAACGATTTAATTTTTGCCTTTCTACACAAAACTGAGTTGCCAGTTCATTTATTTTATACATTCGTGGTATGCTGCATGACTTATAGCTACATATATTAACAAAATATGTCAATACAAGCTTCGTGTAAATGTAGCAGACATTTACCATGTACATTGAAACGTATTTCAGAGTAACCTTGCACGTGTAAAGCTCACATTTCTATTACCCCTCCTTTTAACAAGTTTCTGTTGATTAGTTAACTTTCTTATATACTTGCATATATACTTTCTTAAAGTTTGGGAAGACTGTCCAAAACTGTAAAAAAAATGTAATTATGTATAATTATTGAGTGTGTACGAATAGTGTGTATACCTCAGTTGCTGTAAAGATCCGAATGAAAGATAATTATTTCGAAATAAAGGCTGTTGAGTTAATGAATGTATCTTTTGCTTGTAAAATACTAGCCTACACCCAGCCACACTTTATTGTAACACATTATTGTACATCATAGCCATTATGAACTTACTTAGTTTTAAACTTTTAGCATAGTATGAACTCATATTTGACAGAATTCACGAAGTCATACGCTTCAACATAGATCATAGAATGAGTTAACTAATGCAGTTTAGCAATGGCCATTGACGTATGCAGTGTGTAATCGATTTTAAAGTATCATTACTTCAGAAATCCTATACAATAAAATACTCAATTGTCAACATTGAACATAATTGTAAAAATAATGACTCTCAAAAATTAAACAATATACCTATGTGGTAACCATTGTTTGCAAACATTGAAAACACACACACACACACACACACACACACAATGCGCACGAATACATATATTGTTTCTTTGTGGTATTATGAACTAACAACATAGAAGTATTTTGCGTAATATGGTGCGATTTGAACCAATCAAAATGCTTGTTACTAAAGGTTGCTACAGATTTGTAATTATATGGTTAGATCTTTAGCTGTAAATATCGCCAATGTGAACGGAATTAAACTTTGGCTCTAAGTCATCTAGTCTCAGAACATTTTGAGCACGAAACTCGAGCTGATACTTAAGATTCCAGGTAATGATGTCATACTTATAGTAAATCTGCATGATTTAAAATTTGTAAGGAAGTAGTGAAACAAAAGTTGCAAATACTTAGGTTCTGCAACTGTATCTTTATTTTGACTGAAGTTATATACTAATAACTTTTTTTTAAATAACTTTGAGCTTTAGATTCAGTTTTGATCCTACAAAGTTTCCAGACATGAAAGGAAGATTTTAAGACTAAGCAACAAAAGAGAGTGCATTGCTATTGATGAAACTTTGCTGGCAGCGATATAAAGCAAAGTATGGAATATTTTGACAGTTCTAAAATTCTATTTTCTTGTGGAGGCCTGAAAAAATAAAGCAATATTGTGACTCGAAATTTTTTGGACATGCACTTGAATGGTTTCTGGAAAACAGAACTGGAATAGATTACTGGATGATGTGTCATTAGAGCTGACCGTTCGTCGTCCCTTATAATCGGGCAACAATTTATAATATATGTTTTAAGATTACTGAGCTGGAATTATCCGTTCTGTTTATTGATCGAAAATTTGACGATACACTATATATTGAAAAGCACATCAGCCTTTGGTAATAGTTCTATCACTTCTGCTTCTGAACTGATAGAAATATCTTAAAGTGGCGTGACAGAATTGTTCATTTTTATCAAATTATGATTGTCCTGCAAACATTATATTAGCCAACAGTAATAGGTAGAAATTATTCACTCCCAATAAAACAAGCATGCGGCGGTAGGAATGATGGTCTCAGATTTTCTCCTCAAATGCTTAGAATATCGGAGACCCACCAACGTTGATCTTGGTCTAGAAGCCATACGTCTGAGGAAATGACGTCATAATACACATACAATGTATACATCCTACGTAAAATCGGCGGCCTTGATAATAGTACGAAAGAACAGTACCAAAGAATAGTAAGTGTCCATGCCGAGTTGTTTAGATGGTTGAGGTATGAAACGTAAAGTCTTTGTTTCCTACCCACACATTATTGGGATATATTAAGTTAAATGTTCTAGCTCCAAGGTAGAACAAGAAAGACGAAAAACTACTTATAACAGACACGTAAGGCCACTGGTAATACTGAATTTAACTTTTACATTTTCGTACCTTGATATTATTATTATCAGTAATTATCTTGTCACAAATATCATCATTTAAAGCATGCAGTATTTGATTTATTATGTTACGAAGACTGTTCTTCAGGGTACTGCAAAGAATTGTTTCTTGTAATCTATGAAAGACAAGGTATTATACTTGGAGACTTTTATACAAATTTGTATCAACAATATCCAGCTTTTAACAATAAATAAAATTACACTATTTCTCACTGGCAAAGATGTTCCTACAAGATGACTAATGTAACGAGAACAAAACAGTGAAAATCTACTTGTCTTAGCGGAATAAAAAAATACATTTTTGTTTTAAGTAAAATTAATTTAAGGAGCGATAGAGCATTTAAATGCCTCTATACGGTCACAAAGTCAATTTTGCAGTATTTAAATGCTGCGTACATATCACAAAGTCAATCCTGAAGGCACGTAGTCGGTCACAAAGTCATTCATGTAGTATTTCAAGGCATATATACAGTGACAAAATCAATCCTGTAGTATTTCAAGGCAGTTCACTTCACAAAGTCAATCCTGTAGTATTTCAAGGCATGTACACGGTCACAAAGTCAATCCTTCAGTATTTCAAGGCATGTACACGGTCACAAAGTCAATCCTGTAGTATTCCAAGGCACGTACAGTCACAAAGTCAGTCTTGTAGTAATTTAAGGCACGTACACTTCACAAAGTCAATCCTGTAGTATTTCAAGGCACGTAGACTTCACAAAGTCAATCCTGTAGTATTTCAAGGCAGTACACTTCACCAAGTCAATCCTGTAGTATTTCAAGGCACAATCACGGTCATAAATTCATTAATGTTGTATTTCAAGTCACAAACACAGTGACAGTCACTACAGGGTCAAAATGTCAATCGTCTAGTATTTCAAGCAGGTGCACGGTCACAAGGTCGTGCCTGTAGTATTTCAAGAAGCGTACAGAGTGACAAAGTCAATCCTTCAGTATTTCATGGCACGTACACAGTCAAAAAGTCAAATTCGCAGCATGTCAAGGCATGTTTACTTCACAAAGTCAATCCTGTAGTATTTCAAGGCATGTACATGGTCACAAAATCAATTCTCTAGTGTTTCAAGGCACGCACACGGTCACGAAGTAATCCTGTAGTATTTCAAGGAATGTACACGGTCACATAATTCTTCCTGTAGTATTTCAAGGCACGTACACAGTGACAACGTTAATTTTATAGTATTTCAAGGCGCGTATACGGTCAAAAGTCATTTTTGTAGTATTTCAAGTCATGTAGACGTCACAAAGTCAATTTCAAGGCACGTGCACGGTCACAAAGTTAATTATGTAGTATGTGAAGGTTTGATTGTGGCCTGGGGTGCTCCCAATATTTCATTTAAATTATTGTAGAAGTCCCACCCAAGCTCGATGTTAGTTGCAAGTTAAATTAGTGAAAGATACATGTAAAGCTCCGAGCCCCCAGTCAGCAATGCCGACGGTTAAATACAAAAAAGTGAAATTCAACGAATAACAATTCAGTAGTCAAATGATTCAAATTTCCCAAGTACTCTTCTTCCGCTTAACCCTGTAATAGCCTACTGCAGTGCTGTCCAACCTTTTTGACACCATGGGCCACTGACAAATGATTTTCTTGAAGCCGAGGGCCGCAGCAGAAAATTGAAAAGCAACGACTATATAGCTGCTCGAACTCTGGCCGGCCATTTAAAATCAGCCCGCGGGCCGCGGGTTGGACAGCACTGGCCAACTGCATCACTTGATTATTAGTGTGAGATAGATTTCCACCTGTCCTTATATTCTACTCATATGTGTATTCTTTTCTTCTATTCCTCCCAATTCCTTTTCATCTTCCTCCCAACCTTCGCCAATTTCATTCTCCTCCTCGACTCCTTTTCTTCTCCTCCACCTTCTATACACCTTCTCTCCACCGACTAGACTTTGGTCGACTCCTACTGCTCTGCTAGTCTCACGTCCGTCTCCACCTCTTGGAGACTCGAGACTCAACTGAACCGGAAGTTTTGTCCCCTAAAAAGCTTCCTGTGAAAACACAAAGACGGTACAATATTTTTCCTTAGCCCTCTCATCTCACACAACACACAATCTATCATCAGATAACGGCTGTTACTTTTTTTTCGGTCACTCATTCATTCCCATTGAAATTCTCATACGTTCTTGTATGGTAAAACAATTTAGTAATAAAAGCACGGTATCAGTTACTTCTCATACTGACATCAGTTAATTGCGTCACATAAGTACATATTCTTAATTCCATTATACTAAACAATATCACAATAATCCGACGATTTTCTTTACATTACAACTCATACAAAGTACACAAATATTCAATTATCCATGCTCTGATATATCCGTACATCCATATTAACTAATCGTAAACACTTAAACCATTTTCCAAATTCACAATTCAAGCATGTGTAAATTCTAACATAGCACATGAATAAATGCACTAGTTTACTACGTAGTAACCTAATAGCGAATTACAAAATTAATTCTGACCACAAGCTAGCAATCTACATAATTCTTTACAAAAAGCTCGAGCCCAATTCTCAAGTACGCATGTAAATGAAACGCTACAAAGATAATTCTACATACTGAACGATGCTAGTAATTAAATATAACTACTACAAATAATTACAATTACAATGACGTAATATTCTGCAAAAATTGAGAAAATACTGACCTTTTTGAAGCTTTGTATTTCCTTAGAATATCGTATGTTTTACTGCCAAATTATAAGCGGCTTTCTCGGAGTAATCCTATTTGCACAGAAATCTTCGCAGGAGAACTAATGACATTTTGCTTACGAGTTAGAAAGTTTTAATTCTGATCTAAATTGTAATCACAGCCTCTATCTCATTTCCGATTGGATATCGCTGTGAACCGATCCAATCAAACTTAGCGGACAATATCGTTCTTGCTGTCTGTCCACGTGAGGATGGATGGGAATACGCCTCGTTCACTCCGCGGGTTTTCTCTGATCTCTAAACAAACCTCAACATGTAGGTGTGATACGGCAAGCATTGGACCAGTTGGCACGATATATCTCCTGCATCGATTCAATATTCCGCTCTCTTGAGGGTCACATTAACCTTGCGTAAGAGATTAACACTAGCCTGCGGCAGTCTTTATACATCAAACAAATGACCGCGGTACTATTTTCAAAACAGGTAGATTGTAGTTTATACATGTCTTTATAGCTGGGACTTAGCAAACGTTACATAGTATACATGTGATGTACACATCACATAGTCATTCCTGTATTATTCCAATGCACGTACACAGTGACAAAGTCAGTCTTGTACTATATCCAAGGCACGTACGCAGCCACAAAGCCAGTTCTGTAGTATTTCAAGGAACTTAAAGTCATTTCTGCAGTATTTCAGGTCACGCAAACGTCACAAAGTCATAACTGTCGTATTTCAAGTCCTGTAAATGGTACAAAGGCAGTCCAGTAAATGTGTTAATGAAAGGACTTGCTTTCACTCGTCACCATCACCAGGACATTGTTTTCATCTTCCTGCCTGCAAGAATTATGTTTCCATTCTGGGATGTACCATCTAAGTGTCAGCTTAATATAGGAATCATGGCTACTTTATCCTTGCACACTGCATACCGTCGTAATTTCAACGATTACTATAGCATATTGGGATCAGGCACGGTGCGATTCATACACAATTTGTCCTGTATAAGGCAAGAGCTTGATACCGATGAATCCAGGTCAAGAACGTTCTCCAGTGACACTGCAGACGTTTGCATAGAGGAAACAGTCTCTTATCGTTATTCTTACTTGAAAGAAATCGACGTTCATTATACCCCAACTGCTGATAAAAAGAGGATTTGTAAATAAAAAGAATAATAAAATGTACTCGAACATCCCGTGCAATTCCAATGGCTCGAATAAGGTGTACACCACAAAATCCCGCACATTAAACCAACATAATCGAAAGAATTATGTTAGAACGCAATTTAAATAATGTGCAACGTGTGTATGGCAGAAATGGTGTAAATTAAAAACCAAGTGAAAGTGTGAGCGAATGTTAAATGAAGGTGTTTAATTTTGCTAAAGAATTATAATCCGTCAAAAGATTCCACGACACTTGTGAAATGCTATTGACCTTGCACTTAAAGAAATAAGTATCTAGCATGACTCAAATGAAGCTATCAAATATTTCTTAAACTTTATTTCTTTCGAAATTTTAAATCTAATATAAACTTCCTTTAATGAAATTGGCTTTCTGGAAAACGTTATCAGAAACTGTGGAGTCATCTACCACATTGGAGAGTAACGTGTAGTTAATGAAATGTTGCAATGGTTTCACCCAACACAATTTTATGATTAAAGGGACTTAACTTATACTAGTACAATATCTTGATCGTCTTTAGAGTGCATCCGCTTAGAGTGCAAAAGAACTTGGTTATTTAACACTGAGACAACTCAAGTAAAGTGTCTTGCTCGTTCTGATCCTATGTAAGGATTCGAACCACAATCTTTCAGTTGTGAGTCCAGCAGACTAACAACTTAGACATCCCGGCTCCTCCATAAGTGGCCCTATACGATATCCTGGAGGAGGCCACATCAGGTCTATTGTATATCCCACGAAGCCGTAGTTTGATAAGCTATTTGCTAATAATCCAGATGGCGTGAATTACAATCCAGGGTCAGCTGGGAGTAAAATATAGATATAACAAACCAACCCGCAACAAGCAGGTACTGTTAAACCAAGTCATAAACTTGGGTATTTTGAAGTCACTTCAACCAATAGTTGTGACCTATGACGTGATTTAAATGCACTATTTGTCAACGTGATATAGACGCCTATGATTACGTAATTGAGCTTTTAGCAGAGTGAATTGCATGATCTGTTATTCGTAGTCAGTCTATCAACACAATTTTGTTATCGTTATTCATCCTAATCTGCTTGGAGGACTGCTCTGAAACTTTACACACACATTATCCCATCGTCTAGATGGTCCTAGATGAAGCTGGAACTACAAGCATGTCCAATATGGCCACTATGGCAGCCATTTTGAAAGTCTTGTTATTGCTATACCTCCTCAATATATGGTTATATCAACATGGTATTTTCACCCCCAGAAAACTTTTATGATGTCTTGTTAATTTCTTGAAAATCTTATCGACTGCTTCTACATGAATGGTTATATCAACATACGGTTTTCATTAAAATGCATGTTTTAATGTCTAGTTGATACTATATACAAATGGTGCTAATCTGAAGTCCAGTTTAGCCTTCAAGGCAGACACCGCACAGCGCCCGTCTTGAAACTGTATTCATTGGTACTCCTTCAGAATGGATGATAGTACCAACACAAGGTTTCTTATGTCGAGTTGGTCCTAAATGAAAATGGTTTTGATCTAAAGTCTAATATGGTCCCTAGCACAACCAAACATCAAAGTCATTTTATCGCTACTCCTCCTGAACGGAAAGTCATATTAACATGGAGTTTTCACCAAAATACTTCGTATGGCGTGAGCTCGGTCCTGTTGAAAATAGTAATGAGCTGAGGTCTATTACGACTTCCACAATGGCCACCTTGAAGTTCATGTTATCACTATTTCTGAATGAATAGTCATCCTGGAGTTGTAATCAAACACTGCTTATAATGTTTTGTTGATATTTGTTAAAATGCTGCTGATCTGATATCCGTTATGTTGTCATCTTGATAATCTTAGTGAAGCTACTCCTCTTAAAGAGGAAGTCATATTGACATCGGGTTTTCATCATAACGCTCTTATGGTGTCTACTTGATCCTAAATGAAAATAACTAATCCCCCAACCCTCAGTATGGCCATAAAGGTATTGCTGAGCGCCTAGCGAGGCATATGTTAGTACCATTTTTATGTCTTTGGTATGACTCGACCGGGGTTCGAGTCCGCAACCTTCTGCACCCGATCGGACTCTCTAACCACTAGGCCACCGGATCGTAACTGTTAAGAGGTATGTCCTATTTAGTTTCAAGATAAAGGTGTTTCCGTTAACGTTTGCCCAATCGGATGGGACACAAACAGTACTGTTAAGAGGTATGTCAAAAGAAATGACGTGTCAAAACTTTGTCTGCAGGATACGCACAAACAAACACCTATAACCGCACTATTCTTCTAAGACGAGGGGATATTTTCGGCGCTTCTTAAATCTACAATATCTGACTGAATTGACTTTGCTCCTTGCACATACTGTACTTTATAAAACTTTCAAATTTCAAGTTGAGTTAAGTTTGATCTCCATGTAGGCCAGCTTAATGTTAGTTCTTTGCATTGTCGCCATTTAACCCAGGTATTAGTTGTTATGTTGCATGTAACACTTTGAATCTAATGCCAATACTTGTGATTTCGTAATTATACGCTGTGCTATGGGGAAATTATTTATGTGCAATTATTCGGAATATTCAGGTAACCAGCTGCCTGAAATTTGTTGAGAAACATATCTTGAGTATTATATATTGAAACATCTCATTTTCCTAGCAGTAAAACACATATTTCTAGCTCAAGTGCACTAGTACCCACTATGACATATATTTCAATCTGAAAAACTTGCAAACTGGCTGTAGAGTAACTGAATGTAATCCACAATAAGTGAACAATACACAGGTGACTAGCTGGTGAACACGAATAAAAAAATTTACTTTCAGGAAGCAAAATTGCTTGTATTATGCAAATTCAATAATTGAAATTTGAAAGATAAAGAATCGATGTGTTCTGGATCAAGGAACAAAACCATCGTATACGATCACAAAGGTAACTTTTTACTGAGCTGAGTTTGTAACAACTTTGAGGAAAATTTTGTAGGTGAATAAAGTAGCTTAATACATACCTACTTACCCTCCGAGATATATATAATATAAAACCTTATTTTTAAAGTTGATCCTGTCACATTCGAAAGCTGAGAGAGAATTGCTTATATCGCCGAACATTATTTCAATTCTCCAGAAAAGATGTTTTTCATGGACTGCATTTTCACATTAACGGCTAGAGTACGATGCGTGAACTTACAAAGAAAAAACAGTTCTATGTAAACTAAAGCCAGCGCACTCAATCATGCTTCAACCTGTTCTCGAATAAAAAGACAAACATTATTATCTAGCCGCCAGTTTGTTTATTTGTCAGCGGGTGGATAAGGGTACAGTCAACCTAGCTGACACGAATGAGACAAATGAATCTTAGACCATGTATGACCTTTGTACGGTTGCACCAGTTGCCAAACAATTTCTAGACGTAGGTTGCATGAGCTGATAAACGTTGAAGGTCAGGGGTGTGATAATTGAAACATCAAAAGGAACATATAACTTAAATTTAACTGTCACATAAATGAACCCTATTGTTTGTAAACCCAATCAATGAATGCCTTCAAACTGACACAAAAAAAGTAGTAACAAAGAATTACAAGATCGGATATTGAATAAAATCCTTCATATGCATCGGTCTAGGATATGACAATTCCAGCTTAGGGTCTTAGTTATGATTCCAAGAGTGAAAGTTTCCTATCCAACATCGAAACATAATGAAGTATATTTTGTTCATTTATTTTTGTTTCGCGAACCTGAACAAAACTAAGGCTGTAAAACAAAATGTCGTTTGATGAATATTGATACAGCTTTAAAAAAACAAAAATGCCATTGAACAATTTTCTCACTTTAAGATAAAGCATACATTTTACATTTGTTTTGACGAATTTAGTGAAAACTTTTAATAACTTTTTAACCACACTTATCAGCATTCAAGAAACAGTAGTAGAGACCGCGTAAGTATTGAACACAAAGAGTCTGGAAATTGTGTGCTGAAGATAGCTTGCGGTATGATACAGATACGAACTGGTAAAAATGACAGTACACATTTGTATTAAGATTAACCGAGACAGACATATCAGCATGGGCTCTAGTTATAATACATCATACATTACGCTAAAACACACACACACACACACACACACACACACGTATGTATGTATGTGTATATATATATATATATATATATATATATATATATATATATATATATATATATATATATATATTTGATAGACTGGGAAGTAATGAAGTTAATCAGGTAGGTTTGATTTGTTATGTGTGCTTGTATATATGTATGTGTACTTTATGATAAACTCCGAAGGTAATGTGATGAAAACAACAATCACGTGATGGCAGATATATTCCTCACCGTTGCTCTGTACTGGAAAACACGATCATATAAATTTAGGAATGTGTGGATAAAATAATCCTTCGATCGGGGGTAGTATAGGACCATTTCACCCAAGTTCAAACTTTTGAATCAGACGCGAGGGCTTGCCGAGTGTTTTATCCAAATTGCTGATCCTGACGGTTAAGTTTTATATAGCACCAATGAATAATGAAAGATTATTGTTCTCATATTCCTGAACAAGATACGAGGGTAAAGAATTATGACAATTGAGATAATAATAAAACAAGCACAACACTTAAATAGAGACTAAAAGGCTGTGTTTACACAAACACTTATCGACGTGATCGAGCCAGTCCTGTTAAAGGCAATACACAGCATCTGAATTGGACAAAGTAATACAAACTTCAGAAGGTAAAATATAAAGTTCCCCGTCTCCTCCGTCCGCCCCCGATTTCGCAATTCGCTTCTAAACATGCTTTGGCCTATATTCTTAAACTTAATAGATGACTATTACATGTTTGCCCCCCACCGAGTAACTAATTCAGGGGGTGCCCCTTTCCCCAACCAAAAGATTAAGCGAGAAATACAAAACATAATCTTACAGTCTTCGATTCTGCTTTGACTTGAAATGTTTTTAAATAATAAAGAAAAATATGAACTTAGAAAGATAAAAAGTGCAACAGCTTTTCTTTCAACTCGAAAAGCTGTACTAGACTAAAAAACACGGCCGAATACACGGACGATTGTGGTAAAGACATATCTCACATGACGTTCTGACCTAGCTAACTTTATCACATATATTGGAGAGATAGATCACAGGCATATAATTAATTATTCTGAAAATTTTGGGCTGACGTTTGAAAAAAGCAAACTGCTGTCAGTGCTTTATACATCCATTTACTTACATCGCTACCTTTTCTGTTGATATTCCTTGATCCGACCTTTACCTTTTACCTTCAATGACGTTTTATATAAAAATGTTGTTTTAAACAAAGTAAGTTAACACAGTTTTAAAAAAATGCAAAAATTATATGTTTGTCCTTCGCTTTGGTTCAAGATACCGAAAAGGACTATTTTCAGTGTCCTTAAAGATGCTACTAAAGTTTTATAAATGTACTTCTTACTCCGCCTGGTAACATCACGTGCCTGGTGTTATTACACAGTCATGACATAAATATTCCGAAATCGTGGACGCTCCTCTGTATTGAAGAAGAAGCGTCAATAAAGTAGCTAAGTGCGAGATAAGTAAGTCAGGTAATCTATTTTAGGCAGTTGAGCAGGTGCGTGATTTTGTGTTAGAAAGGCCACTTATTAACGTGTATGAAACAGTGACTTTAAAACTCAAGTGATCATAGGTATACGTCTCCTACTAATTTACATTCTCAGGATGGATAGGTTCTTACTGGTTTAAGTTCCATCTCGCATACGTTCTTTGAACCTATATGCTATTAAGGTGGGTATTCATTTTATATGCATAATGAATAGATCACGATTAGGGTTATATAAAAAAAATCTCTCGGCGCAGATCCCGTTAATCCCGCTTAGAATTTTCTGGTATAAGACCTTTTCACAATTCTGATTGCAACATGATTTAATTCCCTACTGATCTTCGACTGACCTTGTAAACGACTGTAAAGAAAAACACGCATGCCCCACTTACACCAGAATGAGAAAAAATATTAGTGTTACAATAGTCTCTCAGTTTTACTCTTTAGCCAGAACAATGCAGTGTCTCATATGAACTCGACACGTTGTTATTTTCGCTTTATATTCTCCACACTTGTTTCAGTTTTGAACTTTTCATGGTAGTTGGGAGATACTGAACTTCTAAACAGAGCAAAGTGCCACGGATAACACCTTTAACTTCCTGGCCAGCATCAGTACTTGATTAATCACTGAACTGTAGCCATATTGCCACACTGCCACACAAGAGGAAACAATTCTCTAGTTCTCTAGAAATGGTTAGGGACTACATACGAATGTCTAGACCTGGAAGTGATAAATGTGAGGTGGGTTGGATCGGGCTTTTTCTTATTGATAGTTTTGGTGACGTTTCTATATTTGTATGCATTATGCATATTAATTTTACCCATCAAAATCTGAAGAAAATATATTCTGGGCGAACTAGGAGCTTTACAACATTCAGCAAAGTACAATGTTTGTAGCAGATATTTGTATGACTCAAACGTTATCTCTGCCATATCCTTCTTAATTATAAGAAGTTTTCGAAACAGGATTAACTTAACTGTAACACGAAATAAGTTCTATCAGAAAATTTCAAGTTGTAATGAACCATTTTCATTTTAAAAAATTGCATTCTACAAACTTTTATTCAAATATGGAAATTAAATTTTCATAAATATGTACAACATGCATAATAGAACATAATTTTGTCTGAAAACTAGTATAAAATTTATATAAGATATCAAATAATTTAATTTAAAGAAAATATATAATAAAAATCGATGTTATAAAAGCTTTTAAAAAAGTAAATTAAGTTAATTGTAAAACAGGCGACTGCCAAATTTTAGACATGAAAGTTGACCAGTGATGACATTTAATGCAGGTGGTAACCTGGGTATGTGCAACTTGTAATGGTCAAAGGGCAATGAAAACACGATATCTCACAGTAATTGTTAAGGTAATCTATAAGGAAGCTTTTGAAACATTTAAAGGTATACATTAAATAAACAATGTGCTTTTTCCAAATGTATCAGATGATCAGGCAGTTGGTAGGGCAAACAATAGCACACCTAGGTTATCCATAGTGACGGGACCAATACCATTGTTTGTTGTAAAAATGCAAAGTGTTTCGCTGTTAATAAATATAAAGGTGGCCCTGTGATAGAAAATGTAGAACTACCAGAGAGGTTCTTGCACACTGAACAGTGGTGTTGACATCAACAATGAAGAAGGTCTTTTAGGTACTCTATCCCAATGTGGTAGTATGAATTAATTCTGGCGACTTTTGCCGGGTAAAGTGGACATCTAATACTGGGACCCTGTGTTGTGGTATATCACCTTTTGATGGTGGTTATCTATTTCTAGAGGATGATTGAGCACCGTGTTACAGCCCGGATCGAGCGAATATGAAAAAATATGAAATTAATGGATGGAATAAAAGGAGATTTTAGCAGATATACAAAATAGAACAACACGAGCCCCCGTATACAGAATATCAAAAATTAATTGATTAGATAAAGAAAATAAAATTGCACAAGATCAACTGTAGGATATACCTCTACTAGAAATTTTTTTGACTCAAAGTTCTCAAATGCAAATAGCTGTTCCGTTACAAGGATACGGCAAATTTCATCGTGAAATCGAGTAAGCGTTTCTTACTTGAATTGTCCGGCATGTCGGCATTACCTGATAACCGGTCTCCAGATTCAACACAGCTAGTCTGTTGGTGTTAATTTGCACAGAAACACTCTCTTGTTTCCTCTGGTCGTTCACTACTTTGAGTGGCAAGCACAGACAAAAGCCTTCTACTTTACAGGGTGACACTCAGAAATGTGAAGTAGGTAGGTGTAATAAATTGGCTGTTCATTCCGCAAACATAAGAGTTTTCCAAAATATTATGTTTGCCAGAATAAATTCAACCATTTACAGGCTGAATCTCTAATGAGAAAAGCCAGTTCTCGTAAGGTTAAGCGAGAAAATATCAACAAAAAAGGTTCGTTTGAAGTGAGTAAAAGTACAAAAAGAATAGTTTTTCTTTCGATATTTCGAAGTATAAAATTTTTAAATTATTAAATGACATCTGTAAACACTTGGAATTGTCAGCATTGTGACTTCATTGGTGTTTTAGCTTCGTTGGTGTGTACAAAATGAAAAATGTAAGAGCCATATATAATCTTGCGAACAAGCCTCTGACACGTCAACTTTATTTCGGCCAGCATTTAGTTAAACGTTTACATTTACATACCACACATATTCCTGCTTTCTTTCCAAATCTGAATACTTTTCATGACGAACTCTGATTTTCACAACAACAACAAATTATGTTGTGCTTATGTTCAACGATGTATAAGCTTTAGATCAGATGCTTTGAAGACTCAAAAAGTAAATGTGCTATATATCTTCCCTAATTCATGGAATTATAAATATAAATAACTTATTTAGAACAAAATATCAGTTCTGCGTCAAAATCAGTTTGAAATGTAAGAACATTGATACACTTCATATTTACAGAATAAGAAACATAATTTTCCAAAGTTTTTGAAACACGTAAATTAAATGTTCGTAGCAATTTGAAAAGACGAAACTGCCAGATTTTAAAAGTAAAGTTGACCACTAATGGACATCCAAGATATTTGGTAGGTTGGGTCTGTGCAACTTATACCATTTGGTCAAGGGGCAGTGAAGCACTACACCGCACAGTTGTATCTGAGGCAAAAACACAACATATATGTTTAATTTATATGGGTGTACATATTAAACAAACAATAACAAATGCTACATTGTAGACTTACTTGTAAGGTACTTAGTCTGTTTTTAGGATAGATAACAGCATAGTAGGGGGACCAGTGCATTGGTTTGCAACAGAGATGCATAATGTAATTAATGCCAATAACGATAAAGGTGGCCCTGTAATTGGACAATGTTGCTGCAGACAGGTTGTCTCACAGAACAGTGATTTGAATGTCCCTAATTATGAAATAAGCGGTGTCTCTGAGGTCTTTAACCAAAGAGGTAGTATGAACTAAACCTGGTGACATTTGCCCGGTACATAGGACATGTAGTAGTGAGGCCCTTGTATTAGCACCTTATCGAGGGGGTTATCCAAGCTAATTTAACTCTTCCACATTGTTCCAAATCAGAGGCCAGATATGACTAGAGATAACACATGCTACTTCAATCTCATAGGACCATAAGCTGTAGATAAGTGAAATGAAATGTGCTGGATATGGAGATTTCAAAATGACATTAGTTGTGCAAGCACAGGACGAATCCTTAAAGGGGACAAACATGCAAACCTGAAATTCGCGCAAACTTCATATATAAGTTGCTATATGTATAAGGTTCATTTTCTGAAAATTGTTTACCTTTTATTCTTACTCGTTACGATGAAATTTATGAAAAACCGATGACATTCCCGGAGTAGAATATTCCATTAGGATCCAACCTTGCATGTATGAACCGGAGATAGATTCGTGTGACAAAGATGAACAGGATTCGTCAGATTCTGACGAGGGAGATGATCTGGATACTCCAATGGAGTATCGATCGTCAGCCTGGTGTAGAAAGAAGCAAAGTGGCTCGAAAACGCAAATTGGTAAGTAATCTTAGTCTTTAAAAAATCTGTACATATCATTTATGAACTACTTTTAATTTTAAATACCAAATTGAATAGCGGTACAAAATCTAATTGAATAAATGAGGTAGGGGCTAGAATTTTGTACTCATTACGATTTTTAAAAAAAAAATCATTTTCTGTAATTAAAAAAAATGATTTTTTTAAACAATTTTCTGTTAAGTCAGGACACTTTTAAAAAGGACAATTACAATTCAGAGGAAGAGTTTTTCTTGCCGGCTTTTGGGGGAATGAAAATTGGTTTTCATTTTCTATAGCCTGATTTAATCCAACAATTATTGATTAGACTTGTACATATCATAATTGGATGCATGTTCTTCAAAGAAATGGACATTTAATATATCAAACAGGCAACAGCTCTTCAAGTAATTTTAACCCTTTTCCCCGACACAGGTGCTTGTGTAATAAATGTGTGCCAATGTCCAACCAAGAAGAGAATATTTGTTGCCAATCTCAGTCAGTTTTAGAAGAGAATAGTGAAGAATATCCCTCTATCTGTACCACAAACCACGAGGGATTCGTTTCAAACTGTTTGAACATACATGTCTTAGAAACTTCATTTTATGAGTACGTTCAAGAAAATGGTAGATTAATGGAGAACGACCAGATCCATAAGTGAGTACTAATCTTGCATCAACAGCAAGAAAAAATCTCTTTTGGAGAAAAATGAAAACCTTTGCATAATCCATTTTTATGAACATTTTTATAATCGCACACTTTGGTAAGCTGGATTTAAAAACCAAAAGGTGGTCTGCAAATAAAAATGACAAGTTTAGGACCAATTAAGCTGAATTGTGTGTGTGTGTGTGTGTGTGTGTGACAGAGATAGAACGAGAATACACAACACGTTACACCCCCACCTCCTCCAAGGCACCATAAACCAATATGCTAAAAAATAAAACCATGTATAGGGTGATTGGATTGGTGTGAAATTATGTGCGATAACTATACTATTCAGTAAACTGTACTTTGTCCTTTCAGAGTCTACCCACACAGAGAGACGAATCTGAACACTTAGGACATTTCTAGAAATGTATGTGCATACATGCATATAACAGCAAAATACTAAATAAGAAGATACTAAGGTTATAAACTTTATTGGTTCAAATTCTTTCTGTACCAAGGGGCTACAGCTTGTGGTGGATGGTTCATTTCATGGGCCCTAGCTTCACGTATTGTGCGATATGTGTTGTATAATTCTTGCCCCATTACAACCTTATGCATCAGTTTTCGGACATAATCTGAAAATGTGAGTTTTATTACAACCATAGAGCCAGCTAGCAGTGTCATACATCTTTATATGGCAAAGAAAATAAAATTCTTCCAAAAAGTGAAGTGATCCAAATACTTTGTATAATTTATATTTTTTCTACTTCTTTTGCTGAAAGCAAACAATTTAAAAAACAACAACAGAATTTACATTAAAATAACTGATTCTAGTTTAGGTATATATACAGGTTGATATTCATTTTCGGTTGGGTCAATATTCAACTTTGTATGGACAATTTTTCATAATTGTTAATAAAAATTGTCAACATGATTTATCCTGTGTTATATTGCTTTCCAAGATTCTGTTTGACCTTTACTCTCTTCGCTATATATGTATGTATGTGTGTATATATATATATATATATATATATATATATATATATATATATATATATATATATATATATATATATATATATATATATATATATATATATATATATATAAAGATAGATATAATGGTATTGGTATATTAAAGTGCGATACTCCCATGGTGCAATAATACGCACATATAAATATTATTGCAACTGTGTCGTCGATTCTAGGTCTCAATCATGAATTTCTACTCTTTAATCATCAGTGACGTATAAAAATAACTATAACAAGTATTAATAATCCCTGTTATTTAAATAATTTTAACATGGTACACAATCTCATTGCAATCCTTTTTTCCGTTTCCCGTCCCCTCTAACGAATAAAGGACAAAATACGCATAAATAAAAAATGAGAGAGAAAACAAATTTGAGCTGGATGAAAACCTTGAAACTGAACTTACAACAAGTATCCTACAAGAATATGGTTCGTCTTAACTTTATGTGCACACTTTCCTTGATATTTATCAACAGATTTTTATAATCAATGAAATGGTATATGTACACTTAACTTAAGATTTATCTACAGTGTTCATAATAGTCAATGATACAAAGTTGCAATAGCCTATTGACACTATATGGTAAATTTATTTTGCTACATTGCACACATACTGTAATGTGTTTAATGTTTTGTTGTTGTTTCTTAAACCTAGTATAATGTAAAAAAGATCGATTACTACTAATGAATATGAAAACTTCAAAAGGCCGCCTCTCTCTCTCTCTCTGTCCCCCCCCCCGTGCCCCCCCCCCCATGTCTCTCTCCCTCTCTCTTTGTGTCTGTCCCCCCATCTCTCTCTCTCTCTCTCTCTCACCCACTCATCCTACCAAGATACGGGCGAAAATCAAGGAAAAGATTAGTATAGAGAATTCTCGCTTGCATCATATGACGCTATATCTTGACCTCAAAAGAGAGAGAGAGAGAGAGAGAGAGAGAGAGAGAGAGAGAGAGAGAGAGATATCATTGCCGGCAGTGCTGTTATTAAAGCAGAATAATTCCTTAGATCAACTGTAAATATATTAAAATATTTTAATTGCCTCTTGTTGGGTCATCATTTCGCTTAGTTTATATTCCACACTAATTTCCATGGGCCGGTAAGTGAATGGCTGAGCTAACCATGTGTTTGTTATGCTCTACTTTCTTCATTAAAACCATCATTCATGTTTAAATCATAAGTGTGTCATGTATTGATTTAATCAATGTGAATAAAAATAGAAATTCAAAAATGAAAACAATCAGCTTATCAATTTACAAAGCTGATTGAGAATAGCTACAAAAGGTACATAACTATATTTTGTAGCGGAAACACTTGGCAGGGTTGTGAGATGTTCATTCACTCGGTCAATACACAGTTGGCTGTAGTCAATCTCAGTTCCGTTCAAAAGGCAAATATGTTTATTTGTATCTGATACAAACTAAATATATATACAGTATGTACGCTGTATCAATGATATACCACTCATTTCCTTGCGATAAAAAATTTATACATCTCATGGTATATCATTGATACAGCGTACATAGTGTACATACAATTATACATGTATGTATAGCTTAGACAATCTATGTTGCTTTAGAACTCTCATCATTCCAATCATCTGTGATGCTTTCCGAAGAATGTCTTCAGTGTGGTTTCGCCAACTTCCATTACCCATCAGAGTTACACCAATGTGTTTATGGTTATTTACAATGGCAATAGACTTTTTATCTGAAAGCAATACATCTGAGTAGACGAAGCATTTGGGAATAAAACGGCTTCTCGTTATGATGGAATTTAAGAGACAAGCCATTGTTGTATACATATGTATAGCTTTAAAACTCGCAATTTTAAACGTTGTTGTAAGTGAGTATATTGTTGTTGTTATCGCTACGGGACATTGTACACAGTCGTTAAAAGATTGATTCATATTTAAAGCTAGTATGTATATAAATTATATAATTTGTTGATTTGTCTTGATATAACTTAGACCGATGAGCGGACGTATGAGCAACTAAATGTACTCAATCGACGAACAACATGATTGCCAAACACACGTCAATAAAGTCAACCACACGTACATGTTATATTCGTCGGTTATATGCTTTAATCGAAACAAATTTGTCATTAAAGTTGAAATTGTTCCTGACTGCCATTCCATGTCTATAACACATATAAGATCAACTGATATGTCCTTTCAAGTGTCGTTCTGAATGATCGTCTAAGCATGCTAAATGATGAAAGTGCCATTCCTGTTTTAGGTCGACTACAGACACTACGACTTCGTTTTTAGCGGTCTTGTAAGGAATATCAATGTTGTCCATGCTGATTTATTTAACAGTGGCTATCAACAGAAATAACGCTATTGAATAAATTCAAATGATATGACACATTTTATCTTTCGGTAGATACTGATATAATGTTTTAAAACTTTACCAATATGTCGTCCACAAATATTGAATTAGAAAAATAGCACGTTGCAAGCGTGCTTGAGCCATTAGGACAACTACAAAATATTCACCTATTGTGGTTGAAAATAATTCCACCCAAATCTATATCAGTTATGAGGGCGATGTTTGTAAGAGGTTGGTCAAAAATAACTCGTGCAAGTGTGTCAGTAATGATCAAGACAATGAAGTTTTTAAATTTATTCTGAGAACGATTTTCAGGAACACAAACATGAAATACTGGCAGTGCTTATTACGAAAGTATGCCTGCAACACTGCGAGGATTAAGTTTGGAAAGTACGGAGTTGCTTTCAGTATTAATCTTGACATATGATTATAAATGTGCGATTTGTGTGATATCGATTTTTAACTTTTAGAGTTTTCCAGTCATATCAGTACGATGTCTGCATTGTGGCAGTTTACAGTGCTGTCTAGTACTGTTGCATCATGTCGCAGACATGATACATCATCTCCCACCCAGTCACATTATCCTGACACCAGGAGATCCAGTCCTAACACTGACCTCTTAATGCTGAGTGCCAAATGAGGCAGCTACTAATACCATTTTTATAAATCTTTGGTATGACTCGGCCGGAGTTCTAACCCACGATCTCCCGCATTCGAGGCGGACGCTCTAACCGCTCTAACAGGAGCGGCTATGATTATAAATAATTTCCCAGTCGAAATGAATGGTTAAAAGCAACCTCATTTATATCATGGGAAAAAGTTACTTACATTAGATAAAAGGTACAAAACACTAAATTTTCATTCTTTTGTATTATGGGAGAATAGTTACCTAAGTTAGATAAAAGGTACCAAACAATAAATTTTCATTCATTCATTCATTCATTCATTCATTCATTCCCTGCGCAAATATTTTGTTGTTAAAATGAAATCTTCCCCAGAACTGTTTTTTTTTTTTCTAGGTTAAGATGCATAATGGATGTGGTCTTGCGTTCTAGTTTTGTGCTGTGATCTACGCAACTTCTGGTACATTACAGCACCTATCAAGCTTATAAACACCGGTATTTGATTGGTGTTTACTCTGAGATAGAGAATCAGATAAATACATATGTACATATTACGGCAAGTTCTGGTGACATGTACTCGAGAGAGTGTCGATATATCCATGTAAGTGGGACGCGTGTTTTCTATGCTATATACAGGCTAGATAAGAAGGAATCTCCAAGGCAAGAAAACAATCTTGTCAATACAAGGCAACTTTTTTGGACCCAAACGTTGGTTTGTTCATTCAGTATTGGGTGAATCTTGCAGTCGTCATGTCTGAAGAAAAACATGTATATGTGAGTCTGGGCAGTGACACGGACACGGAATTGCCGCCTGAGAAAAAGGGCAGCATTAAAGAAAGACTTGGAGTTGTGGCATGCATATTATTGACAGAATTATGCGAGAGACTGACCTTTTACAGCATTGTGGCCAATATGGTGCTATTCTGCACGTCCAAACTGCACATGACCAGCGACGAGGCATCTAATGTCAATTGGGTTTTCTCAGGTAAGCGAGTACGTCATTGCCTGCAATAATTGCAAGTTGAGTTTGGGGGATGGGGTAATTACAATAAAATATAGTTTTGTTTAAATCTTGGTGATACATTTAATTGTAAATATTTAACTAATATGGGTCTGTCAATTTATATAAGGGCAAAATGACTGAAAGAAAGCAGGGAAACCAATGATTAAAGTAAGGAATCTTAGGAGAAATTTAGATTTGATCTTGAGGTGCACACACTCTTTTCAACAAAACAAGACCAAAAAGCTAAAAAGAACAACCTCCTCCCCGAGACAAACATTGCTACTACATTGTGTAGATGGAAGGTGAAAAATACATCCTGTCCAAAAGCTATTGCGTTCCATGCATTTATGACATACTGTGATATATAATTCACAACATATTTGGTCTAAATGAACTTTAGAAAAACCGTATATACCCCCCCCCCCCAAAAAAAAATCCAAACAAATTTGCGACGAGATTTTTAGCATAAAGTTTAACAAATTTACTGAAACATCAAAGCAATCTTCATTAACTTGCACTCTTCTTGCTTTGGTGGTCCTCTTCAAAATATTCGCCATAAACATTCACCCTGCGTGCAAATATGAGATCCAGTGTAATTGTTTTGAAAAATATTTTGTCTCTCTTTTCTTATCCCTCAAACATGTCGTCAGAAAAGTGGACAATCTGTTTGCATTTATCATTCTGACACTTTGCAAATTGATGAGGCTCACGATCCTTTTGAAGTAAGAACAATGAAAATTACATTGCCCTAAATGAATATGGACTGTTTATAACCAAAAAAATATGTCAATATGAGTTTAAAGACATTTATAATAATAATAATAATAATAATAATAATAATAAGTTTTGCTTCCTTTTCTTTTTCTTATTATTGTTAGTACTGGTTCTGTGGATATTTTCATGTTTCACCTGCTTCTTCTATAGGTACCGTGTACATAATCCCAGTGGCTGGAGGGTATGTGGCGGATGCTTTCGCTGGCAAGTACAACACCATTCTTGGCGCAGGGTTTATTTATACACTAGGTGAGTCAATTATAATAAACGTATTAGGAAGAAGGCCCGTAGAACATGGATCCGAGCCTTTGTTTTTCTTTCTAGATAAGACTCTCATGTTGATGGTTATCTTTTGTACTAGTCCTCATCAGGGTAATTTTAAAGAGTTACTATCTAGACGTTGTTTTGGAATGAGTTTGTTCTTGGAAGAGGAGATATAGTTGAAAGAGGTCTTATTTGAAGCAAAGTGGGTTTCCATGAAAGTATGGTCACTTAAACCAAAGTGGTTTTATTAGTGAGTGTAGTGTTAAGTTTATCATTGTAATGAACTAAAATATCTTGAAGCGAAATACAGCAAACTTTAGCAAGCAGAAACACATCGAAGCACAAACTAGTTCATAAGATGTGTAGTAATGTTTAAACTAAGCTAATTGTTTTTAACAATATAAATATAACTTACCCCAGCATATATGGATGTACCTTTGGTCATAAGTTAATGCAGTCCGAATACTGCTCAATCTTTTTAGTCAGGTCCGAAAATGATCTCGGCCAGTGCACATCCGCCACATTCAGACTTTTTTTCTTCAGGCAAAGATCACGTTATCATACCCGTTGCTATGACAACAAATATTACCATTCCATGTATTGCTATCATCATTGCTTTCAGCATCAGTTTTGTATATGTTTCATCTAAATAAATGCTGATACTGAAATTTAAGTACAATCAAAAAACCATGCCAGATACAGGATCGTTGTAGTGTGCTACTCATAGGCTGGGAAAGCTTCAGAATTGGTTATAATGGTAGGGCAAATTGTTCAAGTATTATAAATGTAATCCTGGTAATTTTAGTACCATAGACCGATGATCATGCTGGTACCAGCATCGCAAAATAAGATAGCATTACCAAGCTGACAATAAGAAAATACCTGATCAATTTAGACTTTACTGTTCAGTCAAGATTACTAAAATTTGTATGACATTGAATATTGACAAAGTTGTAATTTAAATATTTTGCATTTCCTATTATGTTGATAATAATCAGCGAAGAGAAAACAAAATTGTAATGTTTTCACAATTTAGTCTGTTGAATTCTTGTTTGCCGACATTTGTACAGTCAGTATTTTAGCCCTCACACATACTTGATTTATCTTCCATATCAGTAGTCAGAGTGATGAAGGTCATCACTCACGTTCTTCTGCTACTACATAAGAACTTTATTATGTGGGTGTTGCTTTCGGTAGATAGTACAGTATCTCAGAAGGAAGATAGTGACTTGCAATCAATACCCATCTTCACTTTTATTTAACTCCTACCTATTTCAAATACTTCAGAGTTTGCAAAGTTGGCCCTACAAATAAATGGAAACTGTGAAATGGTGACAGTTGTAAAACGAGATGAAAATCGAAGAGATGGAAAATATTTGTTGTTGTTGCTGTAGGTTTAACGCCATTTTTCAGCACAAGATAGGCTATACATGGCTGCCAGATTAACAGGTAGAGGAAGAACTCTGGAAAATCCCGAGAAGACCCACAGACCCAGGAGAAGTTACTGGCATGCTTTCTCACGTACCCACGTTAGCCGAGCCTGAGATTCGAACCAACGTAGACAGAGGTGAGATGGCAGTGATCCAGAACGATGAGCGCTTTAGAACACAGGCCGCTCGGGGCCCCATGGAAAAGAGTAAAATAATGTGTGAAAGATGCCAACATTGAGCATATCAAAAGAAACGTGATAGTTGATTTTAGAAGAATTATTATTACATATATGAAATCATTGATGAAGAAGGGTTTAGAATGTAATTGTGGCGGGGCGATACAATATATATCGTTTGACAAACATTGCAAAACTGAAGTAAGTAAACTTAAAAGATTGTGTAAAAACTCATATGAAATAGGAAAGAACATTTTGAATACCACAAGAATGAATATATAAAATAGACAAAATCCTTATAAGAAGTGTTAGGCAAACAATTAAAAAATGGGAAAAGCTAACAAAAGAGTAAATGTCAATAGTATATGATTTAGTGAAGCATGAATATTTTTGTCAATTCAATAACGAGCTTCGTATGCGAAGTATGAACGTTTTTGTCAATTCAATAACGAGCATCTTATGTGAAGCATGAACATTTTTGTCAATTCAATAACGAGCTTCTGATTAAAAAGAAACATTGCATCTTGGTCTTGTCATGCAACGTTTGTTTAATTCTAAAGTTATTTGAGCCATTACATAATTTTTAGAGAGAAAACAACCTTCTACACAGAACATCACTATTTTTCATGTCAACCATTAAGCATTTTTGATAACTACAATTTGAGATTTGACATTGGAGAGTCTGTTAGTAGATACAGAGAAAATTAAGGGATCCGATGTTTGCAAAACGAACTAAACTAAAGGTATGAATGGTAACAGCCGGACGCGGAACACTTTACTGGCATTCAACAAACGACCAAGTATTAGACTTACTATAACTGATATACGTGTTTCACTTTTACTTTCGGGTGTGAAAACTGTCGTCTAAATGTACAATACCATTGCCTATTGAACAGACCTGTAATTAAACCAGCAACAAGAACAATCGAGATCTGAAATAAGTAAACATAATTTGTAAAAACATCAATATTCCACCAAATCATGACTACTCATGCAATGTACTAAACACTTAAAATGGTTATTACACCTTTGGAGAAGTTACATTTTAGTAATGTCATAAATTGTCCACTGATAAAATTAACTTGTCAAAAATAAGACGGGCATACTTCTTTGGTAAAATAGCACAGGTTCTACAGAAGAAGGAATTGAGATATTTAATCAGAGTGTATGATCTTATTTTCTTTAGGTCTAAGGTCTAAAATAAAAAAATCGAGTACAGAGCAGATTCCATTTTCAAGAAAATGTTATCGTAAAGTTAACTGTGTGCGAACAAGACCATCCTAATATGGAAAACCATTAAAGATTTCATCAATGTTTACAGAAATATTTTTTGAACTGTATACAGTCTCTGGAATTTTCAAACCAAAAGATTTCTAGAACTTTCTCAGTTTGATTAATGCCAAGAATAATTATTCTAATTTATATTTATTGTGATTTTTAAAGTCTGCACCTATTCAAATATATTTCGTGATGACTTCGTCTTGTACAATGTTAATGGTAAATGCGAGTAAGTACAGAAGCAACACAAACAAATTAAATATTTGCAATAAGGCTGAAGACAGTGAAACGGACTAGATTTTTGCATTATGAATGCAGCATAAGTGTTTTCTTTTCAAGTAAATAGTGCTAACATGGTTGAAGAATCATAACTAAGACTTTCTAGTAATCTTGGGTTTAGATCCATGGAGGATAGGATGGAAGATCTAACCCTATTTCAATCAATAAAAATGACATAAACTTGAATAAATTCGTTTTTAGAAATCTAGGTTCTATGAAATCAAGTGATGCAACTGTTACACATGTTAATACGTAAATTAGAAATGTTTTGGCTGACAAACAAGCAAAGATTGACTAAAACAGGAACAATATTTAGACGCTGAATAATTGTCTAAACATAATTTTAATATTTTATAAAATGATATACAAATATTGGAAAATATAAAAGAAGGAGCAGATACAATGCCAAAAAATTCATAAGTACTTAAAACCCATCGAACAAGGATAAACAGTGAGATATACGTAGTCGAGACTGATCATAATAATAATAATAATAATAATAATCTCTGGAAGATTACAGTAATTTTCGATCATATATAGAACAGGAAATGAATTCACTGGTGAAATCCAACAAAACGAGGAAGAGACTGAGGGGAAAAAGAGAACAAAATAGATGCGAATGCAGGCATCCTCAGATCTTTCGTGTGATTTTCGATTTTATATCAGTATTTTTAGCGAAAAAATTAAATAACCAATGGATCACACTTTAGCAGCTCTAAAAATGAGCATACCTCTGGAATATACAAATCTTAAACTGATAGAAAAGAACATGTTTATCGAGGAGTAGTTAAATCAACGATGTTGTATACGTTTTACTTTTTAATTAAACAAAACGATAACATTAATTAGGAACGATTTATATAAATTGGAAGAGCAAAGTAAAATAGAGATAAATGCATTAAAACTGAAATAAATGAATATATGCTTTCTTGGAAAGGAAAAATAAAAACTAAATTAAAAACGACAAAAACACAGTAATGTCTGCACTTGGTTATGCAGTGAGTACTTAAGGGGATGAATAAATAGAGGTAATCGATAACTACATAGATGATATCAATGTTTTTTTTTTAATAGTATATTTATGCAATATTTCACGAGTGAAGTGGAAACGTTACATCATCACAAGTCGAAAAAATAATTTGTAAAATAGATGAATATTTTCGTGCAAAATGAAGAGATTGTTATTTTCGTTACTACGTTTCTTTCGTGGATTGATACATGATTGTTATTTTCGTTACTACGTTTCTTTCGTGGATTGATACAGTGATTGTTATTTTCGTTACTACGTTTCTTTCGTGGATTGATACAGTGATTGTTATTTTCGTTACTACGTTTCTTTCGTTGATACAGTGATTGTTATTTTCGTTACTACGTTTCTTTCGTTGATACAGTGATCACTGTTGGCCTGGAGGTCCTGTAGCAATGTGACAAAATACTTTTTATAGGCTTCAGAGAGTTACATCATTAAACAACATATTTTAATGATTGTGATCTCACTTATAAAGATTTGGCTTATATTTTGGTTTATTTATACATTCGAAAGTGAATATGTTGTTATATTGACAGGTTTGCAATCTATTTCTGTAAAAATTCTCCATCCTAATTTTAATAGTCACTAAATTGCTGTTTGCCATCTACACTAATCAATGCTGATGTTTCCATCGCTTTCAGGCATATTTATCATTGTGATGATAGTTCAGGTCGCTACTTTTAAAAAAAATTAACATATGTAATTAAGAGGTTTTCTTAAAATGATGCACCATTTGTTCTTGAGTGAAACAGGTATAGGATACGGTAGGATGACAGAATATCGAATAGTAGCAAGTCATGTAAGTTTAGTCATTGACAGTTCGCATGATGAATGTGAAAACTGATTGTAAAAGGTTAATACTTAAAGCATGTATTTTGTTTGTTAATTATTTATATTCATGCCTTCTAGACGGCCCATCTTAATTGATTTCTTAAATGTATACTGGAGAGTCTACAGTCTAAACACATTTTAAGACTTACTCATTCTTTCTTTCTGTGTCTAATGCTTGCCAAGCAAGAGGTTTTGACTTCTAAACTCGCGGCGGCATACCATATCTTTTTACTTTTTTATACTTTTATCTTCAAACTCTCTTTCAAACTCGCTTATCCACATTTGTTTTATTTTTTATTTTTTTTAGCAAGCTTTCTTAATCTAGTTACGGCATAAAGAATCCTATAATCGACAGCAGTAACAAATCCATTAAACAGACTAACCAAGAAAAGGCAGCATTTATAAAAGGAGTTGTTGTAGCTCATGCACAAACAATCACATGAAATAATTATTTGTTATTATTTGTTTTCAACAGAACAAATTAGGGATGCTGACATCATTATCCATTTGATTTCAGCAGTGCAAAATAGAGATAGAGACCGATCATTATCCACTGTATTTTTATGTCCTTTCTTTGAACTTGCCGATTTCTCGGTTTGTTATTTTAGTTTCCTTAAAAGGTTTAAAATCGTATATATTGTAAGGATAATTTATTTTTCTCCAATTATTTGGTTCCATTATTTAAAAATAACTAATCGTTCCAGCGACTTTGTCATCACTGAAATTCTTTTCACGTTCTTCTAACGAAACCGATTTTTTTTAGGAACCTGGTTACCTCTTTATAACAACTCTCTCCTTTTCAAATCTGTCCAATTTCTAAGCGAAATATTTGTCATCATCATTTGATATTATCATCACTTTTGTAACAGGGAAAATGTCCACAAACTTCTTGGTAAACATATGAAAATCGTAGCATCGTGAACTATATATTCTTACCGCTATATACTCCGGATGGCTGTAAATCAATTTAAAATCTCTATGTGCAGGACCTCTGTAACTTCTATGTAAATGAATATGATTCTTTACTTTGTAGGTTTCGATTTCCTTTTCACTAATGTGACATGTATTGGCGTAAATATAGCGTTTCATATCTTCTTTATCAATAGCATTTCAGCTGTGTGTCTTTGTCTAAATTCCATGTGAAGTTACTGTAATGTTTTGCACATGCTCGTTAAACGTTTTCTGTGTTTGTCTCTGAAAAACACCATTAACATTTCTGCATGGTTGTATCATACTCTTTCTGCCGTATTATATATTCTTATAAGTCTATTTACGATTGAGTATACATTCACAAATACGTACGATTCCTTTTTTGAATTCCTCAGTATATTTTAGTTTGATTGGGGTATCTATGAAACCAATGTTTATATGTGCCATGATTGTTTTTGGACGGTCATTAGGGATGATCTTTCTCTATACAATTTACATTCATGGACAAAACTTAGCAATGTGAACATGCTGTTTAAAACACACATTCATGGAAAAAGGTAATCACACAATATAATTTAGATATACATATCATATGGCAGCCATTGCCTGACCACTAACACGATACAAAATACTCGTATGTATTCATTTTGAGATACAGTTTAGTCGGTAGACATTTTAGACACGATTTAGGTTTATATATATTGCTATCCTTATTTGCCTTTAAACTAAGTTACAGAAAGTGCAAAACCAACAAGTTTAGTAGAATTCAAGAAATAGTTTATTTTCCTAGATGTGACAATGCAAAAGGAATATTATTTTGAATTAAATCCAACATTATCCTAAAATGTCTATCACAAGTCCAAAATTATAGATTGTTATGAATGAACCCCTTTATTAAATGTACTGATGTGCCAGTAGTCCTGAATAAACTGATGTGCCAATAGTATTAATGAATCACATCGGTATAATCCAGAATGTCCTTGAATAAATTCACAATAATTCCAAGAATGTAATTTAGTAAAAAATGCCAATTATCACTTTTGTAATTCCAATGAATAATTGTTAAATAAATGATTCCTCCCAAATATATTTGAACAAAACTGAACTTAAACTAGGACTGAAATAATTATGCTTGTTTAGAAATCTAAGACATGATAATACGAGCAGGATGTGGGACATGTTCGCATCAAATCTCGTCTAGAGCATTCTAAGGCTAGACCATAAACTAAAAATATTAGTAAGCAACTTATTTATGGCTTACAAACATAACCAAAAAGCAGGTATGCATTCTAGAACTTTCTAAAGTCAAAAGGCAATGTCAACATATTTATATTACAGGAAAACCACCGATTTTCCTGCAACGGAATGTCCTGCACCCCTTTTAATCCGGACAGAATTACGAGAGGGCACTTGAAATTCCCAACACCGCCAAATTAGATTACTGGGCGCGCACTCGGATTGTTTACGCTGCAATTGTTGTGGTGATACTTGTATTTTGTGCGATTCTTAGCTTATTTTACTTACATTTAACCATAGCAATGGATTCTGAAAAAGATGTAAGTGTCAGTGGTGATGTCAAATGTTGACACCTGTCAATATCGATACCAGACAAAGTAGAACCGTTGAAAAAACTGGACTGTGGTGTTTCCGTGCAAAAAGCTGTGTGACACGTATGTTACTGGCTGATCAACTGTTTACGATATAAAGAAGCAGACGGACAAAATATTGAAATTGTATTCAGACAGTGGTTCCAAGAAGCGGATTAACTTTAAAAAGCTATGAACGATGGTATGAGTACTGAGCATGACCGAGTGATGCTGGAATGGTTTCGACAACGTCGGAGTGACGGAGTGGACTTGTCGGGCAGGATTGTAATGAACCAGGTTCAGTTGTTTCATAAAGAACTTAGATTAGAACATGAGTGTGACTATAGTGAAGGATGGCTTCAAAAGCTTTCAAGAAGCGTCATGGAATTTCCATGCATAAAGTGTGTGGAGAGAAACGGTCCGCAGACTATGAAGGAGCTGCCGAGTGTGTCGACGAATTTCATAAGCTTGTAGCTGATGAGCACCTCAGTCCTGAGCAGGTGTATAATGCATATCAAACTGCATTATGTTGATGCACACCTAGAAGGACACTAACTATGGAGGACGAAGAAAGGCTCACGGGATTCAAACAGTCTAAGGATAGAGTTACCATCTGAAGATGCCCATACGCAGCAGGCACGCACAGATGTAAACCACTGGCGACAGGAAAATGTAAATGTCCTAAGGCTTTAAATAGTATTGAAATTTACCCAGTAACATACCGTGCTAATACACTTGGCTGGATTATGTTAGAATGGTTTCTGATGCTTGGCTTTTGATCGTATTACTCCAAACTATGTCCTTCTTCTTGGGCTCGCATCAATTGTGTTAAGGTCTCATGTTTTATTCTGGACCTTCTCTTCGTCTTGATTTTGTTCTGCGCACCGAAGCCCTCTGGCATGCCATAGATGTCACTGGTGACACCAACACAATTACAGCTAGGACTGCAAAGTCTGCAAATACATCTTTTGTACTCATGAAGCAGAGTTGTACAGGCTTTTGTTAGTGTGCAGTTCAATGATTTTATGGCTATCTAGAAAGTAGGTGGTCTCTAGAAGTCTCATGCCTAGAAAAGATGGAACTTTGCAGATTAGAAGAACCAGTAGTTGCCACTGAGTTTAATGTGTACATTCTTTACACCACTGGCATATAGCTATGGTTTGTCCATCAGAATGAATTTTGTCATTCCAACGAGTTCTTATTACAAAATCTAAGCCAGGCATCACGCACTTTATTACACTTGGCTACTGTCCCATCTGAACTATCAGTTTTAGCAACTTTAACACAGTTCTGAATATCATTAAAATATTCATACGTTTTCGGTTTAACCCCTACAAACTTATCCAAATTTGCAAACGGTATTTTGTCCAAGTCTCGACGTGTCTTGATTGCGAGGTCGCATGCATTGTTCATACTGCTGCAATCACAAATGAACGGGATAACTGGGATCGCGCTGGGCTTCGCCAATGTCGCACACTGCGATTGGTTTCCTTGTTAACGACAAATATACCATCTAGCGATAATTTGGCGAGAACATGTTTGGCTGATAAAAGATGTACATACAGCCTTGGGTTTGGAGTCGAGAAATCCAAAGGCACCATGACAGAAAGCCGCCATCGTGAATATAAAAATGCAGTGTAATCTATTGTTACATAAACAAATCCATGTTTAATATTGATAAACCACCCTAACAGGGCATTAATATATTATAATCCGCGTATGCTGATGTCTGGCCTTGGTACTGTATGCTGTAATAAAATAGCAATGCAACTGACTAGCTACAATCGACCACCTCTGAAGGTGGGAATGGGAAATAACTACAGTAGCCCAGACAACGACAATTTTTTAAATAAATGTGCCATAAAAAATAGTTTTGCTGCAACTTCGAAGAAAACTGATTACCTATGAAGCACACATATATACTAAGCAAATTTCTAAACATGCTGTGCCAATGCTCTACAATTATTTGATGTTGCCGCAACAATAACAACGGGTATTTGTTTGGTCCTTCAAAGAGAGCCTTTAGTGGCGCCTTCAATAACACCTGAACCTTCATCGAAGCAAGCCAACGACCTTTGATCATGGAAGTCAGCTTTAAAATAAAAGCATTGTTTATTTTTTCATAGTGATTAGAACATATTTATTGTGTCGCGAAAGTTTCCTGTTTACAACCAAGAAAAGTGCATTCGGAGAATTCCTGCGTGGGTGATTTTCAGCGTTCCAGATCAAACATTTGCGTCGAAATACGCGTAATTAAGCATTCGCGACATTTCTGGACAGATCAAAACACAAGAAGTAACTTCGCTTGGATGAAATGTTTAAAACGATAGCCATGTAGAATGAGTATCAGAGCAGTACATCTGAAAATCATGTGGCTTCAACTTCAAGTACCCCGGATGTCCCACCTGCAGTATCAGTAATCCAAGGTGAAGCGACCATCTATATAACAGACAGTAATCCAGACAGCAATCAACTTCCAGACCTGTGTGATTAACTCAACAGTTCCAGTAAAATTCTAAACGATTTCCACATTGGGAGTGGTAGTACAGCAACATTCTTTGCAAGTACATTAATTAGTAAACCTGTTTCATTCATACCTGTATTTATTATTAGTATTACGTGACGTCGGTTGGTCCGGCAAAACTGTTAATCCGGCAAGGCTATGGAACCAAGGGTGCCAGAAAATCGGTGGTTTACCTATTATCCTAAAGTCCAATCTACAATCATGGACAAAAGCTAAGCACACAATCTAGATATGCACAACCCATATAGAATAAGTTAATAAGGCATCTGTTAGGAACTGGAAACAATTCCTATCAGAGTTAGATAATTCGGCTCTAAAGTCGAAGCTGTTAAAGATTTCATTTGAATATGATCGTTACAATAAGCTAATATAAAATGAAATTACTTCTTTACTATCTCTGATATTAATTATGCTACCCACGTTAAACAAGATGTAATTACTATTTTCGAATGATATGTTAAAAGGTTTACGATTCATAATACCTCCTTTATTTGTACTAAAACTATACTAACGAATTCCCTTAATGTCTATAAGCATGTAAGCGCTAATAAAAATATTCTGTAAGACAGCCATACATTTCCACTAAGCTGTCATTGGCCATCAATCAATGATATGCATATATTTGGATTTGTTTGTTCTTTGAAAGGGGTTTTGGTTTTCAAATGTCATAATTTATACAATGAATTAAATACTATTAGAACATCGGTATGGTTTCAGGATACTAGTAGAACATCGATATGGTTTCAGGATCTAAACATTGTTTGTAAATGACACGTTAAAATGTATTTTCCAGAGTGTCTATGATTTATTTTCATCACATTTTGAATCAGCAATTAAGAATTTCAAGGCATAAAGAACAAAACAGAGGGGATATACTGTTCTTTGCCTTTGGGCAAAGAGCTCTTGCGCATTTGTAAGCGGGGTCTGTTTTTGGCTCCATGCTTTGTTGTTTTGTATGAAAAAAGATGACATCTAATACAAACTACGTTGTTGAGTAATCTTCATCATCGTCAGCCAAGAGTCATTGATCCACTTTGTACCACATCAACTCTTGCAATTGCTTCTTACCAGGAAAACAGTGCATATCAATCTACAGCGTGGGTCTTAAGATATTTGTAGGAATTATGATCCTTACATTACCCCCCGAACATTAACAGAGAGGAAATGTTTCGTGTATTCACTTTGTACAACTAGCCTTTCTGAAAAGGAAAAAAAATCTATTGATTTTTAGATCAAATGAGAAAGATAAAAGTGACAGAGATTGAACAACTGGATTTGATTTCAGCACAGTAACTTTACTTATGGACTAACTATGTACAGATCCTATGGTTACGGCAAAACGGCCAGATATAAAGCAGTTAGCTCTCTCTCTCTCTCTCTCTCTCTCGCTCTCTCTCTCTCTCTCTGCTCAGTGTCACATTATGAGCTGATTTGATATCATACGTTGATACATGGTGTACTATCTGAAAGTTGGAGGCTTTACTCTCTCCTAAAGGAGACAGTCTAAAGATATATCTTTGTCAACATGTTTGCTTAATAACAATGTATGTTGTCTCTTTCTTCATTCCCCGCGTTCCTCTCCCGGTCTCCGTGCCGCTTGCTTGGACGACATAACCTATTGTGATTTACGTCACCCTCCTTCTGCCTCCACCCCAAAGAACCCCTAAACAAACAATTGAAAAATAAAAATACGAACCTAAAAACCCCAACAAACTTCTATCTGATTCTTGTCTTTCAGGACTGGTGCTGGTACCTGCTTCAGCCATGGACTATAGGGGTTTGTTCGGAGACGAGACAGATCTTAGCTTGGTATAAAAATATCCACTTTTCCCCACATAACGTCTGGGATTTTTTTATAGTTTTCATTCAATTATGTTGCAGACTCTAACTTCAATGAATAGGCTGCATATTGTCTGAGACTAAATATGCATCACAAAAATCATAGTCTGTCCCGTTTGAACCCGTGCAATATATTCGAAATTGTAAGTTTCCACAAATTAGTGGGAGATTTTTTGCGAAGAATTTTGCAAATACCAAAGTTTTCTACAGAAAACAAGTTGGAAGACACGGCTTATATTAGTTGTAAATTCCAAGTTGGCAAGCATAATTTGAATATCCAGTGCAAGCTATATTTAGGATGATGAAGAAAAATGTCTCAAAACAGGTCTCTACGATCAGTTTATTTGCTGCGGTTCATCTGTAGACTAAAACGTAGATGAGAATACTTGAGGAGAATAACATAGGAAACAGTAACATTTATTTGTGTGGAGATAATGTGCCTAGGTAAGGCATTGTTGGTTTCTGTGTTGTCAAATGGTTTCTACTGCGGGGATTGTTGCGACTCATGTGCATATTTTAGCTCAGACATATCAATAAATTAAAGCTGTCAAATGCACTGATTATCATAAAATTTTAATGGGAAAACTATTACTAATTATGATGACTTTTAAATGTTTCTTATGTTCAAAAGGTCGTGCAAATTGTAAGGGATGTCTTTATAAAGCTAAAATATTCCATATTAAGTTAGATTAAAGTTCTGATATAAAGAAGCCAGCGGCAAATTGTTAAAAATGTTTATCTGAGTATTATTTTAAGTGTGCTAGTACAACAAGCAAAGCCCATGTATCAACCAAAATAAACAATCTTTTGCATTCATTGACAAACTACCCATTTAGCACACTAAGCAAGTGCTTGGGGCACCAGCCCAAGAGGGCACCAGAAAAAATTTAAATCAAACGTTGATGATACAATTGAATGAGTTATATGTGAAAATATCGACCTGCATGTACGACTATTTTGATTTGGAATGATGGCAACATTGGTATTTTCACCACCTGTTTAGCTTTTAATGTTGTTGTTTTAGTTGCACATTTTGTAGGACGGGGGTACCATAATTTTTTGCAGCCCTCTAGGCCCTGGAAGGCCATAATCCGGCACTGTTTGCATTATATATAAAAAAAATAATTTTGTTTTATGCTTTCTTTGCTTACAGGAGGCAAGGAAAATCTATTTCTTCCTTGGTTTAGTATTTGTTGCTATAGGAACAGGTGGTATCAAGGCAAATGTTGGACCGTTTGGGGCACAACAGGTGAACGACTTGGGAAAAGACGCAGTGCAATCATTTTTTAACTGGTAATATATATATATATATATATATATATATATATATATATATATATATATATATATATATATATATATATATATATATAGTGTCTTACAATCTAGAAATATTAGGATTTTAAATTATGGACTGATAAGCCTGATTCTGTAATACAGAGAAAGGAGGTGGCGTTATTGTTATTGATAAAAATCATGGGTACTTTTATCCATTTAGACACTGAAGGAACTCATCGGCGTTCTTAAAAGAGAGCAATTACTGAGCTTATTTCTCTATCTAAAACAAGTTGAAAAATAAAATATGCTTATGTCACTCTAAGGGATTGTTGCCTGTAATTTCAGGTTCTACTGGTTTGTCAATGTAGGCGCTATTATCGCCTACTCTGGTGTAGCAACCATACAGCAGAACATTGGCTTCGATTATGGATTTCTCGTCCCACTGGTCAGCATGGTTGTTGCACTCATCATTTTTGTGATAGCCAAAAACAAATATAGGAATAACCCACCTGGAGGTAGGTCACATACTTAGGAGTGTCACACACACACACACACACACTATTGGTTTTGATTATGCAATTGTTTGGTCCCATTGACTAATATGCTTGTTTAATTCATGATATTTGGCATTGGCAAAAGAAAATGCGGGAACAATTATCAGTTGAGAGCATCGCACTGGAAAAATTCACAGACAGCAACATAAAACAAAATTGTGCAACAGACATCGAGAGGTATAATGCATATATGCAAATAACATGGAATAACAAAACGGAACCTATAGCTCTTTCAAGAAATGTAAATTTAGTGAGGCACATATACACAAATGCACATACAACTGTGTGTGTGTGTGTGTGTGTGTGTACACCTTTGTATTTATAATTCCACTTGACACGATGAGCAATGCAAACCAGAAAGATGAAATATAATCTCTACATAAATCATCAAACTAGGACAGGCTAATATTATTTCAGAAAAACGAGTATATATATATATATATATATATATATATATATATATATATATATATATATATATATATATATATATATATATATATCTGTGTGTGTGTGTGTGTTTGTGTGTGTGTGTTGTTGCGTGTGTTACACACTCAGAACTTATTACAGAATTACCACTGCCCCAACTGTTTGTACGTGAAGTTTCAGAATATAGCAGTCTATAACATACAGTTAAGCAAGCAAATTCGATAAGAAGAAAAACATTCTGCAAGTTATATCCTTTTGCTCTGATACTTTTGCTTTGAGATGAAATTCGTTTAAGACTATTATTTTATAAAATGATATTTTCCTGACTGTTGTCAAATCAGATTCTTGTATGTATAACTTGGTTTAGTTAATATATTTTTGGGTTGAACTAAATCTCAGAATTTGCAAACATAGTTCAATATTTAATTAGATTTATGCCATCTTGAAGAAGAAATTCGACACGTTCTGTATAACTTAGTATACACATTGCTTATGTGGTATGGGTCAGCCACATATCCTTGCATGGAATTCTCATTGTTCAAAATTCAAGGAAATAGACTGCTAAAGATTAGTTGTATCTAAATTGGTATGGCATTTCTTTTCCAGAAAGTGATGAACAGGATGATAATCTGAACATTCTGTGAGTAAATGGGAGCATTATTAAAATAAAAATGGGTTTTACTGCAGAAAAAAAAGTTACAAAACAGAAAATTCACCTAACTTTGAGTTTGTTACGTTGACTGTACAGTAAGTTCTAATAAAGTACCCTATCATGCAAAGATTGATGCTCGGGATAATGAAAACAATCCTTGTTTTTGATACCTTAACATGGAGTGATAGTCTTCAACTTGATCAAGAATGAAAAGTCAACATGTAGTCAAGAAACTGAAAAAGCTGATGAAAAATGTTGAAATTTCGGAAACTTGAGATTTCAACAGACTTCTTCAGATGAACTAACAGTGTTTCAAACATCCCGACTACTGAGGTTTTTACGTGAGTTGTAATCAACTTTAGATTTAGATTAACAACCGTATATTGATTAATGTCCTATTTGATTTCAGGCAGTATTTTGTCCCAATCGGTCAGTGTATGCCTCCAGTCCTGTCGTAAGGGCTGCTCATTTGAAAATACCCGCGCAGATAAGGGCGGATCTTTCAACAATGAAATGGTGGATGGAGTAATGGCTGTGGTTCGAGTGCTCCCTGTTTTTGTGCTAATTATTATATATTGGGCTGTATATTCCCAGGTAAAGAGATATACTTACATAGTTGTTATTGCACAATGAACGGAGGAGTTAAATAACATTTAAACAAGGGTACAGGGTGTTGAACCAATATCAGCTACCAGGAGAGCGAGATCTTTCGCATAAAATATATATTAAATTTAAAAAAGCGTACTAAAATCGTACTAATGACTTACGTCGTTTAAAGGTTATAACTATATTCGCTTACTTTCTCAGGTAGTAATAATAGTTCATTCCGTGACATTTCGACCTCGTACGCGAACTAAAACATGATGAAAATATTACTATAGTGGCCACAGTCAAGTGGATTACTGAAAATAAATGTCACTTTTTTATTGAAGAAACAGTAGCATTATCTATCTTATCTATTAAGTTTTCATTCTTTAGAATAATGTTTACTGTGGATTACGTACTCAGTGACATACCATCTTGGTCTGGTATCGTGCCAGCAAAAGTTCACAGAAGGTCGGAAATAGCAGATAAAAGGTTGAAATCTTTTGAACGAAGCGTTATAAAGAGTTATTTTATAACGATAATGCATATATAAATATATCGATATTCCATTGTGTATTCTTCGAGATAGTTTTGTAAACCGGAAGTTTGTTCTCAAATGTGAACAAAGTTAAGGATTGCAAATGGCGGAAGACATCCAGTCAATTGCACTGATTCAGTGCAAAATATTAGATTTTGTACCAAATTGTCAACAATCAACCCTGAAAAGCAACACTAAAGGAACAAAAGAAAAACAATATATACTGGCCTTTCTTTGATCTTTCCAAATCCCACCTGCAGTAATTTGGCACACTTCCAGTAGTGTTAAAGACAGTTGCTGGGGCCCCGAGTGGCGGAGTGGTCTAAAGCGCTCACCGTTACGGATCATTGCCATCTCACCGCTGTCTGCGTGGGTTCGATCCTCGGGCTGGGCCAATGTGGGTATGTGAGAAACCTTGCCGGTAGCTTCTCGTGGGTCGGTGGTTCTTTACGCATTTTCACGGGGTCTTCCCCCACCATTAATACAGCCCGCCATGTATAGCCTATCCTGTGCTGAAAAATGGCGTCAAACCCTATAACAGTGATTCTCAAACTGTGTGTCGCGGCACACTATTGTGCCGCGAGAGATTTGCATGTGTGCCGTGGGAGTTTTGAAAAATCTTTAAAATTGCTAGCGTTTTGAAACCTTGAACATATCGAAAAGTTAAATGGTAAATCAATGTCGCAAAAGTTAAAAAAGTAACATTTATAAAAACGCAATATCTGTCAGTCTGTCATTCATTGGTTCCTTTCGTAACGCGAGACTTGTGCGAGATCTCATCCCCGAAATTCTGGACACACTGAGAGACCTACAATCGGCACTGCAGCATTACTTCCCATCACATGCAAGTGATGAATATGGATGGGTGATCAATCCATTCGGAAACAAATAAACTACAAATCTTATAACCGAAGAAGAACAGTTCATTGATTTAAAAATGATACATTTTTTCAGTCAACATTTCCCGAAAAGAGCCTGGATGAGTTTTGGATCTCAATCAAGAAGTCATATCCTGCAATCAGTTCAAAAGCAATCAAAGTAATTCTGCCATTTGTGTCTTCGTGGTTTTGTGAGTTTGGATTTTCAGCATTGACTGAAATCAAATCGAAAGAGAGAGAGATTTCATACAATCGACGATGAAATGCGCGCTTGTTTGTCGACTTTGGAGCCTCGCTTCAATGTGATTTGCTCTCGAAAGCAGGCGCATCCTTCACATTAAATTTAAAATTAAATATATATGTAAAAATAAATAAGTTCTTCACCACAAAAATTGTTAAACCTTTTAAGGTGTGAAATTTTTTAGATTTTTCTGGTGCGCCGCAAGACAAAAAAGTTTGAGAAACACTGCCATATAACAACAATAACATAAACAAACAAAAACAGTTGCTTCATAAACGATCACCCGCCTCATTTTCAGCAAATGTTTCAAAAATGCCCATTAAATACATTGATATTCTGCATTTTCTCGCTTATGATTTTTTGCAGAACATATGAGATATTATTTTATGAGAGAATGATATTTAATATAGGACTTGGCTTTTATGAGGTTGATGTTTATACAGGACATTAAAAATAATTCTTAAAATGTAAAACTGCATATCTCTGATTCCACTTCTTCGTGAAACACCTTTAAATAAATCATTAATTTGTTCTATTAAGTTAAGCAAGGATAATGTCGAAAGAATGCAGGATATTATAACTGTATTTTCAACCTCGATACATGCCAAAACATAGGCAAAAATGTTTTCAACCTGTTTAATATTAGAAAGATGCTGGAAAACTGCAGTTTGAGGAGGACAGTTTGATGTTTAAACTGAGACTAGATTACCATGATTCCTTTGAACGCTGATGCTCTTCATAGAAAAATCAAGCCATAATTACTGTCAGATTTCAAATGTATCTAACATGTTTCTGTTTTGACATCTTCTGAGAACGTTTTTCATATCTACAAAATACTTGATTCACCATGAAGTAAAGTTATATATATTAAAGTTTATGAGAGCACATTGTAATTCAAATGAATAACTGAAGTAAATAAATCCTCTCAACTGAACTGCTGTTTAAGCTGATCTGGTTTTTCAAAAGGGGAATCTCATCAAATCAGGATTTATTCTACAGCTTCCAAGGACAAAATGACACAATAACATGTTTACCAAACAAACTAAATACATAATAATTTACAATCCCACCATCTTGGAGCTATACAATGTATTTCAAAATAACCCGTGCAATCTATAATCATAAAAATGAACACATACTATTGAAGCACATAACAACAGAGATAGACCAAACCTGCAGTGGTGGTGAAGGAGAGATAGAACAAGTGTAACAGAGATTACGTCATACTCAATGACACACTATGGAGAACACCTGTGTAATAATGTCACCGTGGAACCGTAGCTTCCTATATTAGTATTACACAAATAACTAGAAAGTAATTAAAATATTGCTGATATTATCATAGAAATGATCAGTTTGAATTTGCCTTCTTTTCGGTATAGTTCAATCAATGCCATTTTGAAATCGGCAATAGGAGGATATATTTTATGTTAAGCTGGAAATAAGGATTCAGTTTGGTTTGCAAGAGAAACAGAATAGAATTGATTTCATATAAATTGTTTCAATATTTTCATTTTCTCCTAAGTTTTTCACTAATCACATGCATTATTAAACGACGGAACTATTATAAATATAAAAGTAAAAAATGTAAGCATTATCTCTGGAAGATGTTCTATTTCCGGTGAGGTACAAATTTGTAGTTTCAACATGTTTATTTCACATTTTTTCTATGTGCTTCTCTGAAGAATCTTGGTTAGGAGACACCAAACTATTCTTATTTCAATCATGTGTAAGCTTGTCTTCTCATTTCATATTGATCATAATAATTATTTTGATGCTACTTTCTTCACATTCGGTCCAAAGAAAGAAATAATGATGTCTTCGAGTAACCAAAAATATACTTTCAAAAAATTAAGAACCATATTGTGTTTTATTTGATACATTTTTATATGAAACCTTAGAGCATTGAATGGAACCTTTCTTTGCAAAACCCATGCTTATATACTACTTAATGTCAAATGAATCTGACAACAAAACCAATTAAGATGTTGCCTTGATTTGTATTAACATGTACGATGTAAACATGTATGCCCTAAAATAAGTTTAATCGAATAGAAAAGTACGGGAAATTGTTCCCTGGCGTTTAATTATCTTCAAAAATGAGTTTTTATTACGAGTGTTAAAAAATTTGCGAAATTATAGTTACTTTTAGATGATTCATTTATCTTGCCTTTTATGTCAATAAAAATGTAATTTTAATTGTATGATTGCTGCCATTAACCACTTAAAGTTTTATTTGCAGAGCAAAGATAGAGACATTTTCGGATTGTCAGTTTCTGATATTCTTAATATATTTCTAATCGTATTTGTTTTCTTTCAATATATAGTTAACCTTTGCATTATGTGAAATTGTTATGGGTATATTTCAGCATTTTCTAATACAACGATGTAAGTAGTAAGGGGGGTAGGATTAGCGTCAATGGGAATTAGCATTAAAAACACCCTTGGGTCACTTTAGCGTCAAGGGAAATTTAACATGGAGAAAAATCGTGGGTAGGATTAGCGTCAAGGGAAATTAACATGGGGAAAAAATCGTGGGTCTGATTAGCGTCAAGGGAAATTGAACATGGGATTTTTTTTTTTTTTTAAAAAAAGGGGTAGGCAATTGAAAGGCTATCTCTTTTCGAGATATATGGCTGGCCCTGAAAAGGGCCTTTGGTTTATGTTAATATGCCCTTAACATAAAGGGCATTTGCGACATCTTCTTGTCCTCAAACTTCGTCTTACAGCAGGGCCATACATCAGAGTCCTCTTGAGGCAACCTTGTCTCTCTATATAGACTCTTCTTATCCACAGGCTGCTGCTGGTCCTGTGGACAACGGTCCACTTGGATCGGACATACATGAGCATGTCCGTTCTGAACATCATTGTTGACACAAGGATTGAAGATTCAACGTCGGTCCACATGTTGAGGCTCCGAGAATAGGTGAATCAATGCAGTGAACTGCGCTTATTTATAGGGACAGAAAGGATTGAAACGGATTGAGTTCATTCACCAATCCGAACACGCGTTACAGAATTCAGTCAGCCCGCATCCAATCCGAAGAGAGCAGTCTGTGACGTCACGTAGTCAATATAGATTCGCTAGCGCTTGTGTGCAGTCAATCTATGCGACAGTGATTCAACATGACGGAAACTCAGAAAACGATCCAATGGGGTGCACCAACAGGGGAGACCGCCCAAGGGAACCCGGACTTACTTTCAGAAGAGGTGAATTGGGATTTTGTGGATTTTCTCTCCTCGCAAGAATTTGTTCCGGAACTTTCGTTACCTTCTTCATTACCGCAAGTGGAGAATTTTAGACAGAGACAGAAAGAAGAATTGGAGAAATTTATACAACGACAAAAGGAAGCCGAACAAGTTTTTCTCCTACAGCAACAGCAGCAAGAAGAAGAGGTAAGAAAAAAACAACAGCAGCAATAGCAAGAAGAAGTAGCAGCAAAGAAACAAGAGGGTGAAAATCAAACGGTCACGGTACTGTTGGACATTTTAGCGGAGTTAAGAAGTCTGAAACAAATGTATCAGACTTCTTTATCACGACCGAAGAGAATACGACCTTCCCGAGCTAAACACGCCAACCCTGTGACTAAGCCTACCGTACCACCCTTAGTGATTTCAACCCAATCATCAACATTACGCAGTTCAGAAGTAGGCCTTGGCCGTGGCAAAGGCATAAGGCAGTTAAAGTTGATTGGTTAAACTCACCCCTGCACCGAAATAATAAAAGGCCATTTTCAGGGCCAGCCACATTTCTCGAAAAGATATACAATTTCAAATTGCCAATAACTCAAAAAAATATTCAACAGCCCATTTTACCCTTATAGTACGTGTCTGTGTATGAGTGCGTGAGTGTACGTTCTTATTTTAAAATCAAAACTCAAAGACACTTACCTTATATCATTCATTTATTCTTTTCTCCATTTTTTTACAATCCAATTCACAATTCACAACAACACTTTAATAAAAAGTTCATTGACTTCTTCTGTCTCCTTGTTTAGTCTCTCTGTTTTTTGAATTTTTTCACCGTCTTTTCCTCATTTTCTTCCCTTCTTCTTTTCTTCTTCTCCTGTTTCTTTGCCTCTTGTAAATAGAATTGTCTTTTTTTCTTCCTCTTCTTCCTCTGAAGAATCCCTCTCTTCTTCCGAAGAATCCCTCTCTTCTTCTGAAGAATTCCTCTTTTCTTCTGACTCCTCTTGTTTCTTTTTTGGGCAATCTGGAGACCAATGTCCTTTTTCTTTACAATAATAACAGGTATCTTGACATTTGTCTTTTTTATCCCCTGTTTTTTTTTCTTTTTTGACGGTCTGGACATTCTGAAGACCAATGCCCTTTCTTCTGACAGATATAGCAAGTATCCTGACTTTTATCTCGAAAGGAAGGAGAGTAGTCCGTAGGCTGGTCTGAAGAGAATTTTCTAATGACCCCTCGCAAAGCTCTGACGAAACGTTCGATTTGGTTAGTCTCTTCCATCGTTGTGCTCGGCTTGAGAGTGAAATGAATAGTGAAAGAACAAGACACACACCCTTTTATATACGCTAGTCTGCCATGACTATAAATTAGTCTATGGTGTTTGAACTTGAGTCATTTGACGTTTTTCACTCAAGATGAAACGATCCTATTCATTTGAGAGGAAAGAAAAAGAAAGTAAGAGGCAGAAACGTGATCTATCGCCTCGTACCAGGGCTGAAATCTTGGCACAAATTCATGCCAGTGATTTTGAAGAAGACATGAGTGAACCAGAATCCGAACCCTCTAAACCAAGTTCGTCACCCTTACTCAACCCTGAAAAATACTATTCCATTCGAGAGACGGAAAAGCGCTCCTCTAGAAAATTTAGAACCACGGCTTGCACCTACACGGTGAAGTTTAAAGATTTCAAGTCCGACGTACCGTTGGAGAAAGCAGAAGGGTTCATCACCGAGATGTGGGATTCTTTGCTCACTTCACTCAAGCGACAATGTCAACCCAAAGAAGACGATCGCTTGACACTATCCATAGATCACGACGGTTTGAAATCCCCTGTTTGGATCGAGTTTAGCAGACCCGCAGAACTAACCCCTTCCAAAATCATGGACAAGATTCAACACGTACAACAATCTAATGACCAGTTTGACATCACCGATAGTAAAGCCACACTGAAAATGGCCCACGTCTCTCTTCCTCAAGGGACTGGACAACGCAATAAGATGTTATTGGTGAACGAACTTCGCAGTACCAAAAAGAGCCTCGTCCAAATTCACAACCCTCAAGACCAGATGTGTTTAGCCCGTGCCATCGTGGTGGGACGAACCTATGCCAACAAGAACGACACGGTAGAATGGAAAAGAACCTGGAAAACTATTCAACAATCCGACCGAGCCAAACAACGAAACGAAGCAGAACTCCTGTTGCAACAAGCTGGCCTGTCCAAAGACACACCCTGTGGCATTCCTGAAATGCAAAAATTGCAAGATGTCCTAGCTCCACGCTACACCTTGAAAGTGCACCCTCAAGAAGTGCGCGGACCTCTGTTGTTTCGAGGCCAAGATTTTAAGGATGGAAAATACATTCACCTTTATCATCACGATGAACATTTCGATACCATTACCAGTATCACTGGATTCCTGGGATATGTTTATTATTGTGAGAAATGTGACCGTGGTTATAACAATCGAGAGCAACACAAGCATTGTGGATCGAAATGCCCAGGATGTTTGGCCTCTTCACCCTGTCTGAGCGAAGAACCAGTGCCTTGTTCAACTTGTCTGCGCACGTTTGTCAGCCCTACCTGTTACCAACAACATCTGAAGACGCAAGGTTCACAGAGGAAATGTGCTTGTCAACTCCTGAGATTGTGCCCTACGTGTGAACAAGTCATACGTACCAATAATACCAAGACACACGTATGTTCAGGAAAGAAAAAATGTCACATTTGTCACCACATCGTGGACTTGGAACACCAATGTTACATGCAAAAATACCAACCCCCACCAGAGAAAGAGGACGGTCACAAGAAGAAAGGCAATTTCATCTTTTTCGATTTCGAATGCATGCAAGAGACTGGCATTCACATTCCTAATTTCTGCGTGGCTCATCGAGCGTGCGAGAAGTGTATTCAAGAACCTATCTTCAGTCATTGCCCTCACTGCAGCAAGATTCCTGGAGGGCGTGAAAAAATCTTTCGGGGACCGAACACGTTAGCCGATTTTGCCCAATGGGTCTTAGACCCCGTCGACAAGACGTGGAGCAAAGAGGACATCGAACGTTACCGAGATTGTCATCGCCATGCCACGGTGATGGCTCACAATTTCTCCGGATACGATGGACAGTTTCTTTTGAGGTACTATACGGAACAAGGCACCGAGCGTCCTAAAGTGACTTTGAACGGAGCCAAAATCATTTTCATGCAAGTGGGACAAGTACAGTTTAAAGATTCGATGAGTTACTTGGCCATGCCTTTGAGTCGAATGCCTAAAACGTTTGGAATGACAGAAATGGCTAAAGGGTACTTTCCACACTTTTTCAATACGGAAGCCAACCAACATGCTGTTCTACCCAATTTACCAGAGGCTCACTATTACGACCCCGACAACATGCGTACCGAACAACGAGAAGCTTTCTACGCTTGGTACCAGGCTCACGCCTCGGACCCCTTCAACTTTCAGGAAGAAATGCTAAAGTATTGTCGTTCCGACGTGGACATTTTACGGCGTTGCTGTGGAAAATTTCGAGAACTGTTCAAGGAACACGGAGGGGTCGATCCTTTGAAAGAAGCTTGCACCATTGCCAAAGCGTGTTCCTTAGTGTACCGACAACGATTCATGCCTGAAAACACCGTGGCTGTCATCAGTCCTCAAACGACCCACTATGTCAAACGTCAATACTCGGTCAAAGCCCTACGTTGGTTACATTACTTGTGCGACAAGAAAGACAAGTGGATTCAGCATGCCCGCAACGGAGGGGGCGAAAAGACCATCAGAACGTATTCGGTTGATGGCTGGGACTTAGAAAACCCCAAGATCGTGTACGAGTTTAACGGTTGCTTATTTCACGGATGTCCCGTCTGTTACCCTGACCGTGACACTAAAAATCAGTTTTTACAACGGACCATGGAAGACCTGTACCAGGACACTTGTCAGCGGCGCCTAAAGTTAGAACAGCAAGGATACCAAGTGGTGGAAATGTGGGAACACGAATACGATCACCGTTTGAAAATCGATCCCGAGTTTAAACGTGCCGTGGAAAGTTACAAGCTGATGGACCCCCTAAACCCGAGGGATAGTTTGTACGGAGGAAGGACCAATGCCACCTGTTTGCTGTACCAAGCCGACGAAGAGAAAGGAGAAGAAATCAAATACTTGGACGTGTGTTCGCTGTATCCCTACGTGTGCAAATATTGTCGCTTTCCTGTAGGGCACCCGCAATTGCTGACGGAACACATCGACCTGAAAAACATTCGACAATACGAAGGCTTGATCAAGTGTAAAGTTTTGCCTCCCACGAACCTATACCATCCCGTCTTACCTCACCATTGTCAAGGCAAACTGATGTTTCCCTTGTGCCGTACTTGTGCCGAAACGTGCAACCAGGACAAACCTTGCCATCACAGCCAGGAAGAACGGGCCTTGACGGGAACCTGGGTCAGCGTAGAATTGTTCAAAGCTCTGGACATGGGATACCAACTGTTAGAAGTGTACGAAATTTGCCACTTTCCCAAGACACAACAATACCGCAAGGGTGACCCTACTCAGAAAGGCATTTTCGCCGACTACGTGGATGCCTTTTTGAAACTGAAACAAGAAGCCAGCGGCTATCCGTCCTGGTGTCACACTCCCGAAGACCAAATAAAATTCAAAGAGAAATACTACGAACAAGAAGGCATCACTTTAGACCACATCGAGAAAAACGAAGGTAGGCGATCGTTTGCCAAAGTGATGTTAAATTGCTTGTGGGGTAAAATGGCACAACGACCGTGTTTACCCAAGACGGAATATTTGACAGAACCTTCCCGCTACTTCCAAATGATTCACGACAAAACCAAATACATGAAATACGTGGACGTCGTTCGCGAGAATTTGATCTTGGTCAATTACGAAGAAGATCTGGACTTTGTACAAGACGACCCTTTTGGAAATGTCATCATTGCGGCTTACGTGACAGCTCATGCTCGCTTAAAATTGTACGAAGCTTTAGAACTGTTAGAAGAACGCGTCCTGTACTTTGACACGGACAGTTGCATTTACATCCATCACCCGATTCAACAGCACCCTGACATCGAAGGAGACCGTTTAGGAGCCTGGACAGACGAGCATCCCGACGACAAGATTCTAAGTTTCGTCAGTGGTGGTCCCAAAAATTACGGCTACGAATACCGGGACAAACAAGGAGAAGTGCACACGACGTGCAAAGTGAAATGATTGACTCTGAATCATCGTACCAGTCGAGTGGTCAATTTTGGGGTATTGAAAGAAGCCTTGCAATCGGGAGAGGATGGAAACTTTAAAGTGACCACCTATCAACCGAACAAGATTGTACGTTTACCCACTCACTACATCGTCAGTCGGCCCTTGGAAAAAGTCTATCAAATCGTGTACCAGAAGCGAGTGCGACTTCCCAATCACTTTACGTTGCCGTACGGTCACGTCGGTATTGGTCTGTATATAAAAAAGGAACCCTAGGCAAGATCGATAGTTCATTGTGACTACCAAGACCGAGCGAACAAGATGAATACTTTGAAAGAGGCATCGTTCCAGTTTGGGGATTGTAAAAAAGTTGTATCTTCCTCTAGTGTGACTAATATTGGATGGATAAGACCCATGCATTGCGACGGAAAATGTCCGGAAGGAAACTGCGATTGTCCATGTGGTTACCATTGTAATTGCGTAACGGAATTTGCAGATGAGTGCGATTGTGAGCCTTGCGATGGATACGATGCTGTACCTTGTGACCTGAGCGATGCCGTAAAGCATCATGGGAACTTTAGTGTCCCTACCCCTATCATGGAAAGTGATGCTGTGCGTGTCAAACCTGTGGGATTCGAAAGCGATGCCGCTCGTCCTCTTGGACATTTTACTGGGTTTCGTTTTAAAGGGGAATGTTCACCTTCACGTCTACCCCCCTACGGATGTCATCCAGCCCCGAGCAAACTCCTGCCCATGTCACTCAACCCTCATCGAAACGAACCTGTGAAAAACGAATATTCGTTTCCTGTGCGTTTGTCGGAATACTGCGACTTTGAAAATCGTCTTCAAGGAAAATGGCCTAAGTATCTGGGAGGACCGACCCCCGAAGAATTAGCCAGAGCCGGATTTTTCTACTTGGGCGAAGGAGATAAAGTCAAGTGCTTCAGTTGCGGTGTGTCACTTCACCACTGGGAACCGCAAGATTCGGCCTACGTTGAACATGCTCGATGGTCACCGAATTGTCATTACTTACCCTTAGTGGGACCGAGACATTGAAGTAACTTCTTACCATAATAATCTGTTCATGGATACTTTACAAGAGAACATTCGTGCTTTGCCTGTGAAGTTGAGAGAACGCATTTACCGAGAGCTGGTCAAAATACAAGTGAAACGTAAAGAACAATTGCATCCGTTACGTCACCGGTGTTTGAACCACTGGTACCTGAAGGCTATACAAGGATTGATTCAATTGAAAGTGTTCCATCGGACAGACATTGATCAACGATCCTCTAGTTTTAAAAAGGATTGGTTTGGTATGGACGATTGTAGTTACATCATTGTAAACGTACTGCATCGAATTCCAGAGGAAGAGTTAACGAATTACCAACATCTTGAACACAATGTCAACTTAGTGAAAGAGGAAACTTCTGAACGAATTGTAATGTGTAGATTAGTGACTCAACGATTTAAATTCGACACTGAAGTGAAACCATGTTTGTGCAAAGAGTACATTTCTTGTGTCAGACCAAAGAGGATTTAGTATGACCTATTCATGGATACTTTGCTAGAGAACATTCGTGCTTTGCCTGTGGAGTTGAGAGAACGCATTTACCGAGAGCTGGTGAAAATACAAGTGAAACGTAAAGAACAACTGCATCCGTTACGTCACCAGATCTTTAACCACTGGTACCTGAATGGTATAAGAGAACTGATTCGTCAGAAATTGTTTCAGTGGTCAGACCTTGTTCAATACTTCCAGGCCCCCGATGATTCACGTGTTGATCATTTTGGTTACTTCGAGATTCACCTAGAGCAACCCATTGAGGAAGACAAGGTAAAGGATTACCAACATTTGTTACGTGGAATCTACTTAGCGGAAGAGGAAACTTCTAATCGAACTCTAACGTTTCGGTTACAGTATGCAAGATTTACATTCCCAACTGGAGAACGAAGATCTCTGGCTAGAAAGTACGTGTATTCTTTTCGAAACAAAGAGACTATAAAAACAAGCTGTTATGCCACGACTTATGTCGTATGTCATCCAACAGATTCCGTGGAAGGAACTCAATGACCATATTCAAACCGTGGATCATTACCATCAATTATTACAACAACTGTATCCATTCAATTTGGGACGACAAGTGGTGTGTGTCTTAGTGACTTGTTTTCTGGGATTTCGTTTACCAGCCGATTCTTTGTGGACTCTTTACGATCAGTACTTACCACCTCAATGGCCTTAAATGGTCACGAAAAACTCCTTTTGCTCAAAGCCTTGCGTTTTCATCTGGATACTTCTCGACCTCAACAGGAAAAAAAGATTCGTCAACTTTTAGCTACCCAAGACGTGTATGACGATGTGTGTGTAGCTTGTGACTTACATCCCCATTGGACAGATGTCCGTGCCTGGAAAGAATGGGGTTTTGAGGCTTGGACCCAAGAAGTGGCCCAGTATGCACGAGAGTTGTTCAAGGAAAAAAGTTACTTTTCAACCCGTGTTAGTGACGGTGCCAGAAGAACCCGTCACCCAGGACAGGACTGTCGTGGACAGGCCTGAAAGACCCTTTCGGGAGGACACTTGTGTGACCTTACCCCCTACTATAGAACTGGTTAGAACATTACCCAAAACATGTGATTCTTGTACAGACACTTGTGTTTATTCCACGTTCATAGTTATCATGTGCCTTTTATTGTTGTACTTAAGCCTTTGGCTTTTATGTATTTTTGTCTCTCGTATTCATGTTTGAAAAAAAACATTCAATAAACGTGTTCTGAAAAAGTATATAAACTCTTGTCTTGTTTGTTTTCGTGTCACAAGTGACATTTCTCACACCATGGCTACCTCTGCTGTCTCTGCTCCCTCTTCCTCTACTGTCAAAGTCATCGACGAACACTTAGATCGTGCCAGTTGGGAGGCTTTGTATCTTCGCCATCCCTTTAACATGCTCATTGCTGGACCTAGCGGTTCTGGCAAAACCGAATTCGTCAAACGTTTGATCGAACATAAACATCATTTGATCGATCGGCCACCTCAACGGATCGTGTGGTGTTACAAAGAGTGGCAATCGGCGTACAGTCTCTTGCGAGAAAGTTAAGGAGATTCCATCGTGTTTGTGGAAGGCATTCCTAAAGAAGACGACGGCATCGTCTCTGACTCCCGTCAAACCCATTTGGTCATTTTCGACGACATGTTAGGAGAAGACGAAGAAGAAATTAAATTGTGGTTCACGCGCAAAGGGCATCACCGTAATGCCAGTGTTGTTTACATCACCCAAAATTTGTTTCAACAAAGTAAAGCCCATCGCACCATCAGTCTCAATGCGCATTACGTGGTCTTGTTTAAAAGCTCTCGAGATAAATCGCAAGTGCAAGTCTTAGCCAAACAGTTAGGAACGCCTTGGCTGACTCAGGCGTACGACGATGCCACTCAAACGCCACACGCCTATTTACTCGTCGATTTGAAACCTACGACTCCCGAGGATTTGCGATTTCGTACCCACTTGTTTCACCACTGGTGCCAAGACGGAGGGCCTGTCCTGTACACGTCTCCGTCCTCGACTTCATTTCACTCCCCATGAAAAAAAATCTATAAAAACCTCAGACGCTTTTTCGTCTGTCTCACACAGTGTGAACATGACGTCCCTTCAGTCGCATCTTCCCGTCAAATTGATTCGTGCCTTGTATGGCATCAGTCGAGAAAAAGATCCACAAACACGAGCTCGTGTCTTAGAAGCTAGTCTCAAAGAAGTCTTACGATGGTTCACGGTGACTGCACGTCAATTACTCCAAGGAATCATTCAGATTCCTCATCAAACCAAACGCTTTTTCGATCGAAACAAAGTCGCTTTGGTCCAACTGGCCGATCCCCGCATCGACACTCAAACCAAAAAACAAATCATTTTGAAACCTGGAGGGAGCGGTACTCTAGGAGGGGTCATCATTCGCTCACTCTTAAGATGGGATCCTAATGCCCCCAAAGTTATCCCCAAGACAAAAGTCCAACGAAGCCCCAAGAAGAAAAAGAAAAAGACCAGGTCCCCAAGAAGAATAACTTCTCCAGTGGCAGGACCCTCCTCTTACCAGACACCACCCCGGAAAAAGAAAAGAAGCCCCCAGAAAAAGAAACAGACAAAAAGTCCTCAGAAAAAGAAAAGTCCACAGAAGAAAACTAGTCGCAAGAGAGGCACTTCGGCCAGGACGCAACCTTACACTCGCAAACCACGACCTGCCACAGCGGTGACTGCGTCTCCGGCAGCCTCACGTTTATCCACTTCTCCGTTGATGTCACCAGGAACTGAAGAGTACTCGGAGACGTTGATCACACTAAGAACGTCTCCGTTGATGACCCCCAAAAGAACTTCCCCAGTGGCAGGACCCTCCCATTTAGCGACAGTGGCTGCTGCTCACAAAGTACCTTCTCCCAAAATCAAAGTCCATGAAAGATCGGGCATGTTACAAAGTTTACTGGATTTGTCCAAGCAAGAACTGGCTCGATTTAGTCCGTTGCGTACCCCTGCACGACGTGTCATGCCTGTCCTCAAACTAATACGACGTAAAGACAATCAGTGGCGACGCGTTCCAGTATAAAAAAGATCTGTGACCAAGTCGGGTATCAGTGTTTTTTCGGTGCTCCTGAAGACTCAAAGATGTCACCCTCCAGAAAACCCCAAGGAAAGAAAAGGAAAGGACTGCCACCACGTTTAGCCAAACATGGGGACATGTTATCTGTCCTGTCCAAAGCTTCTCCACCCCTACGAAAAAAACTCATTCAAACGGCCTCCAAAGAGGTCATCGATACCGTGTGCGAATGTTGTTTGAACGTTTTGAAAGGCACGATCCCTTTGTCCAAACACCAGAAACAATGCTTAGGCAAACATCGTCACGTTCTTCGGAAAATGGTTCAAAAGAAAATTCCCATTCGTCAAAAAAAGAAGATGTTGGTCCAACGTGGAGGCATTTTACCTCTCTTGTTAGGCCCCATACTGAAAGGAGTCTTGGGAACCATGTTGGGAGGACTGGTGGGAGCAAGATAAAAAGGCCCTCGGAAGTCCCAAGATCTCAGAATCGACCGCTGACAACCCCATGGAAGGACGAAAACTAGCTTTAGTGCCTTACAAACGATGGATGGAATACCATCGGTGGCAAGAACAACGCACCCCGCATTTACCTCCCAATCCCAATTTGAGCGAGATGTCCCAGTTACAACACGAATTGCAATCCTTGATGGATCGCCAAGATTTGTCCGAAACAGAAAAATCGCAAAAGTACGGTAAACTCTTGCAAAGATTGCAACTCTTTCACCAGAAAGCTTTAGACGAAACAGCTTTACCCACTCTAAAAGATTTTAAGACCTTGATGAAATGTCCAGCACCATCACCAGTACCAGTACCAGTACCACCAGTACCCGTGACCAAGACAGAAAAAGGAGAAGAAGAAGAAGAAGGGTTTCAAACTCCACCAGAAAAAGTACGCAAGTTAATAACACCACTTACCTCCAGAATTGGATGGATTAAAAAGATGATGGCCACCCCTTCTTCCTCACAAGAGAAAAAGAAAGTGAAGACAGAAGTGAAACAAGAACCGATATCCCCTGCTCAGACATCCTCCTCCTTTTCGACACCTATTGCCGGTCGCACACGCAAAGCCTTGCAATCCAAGAAAATACCCCAAGAGAAAAAGAGTAGCCTCTCCCAAGAGTGGGTGCCTTATTAAGACACCAATCAACACAAAAAAATGGAAAAAGTCTTAGCCAGCATTTACTACGATCCCTCCCATCCTGCAGGTTACGCAGGAGTTCAAAAATTGTATCGTGCTGCCAAAACGCGACTGAAAAGTCTCCGTTTACCTCAAGTGCAACGATGGTTACAAGAACAAGCTACCTACACTTTACACAAACCCATTCGACGCAAGTTTGCCAGAAGTCGCACCCGAGTGGAAGGCATCGATCATCAATGGCAAGCCGATTTAGCCGATGTCTCTTATTTGGCCAGCTACAATCGTGGCTACAAATATTTGTTTTGTGTCATCGACGTCTTTTCCAAATTTGCCTGGGTCGTGCCCTTGACTTCCAAATCGAGCAGCGAGTTAGTGCGAGCCCTGCAACGGGTGTTGAAACAAAGCGGTCGTCACCCTCTTCGATGGCAAACGGACAAAGGCACCGAATTTCTGAACCAAGCTTTCCAAAAAGAATTAAAGAAACGTGACATTCATTTTTTTTACCACCGAGAATCCCGAAACCAAAGCCAGCATCGTGGAACGTTTTCAACGCACTTTGAAAGAACGCATGTGGAAATATTTTACGCATCACCACACTCTGAAGTACATCGACATCTTACCGCACCTGGTGCAAGCGTACAACCAATCTTACCATCGAAGCATCGGACGTGCCCCGCAAGACGTGACTCCCGACAACGAAGTGCTGGTGTTTGAGCGTCTGTTTGGTACGTCCCCGACGAGGGCTGTCCCCAAGAAAAGTGGAGAGTTGACCGTAGGAGATTGGGTGCGCATTGGCAAAACCAAACGCACTTTCGACAAAGGTTACTTACCTAACTGGACGACCGAATTGTTTCGTGTCACTGGACGAGTGCATGGTCGTCATCCTACCGTCTATAAATTGGAAGACATGAACGGAGAAGTACTCAAAGGAACGTTTTATTTGCCCGAGTTACAACGTGTCACCAAAAAAGAAGACGACGTGTACGACATCGAAAGCATTCTCGAACGCAGAACCCGTAAAGTGGGCAAACGACGTGTCAAAGAAGTCAAAGTACGTTGGAAAGGATATCCACCCAGTTTCGATTCTTGGATCGACGCTTCGCAAGTCATCGACTATAAAAAGAAGTGACCATCATGCCCTTTCACACAACAGACGCAGCTACGTCGACCACTCCTTCTTCCCCTAGTTCTTCTGTGCAAGATTTACAAAAACAACCCTTGTGGGTGTGGTGTGGAGAACGTGTGCCTAAAACGCAAATCGTCTTTTTCTGCCAAATCTTCGTGGTGTATTGTGTCATCGGGGCAGCCATTGCCAATTTGAGTTTGCAACAAGGAGACAAACAATTGTGGACCATTTTATTGAGCAGTTGCATCGGTTACCTGCTTCCCAATCCCTCCCTGAAATTCTCCTCGAACGGGAACGTTGTGTCCAGTGCCAGTGCCAGTCACCACTCCAACCACAACCAGAACCCCATTCTAGACGGAGACACGCCTCTGACGTCCAGTAATATCCCCTCGGACAGCCACAGAACTCTGGAATTATGAGTCACGAAAACCAATTTTACTTAACCTTACCCAGTGACAGTTCCATGGAGGTGTTTCCCCACAACACGTTGTGCTGTTACACGGCCAAATTACCTCAAGCCATCCCCTTAGATCACGAAGCCCATTGGGAAGTGGCTTTAGTGGAAATGATTCACCCGACCCAAGTCCTCAATGTCCTTCCCAATCAAAATAAATTTGATGTGGAAGTTCATGACGAGCAATTGCAACAGTGGATGGATACCCATAGCAAATATGACAAGAAAACCCGTACACCAAATCTAAAGTGGACCACCTATCACTTGTTCATTCCGCCAGGCTATTATTTTAGTGGTCAACATTTGGTCAACACCATAGCCACCAGATTTAATGGTGTGTTTCTGAAAGCTTTGGAAAGTGTCAAAAAAAGTGTCACCCTGGAGTACCACAAAACAGCTCGTCGCTTCCTGATAAAATTTCCTGAGGGGCCCAAAATCATGTCTTTCTTATTTTGTCCTGAATTGTTTGACATGTTGGGCGGTGACATGGAGCTGAGGAAGAAAGTAGAACAAAAAACACAACCCGAATTACCAGTCATTTACGACAACGATTCTTTTGCCAAGTATTTTCGTACCCCGGTAGAACTGAACCAAGGACTGAATTTGATGTTCGTGTACTCTGATGTGGTGGAATACAACGTGTTGGGGCACACCTCCGTGCCGTTACTGCGTGTCATTCCTTTCAAAGTGGATTCTGCCGCAAATTCTGACGAGGAAGGTGGAAACACTTACCACGTCCACCGCGAATTTGTCCATCCTCACTATTTGCCTGTCAGCAAGTCGTATTTGGACACGGTCAACATTACTATAAAAGGAGATTTGGGACAAAATATTCCATTCACCAAAGGAAAAGTCACGGTGAAACTCCATTTTCGAAAACGGTTTTCTCACGATTCGTAAGTAAGTCATGTATCCAGTGTACCGAGGGGTTGCTCGACAGCGAGGACACGGTTTAGGAGACATGTTAAAATCGGCCTTTCGTTTGGTGGCTCCGGTGTTGAAACCGATGGTGACACGCGGATTGCACGCCTTGAAAGATGCGGCACTGACACAAGGCAAAGAATTTCTCCAAAATGTTATCATCGACAAACAAAACCCTAAAGAAGCCTTCATGAGGGCTGGTAAAAATGTCTTGCTGCAAACGGGCAAAGACATTTTGGGCCGACGAGACACACCTATAAATGCCCTGCACGCTACCGAGTCAGGCATTCAGCAAGGACAAGGCAGAAAGAGACGACGAAGAAAACACCCTTTCACCAGACTTCAAGCGAGAAAGGCCAAGAAAAGAAGAACCGTTCGAGACTTAGACGTTTTCGATTATTGAGAAAGAACAGAACAAAAAAATAATGCACCGAGAGTCATGCGCCTGTTCCAAGACGGAACTGGATCTGCTTGCCATGCCCCCCACCATGATGACGATGCAAGAATCCCAGTGGGTGGAATTTCACCCCGTCTCCTCATTGACAGCCTCAGCTCCCATCGAGTTTGAAATCAAAGGACAGCCCGAAGATTACATCGATCTGAATAGCAGTTACTTGTACTTGAAAGTCAAAGTTGTCGATGAGGACAATTCGACCCTAGATGGCGATGAGGTAATAGCTCCCGTCAACAATTTCATGCATTCCTTGTTTAGCGGAGTGGACTTGTACTTGAACAACAAACTGGTCAGCAGCAGCATGGATACTTACCCTTATCGAGCGTACCTGGAAAATCTCTTGACGTACGGAATAGATGCCAAGAACACTCATCTCAATGCCTGTGTGCTATGGGAAGCTGACGAAGCAGGCCAGTTTGAAAGATTCGAAACTGATGCAAGCAAAACACCAAACAATGACGGATTTGTAGAACGAAGAGACAAAATCAAAAACGGACAAAGTTTAGAACTGATGGATCGTTTACATCTGGACATGTGGTTGCAAGAGAAATATTTGCTAAACGGGGTGAATGTTCGCCTGAGACTGAATCGTAGCAGTGCCGCTTTCCATTTGATAGGTACTACTGTTTGCAAAACTGTCATCGAGGAAGCCAGGCTCTACGTACGCCGTGTGGAAGTGTTACCTAAAGTGGGAAACGACATCAGTCAGACGTTGAGCAGAACGACCGCCAAGTATCCCATACGACGCGTGGAAGTGAAAACGTTCACCATTCCCAAGGGACAGCGATCCATGATCGAAGATCATCTGTTCCAAGGACAGCTACCCAAACGTTTAATCGTTGGTATCGTCGAGAATACAGCCTTCAACGGAGCTGTCGAAAAAAATCCTTTCTACTTTCAACACTTTGGCGTGTCGCGATGGCAAGACCTTGTGTACCCGACCTTTCGAACCTGACTTTGAGAAGAAGAATTACTTGAGATCGTACTTGTCCCTGTACGAAGCCACCGGCCAGTTAGGAACCAACACCAGTCACGGCATTACGTACGAGGATTACGCAGGAGGTTATGCTTTGTGGGCTTTCGATTTCACTCCAGACCAAGGCAGCGACGAGGGACATCTCCACCCTATAAAATCCGGACAGATTCGCGTGGAAATTCAGTTTGCAAACCGAGACCCTGATGTAACGGTGAACGTCATCCTGTATGCCGAATTTGATAATACCATAGAAATCAATAGTTTGAGAGAAGTCATTCTAGATTACTAGAAGCCATGGAAGACTGTTATCCCTCTTTACCTAGTGGAGAAACTTTGGACATGGAATGTAAGGAGACCGTGGAAAAAGAAGAAGAAGTGATCATGATGAAGTCCCGATGGCCAGAACAAGAAGCGCATTTAGTCTCCTGTTTTGCCAAACACTTGGTCGATAAAATGACGGAATTGATCAAGAAAAATTGTTATGGATGTCAAAACGATCATCCCAGTCAAATTCAACACGATAAATGCCTGATGTTGAGTCAAGAAGAAAAATTGGACGAGTATCTGGACGAAGCTTGGAGTCTCATCTCGAACAAAGACGTGTTGCACCAGTGGTATAAAGACTTGCGTGAACATTCTTGTCCACCATTAACCACTCAAGAGATCCATCGTATCGAAGCTCTCCTGAATCAGAGTGAGGAAACAGAACGAATAACCGTTTATTCGTCAGACATTTTCAAGCAAAAAGTCAGGATCGAATTGACGACTTATTATTACCTGTGAAGAAGAAAACAACACAAATGGATACCTGGGAACTTTATTACCTTTTGAACCACAGTTCGTATACGGCTTCTTGGAATCCTGTCGTCTGTGCTAAAGATGAACTCCCTCATCGCAAACCTAAAGACCATCAAACTTACGTGATCAACACGGACGACAGTCATCTCCCAGGAACCCACTGGGTAGCCGTCTACTTTCCTCAAGAAGGATGTGTGGAATATTTCGATTCGTACGGATTGCCCCCTTTGGAAGACGATATCATTGACTTTATGAGAAGAAATGCTCAAACCACCCGATTCAATAATGTGAAATTACAAGGCACAGATTCCTTGGTGTGTGGACAATATTGTGTGTATTTTCTGCATCATCGCAGCCTGGGCTATTCCTTAGAACATTTAGTGACTCATTTCGATCCTCGTTCTTCTGCTAGAAATGATGTGAAAGTAGATCGATGGTTTTGTGACCATTATGCTTATCTTTTGTCTCAAGCTAGGAAACGTAGTGTCCATCAATGGCCTAATGATTTCCAACAGTGGAAATCACAATTTCATTCACAACGTTCTCAGCCCTGTTTAAAGTAGATGGTCCATTGAGAAAAAAAATGTTTGTGATTTGAAAAAAATTGTTTGATGTTATAGTGTTGGATTATTGTTAAAAATGTTAGAAATGTTGTTTAGTGTTAAGTGATTTTTGAATAAAAAATGTTGTGTTTTGAAAAAAATGCCTTTGTCTTTTGTTTAGCTATAAGAATGTTGGATTGATGCTCTTTCATTTCTTACTATCCCTCTCATGAACGTTGCGGCTCGAAAACCGTGTGGGATGTTTTCCTTCACGTCCGCGCTTTGACTTTAAGAACCGGGGTTGTTTCCAGTCTAACCATCCATTGTTGACTCATCCTCCTACGAAGATGTGCTCCAAACTAGCTAAGCTCAACGAAGCCTACGTGAATTTGCATTGGGTCAGACACAGTCTGATACCGAAGCCAGAAGAAATAGAGAATGTGAGAATGTTAAAAATCACTGAAGACCTGATAGAAGAGCTCTTCAGAGAAGAAATGAACAGGGAGAAAGAAGAATGGACAGAGAAGTACAGACTTCAGAGACAGCAGCAACAGCAGCAACAACAGCAACAGCAGCAGCAACAACCTGAAGCTGACAGAGGCTTTGTCGATTGTCGTATCGACACCAAAGAGTTCTTCTTCTCTTTCCGAAGAAGCAGACCTATCGCCAGAAAGTCAATCCTCAGAGGACATCGCATTCTTAGAAACTAAAAAAAGAATGCCATAGCAAAACAAAAAAACAGCCCTTTTCAGGGCTACCCAATACTCTAGAAAAGAAATAACAATCGATTTGCCAATGTGTGTAGGTAGAGTAGTGTGAAAATAAACAATAACTCTTTTTTAAAAAATTGTGAGGGTATGTGTTAGTGTGTTTGTGTTTGTAAGTGATAAAGTAGGTTGGTGTGGATAGTAGATTAAAATGATGTTTGTTTTTTTGGGGGCTGTTTGAGGTGTATATTTGGGGTTAGATTGGATTGCTTTGCGTATGTGGATAGTCTATTGAAGTGATTTATAAAAAATTTTAAAATAGTGATGGGTAGCATAAAAAGTGAGTGAGTGTTTCTTTTAGGTCCGCGCGTTGTTGTTGTTGTTTTTTGGTCACGATCTAGGGAAGATCAATTTTATGTTATTAGGGGGATGTTTTCCATCACGTCCGCGCTTTCACTATAAATTGAAACTCGCTGGGCAGTCTAGCTACCCTTGTTGATTGATCAACACAGCCAGAAGAACGAATAGCAGAATAGTGAAACTGTTAGAACTCCAGATGCACCTGGAATATGCCAGGCGCATAGTAAACGAACTATCAGCGGAGACTATAGTAGAAGAAGCAAGAGTAAAGAAGGAAGAGGAGGAGAGAAGAGAGAGGGAAGAAGAGGAAAAGAAAAGAGAAGAGAGGATGTCGTTCAATATTCCCGAGACAGAGGATTGGGGTGTTGAAGCGAATCATCCTCCCTCTGCGCTCCCCAGAACAAAGGTGAAAGAAGACTGGGGAAGAAGATGCGTGTGTGGCGCCAGGCCAGGAAGGTGCAACCATTAGATAGGTGCATCAGGAGTTAAAAAAAAACAGCCCTTTTCAGGGCTACCCAATACTCTAGAAAAGAAATAACTATTAATTTGCCAATGCGTGTAGGTAGAGTAGTGTGAATATAAACACTAACTCTTTTTTAAAAAATTGTGAGGGTATGTGTTAGTGTGTTTGTGTTTGTAAGAGTAAAGGTATGTTTGTGAGAATAGTAGATTATGGGTTTCTTTATTGTTTCTTAGCAAATGTGGAGAGTATAGTTTGGGTTATATTATATGAAATGAAAAAAGTTGGGGGATGTTTTCCTTCACGTCCGCGCGTTGTTTGGTCATGATCTAGGTAAGATAGATTTTATGTTTTTTAGGGGGATGTTTTCCTTCACGTACGCGCTTTAAGTATAAGAACCCACAGTATTCGTCGTTCAAACCATTCTACACAGAAGATGGCTTCAAACCACCTGGATAAATTTCAATCATTGCAAGACGTCCTTGACAATTTGGGCATGATAGAACAAATGCTCGTACGACTCGTTGAAGACCACTATTCTTATAGTCCGCATAGAGTAAAAATGAAAATTAACAACTTAAGAAAAGCAAAGGACATGATCAGTGGTGTGATGAAGGAAATAAAGGAGGAGAAGAAGGATGAAGAGGAAAAGATAAGAATAAGAACATGGAACGAAAAAGTTGAAAAAGAAGAAGAAAATGAGAAGAGGAAGAAAGAAGAGGAGGAAGAGAAGAAAGAAGAGGAGGAGAAAAAAAGAAGAGAAAGAGTGTTGGAGATAAAATAAGAAGTTGGTGGAGGAAAAGAAGAACTTAGAAGCAGAAGAAGAAAACCCAAAGGCCCTTTTCAGGGCCAGCCATATATCTCGAAAAGAGATAGCCTTTCAATTGCCTACCCCTTTTTTTAAAAAAAAAAAAAAAATCCCATGTTCAATTTCCCTTGACGCTAATCAGACCCACGATTTTTTCCCCATGTTAATTTCCCTTGACGCTAATCCTACCCACGATTTTTCTCCATGTTAAATTTCCCTTGACGCTAAAGTGACCCAAGGGTGTTTTTAATGCTAATTCCCATTGACGCTAATCCTACCCCCCTTACTACTGATGTAGTAATTACATAGTGTAAACGTCCAATATATTGACGAATCCATACTTGGATGTAAAGCAGGACTAAATAACGTCGACGTAGTGATTACCTCTTCACTTTTTATTGTTCCATGCTGACATCCTTAAACTCGTGTGCAGCTTGTGATGTATAGGAAAGGAGATCAAATCAAAAGCCTTTTATTCGCTTCTGGTGTGTAATATTTCCCAATATTATATGCATATGAGAGAACTTTCTATAAATGAAATTAAAACCGAACAAGGAATGAACATTATCGAGATCAAAGAATAAAGTAATAGATCAGAGCGAATGTGTAGATACTTAATTACTGACTTCGCTTTTGTTAAAAACATATGTCATATTCAATTTTGAGAATCGATTTGCAATTGACATTCAACCGAATATACAGTCTTTGTAAAAGATACTACTTTAAAATGAAATATTTATCTCAACCCTTATCAGCTTGACTGCAAATGTAGGTTCAATAATTAATTTTTTCTGTAATGCTGAATGCTGTAAAATATACAAAACACACACACACATATACCTCTGTATTAACTGTTTACCGTCATCTTGAGCTATTTTCGTTCCCACTCCCTTCTGTTTTTTATTTTTATTTTAGATGAGTACGTCCCTATTCCTGCAAAGTGAGCGTATGGATATCAGAGTGGGTGGAGAACCATTGCCTGCAGCTCTACTTAATATCTTCAATACTCTCATCATCTTAATACTGATTCCCATCATGGACAGAGTTGTCTACCCCTTGCTGTCTAAGCACGGAAGAAGTCTCACTCATCTTCAAAAAATGGGTATTTAAACAATTATCTCAGAATTATTAAATTGTCTAGAACGGGCGAGATCTGGAACAATTTGATAAAGTGTTTGTGTCGTTATCTTTAAAGTGTTACAAATTCGATGCTTTTGTTTTGAGCTTATTATTATGCCTAGAGTAATTGGGGTCGGGCAACCAAGATATAACATATTTGAATGAGTTCAGTAAGTGAATTACAAATTAAAGAAACATAAGTGATTACTGAGCTCCAGTCTGTAACCATGCAGAAAGCATTTCAAATTTTTCAAGGTGTTGGGGGCCTCTCTGAAAGAGAAGGATTTTGTCTGCACTGAACATTCTAGTCAACATTTAGGCATTCAAGTCCATTTTGTTAACTTTAAAGTATCTGAACGTTTCTTATATGATCGTGACTGCGTAAAGCAAGAAGAAATATCGTTACATCAATATTTTTCCCATAGTTTTGTAATGAGTTATTTATTTGGCTAATATGTTAGTTCAATTTGAAAGCCTTTTATTTTAACCAACCTCATAACAACTCAAAATTAACTAAGCTCGAATTGTACTCCATGGGTCTGAAACATGCGTGTCTATCGATGCATTATTGCTATTATTGTTGAATTGTCTGAGACACGATCGAAAAAGTGAATTTGATAATATATTGACATACAATATATATATATATATATATATATATATATATATATATATATATATATATATAGATATAAATCTATAACTATCAGGAATTGGAATGATTCTGGCGGCTCTCTCCATGGTATATGCCGGAGTCATAGAGATCTACAGAAAGAAAGATGGCTACTTTGTACAGACCCTTGCGGATGATAAATTCAATGCTTCCTACATTTCCATGTTTGCTCAGGTCCCCGAGTTTGCTCTCATAGGATCCAGTGAAGTCTTTACTAGTATATCAGGTAATAAAGAGTTACAGGTGTATCAATATTTTGTATCAATTCTGATTCATTGTCAAGGAAATAATTATCATGCAAATAACAGATGGCACAGCTACATATTAGACTCGCTTTAATTGTATTATTAGTTAAAGAAGTGCGAGCTTACCCTAAGTTACTCTTCGTTTTGATTTGATGTGCAAAGGCTGAAGTCAGCATCAATGTAGTTCAATTGTTTTATGAAAAGACGCAATGTTTAATACAAAGAGTGCTTGTGTGTCCCTAATGTTGTAAATATTATTGTTTTCATTTGTTGTTGTTGGTTTTAACGACACATTTGGCACCTTACTGACTATATCATGCCGAAAAAATGGAAGAGAAGTTCCTTTCCTAGGTACACACGGACGACAGACCTGACCAAGGCGTGTATTGAACCTACAACCACTGGATTACCAGTCCAACCTTGTACTAACCGCGCTATCGAGGGTTCCATGAAAATATTGCACATCTGTGCAAAACAGGATCAATGATTGATGAAGGGAGGCTTGAAATTCATCTTACCTAGAGAAAGACGATGTAGAATACTTATCAAGCTTCAGCAACAAAGTTTTCCAGATATAAAGCTTATTTAATAATGACAATATCAACTTTTGCAAGAAGAAAATTAAATGGCATTATAAGCAGAAATAAATCTTGGCCACACCTTAAGCTCAAATGGCTTTGAATCCACTCTACTCTAAGATTGTTTGCTGTCTCGCAAATTTACCGAATTCCTCATTTTCAGGAATGATTTTTTATCCAAATAAGTACAGTTGATATTAAGACTGCAATTTGATTTATTGCCTGCAATACGTCTCAAATACACTTTCTGTTCTCTTAGACCTTGACCAATGGGTAATTATTTTTTTTCAGGACTAGAGTTTGCTTACTCCCAAGCACCATCGTTTATGCAGGGGCTAGTGATGGGTCTCTTCCTAATGACATCTGGACTGGGAAACTATCTCTCCACTCTCATCGTCACCATCGTCAAGGCGGCAACAAATGATGGTATGTAGCTCTCTATGTGCTGATTTATGAGGCTAGACAAAGGACAAGACATGGGTTACTGGACGCTTTGTGTTTTCAGCCCAGTCTTAAAGTCTATAGCCGAAACTTACTTTGTTCATATCAGGATGTTTATCGGGGCGGGCTTCATCGGATATCTGACGTATAATCTGTTACAACAAGTATTGCTGGTGGAATTCTTCTCACAAATACTTCAAACAAAATAAATAAAATCATCAAAGTTATCTCATTCTCGACAGAATGGTAAATATGTTTAATATATTCATGGTACGTCATTGAATTTCTTTTTACGGATACACCAATCTGAAATCGGATTGGCTTAACAGGTGCGTATATATTTTTAAAAATTGATATTGCAGTGCTACTGATGGTTGTATGATTGATTTACTTTTACACGACTGGCTTTTCTGTTAGGCTTTGTTAATCTTGTAAATCCATGCAAGGATTCAGTATAACAGAATAGTGATTGTATATCCAAGCAGACGGCACACAGTCTCAGTAGTGCAACATTTAGGTGAACCGCTATGAAACTTGATAAACGTTATAGTCATCGTCTGAAGATGTGCATATCATCTAATCAGTTTGCAACTGCAATGTTTGTAGGAGTTATTGTCACTCTGTCTCGTAGCTTAACGCAGCATGCGACACAATTTCATTAGCGCCACAAGTCCCGCATGTTTTCAAGGAATGTCATGAAACACGGTAAAAATTAAGGTAATCATAGGAAAATGGGCATATCAACAAATCGCTTGTTGGTTTTAGGTATTTGTCTTGTAACTTATTGCAATGCATCATATAACCTCTTTAGCTCAACGTGTTCCACTTTTGTGATGGATTTCTATGAAAAATAGCTATGAATAAAGCCATCACTGTGTTCCCTCTATTTTGAAAAGAGTTATTACCCTTGCTGAACAAAATATTATAGAATCTTGGAATCTTCTGAATGCAGCAAGTCCCACACATTTCAGTGGATTTACGTGAAACTTGGGGAAAATGTTGATATCAACATATCGCTGTAATCCTGCAAGTTTTCTTTAAGTGTTGACCCTTTTGACTTTGATGCTGATATAGTCATATGACAGAATCTTGTAAACAAAACTTGTATCGTAATTTTCAGTGAAACACCATCGAACTTTGTACATGGTATGATCGTCATTTTTAGATGTACATATTGGCAAATCACTTCACTCTGGTATCTTTGCTAGAGTTATGAACCTTACATCTATTTACCGTACAGGACTTAATCTTGTGAATTCAACTTGTGATACGGTTCTAAAAGATGGATGTGAAACTTGGCATATATCATGCTCATCATCTAAAGATACTGAGAACATTTTTGTTCACGTGTTTTTTGTAAGAGGTTTTGTTAATTTTGACTTACAGCTAGATGAAGAGTATGAGACATGTGTATGTTTTAGTGGATTGCTGTGAAACTTAGTAACTATGGTGCTCATAATCAGAACATGTGCATATTGTCCAGACATTTTACTCACGCTGTTGTTAGAAGAGTTACGTGCTTGTTTTTGACAGTGGACTCCTCTCAGTCCTGATAACGAGATAGGATGCAGGAGAGGCGGTGATATATTCGTGTAAGCAAATTATTCACCATTCATCTCGTCTTTTGGTATGTTGCTCAGAAAAGTCGTATATATTACTATTACAGTTGTCTAAAGGCATAAAGGCATCTCCGAGAGAACCTTAATTTGTGATCAACGAAAGCTAATAATTCTAAGGTTTGCAAAAGCCAAGTTGAGTATAATGTTTATTGATTTAAACTAGCAAAGGTTGTTTTTATTCCCATTAAAACTTGTTGCGGTTTACAAACAAAGCATGTCATCGTTACACTTTGCCAGGTTCACTACAGAAGCAACGGAATAGTTTTCATGCAGAATCAGTTTTTAAATTGGTTTACACAAATATAAAATTTTACTACAGTAACCTATTCGGGCATTCGTCATCGAAAGTAATCGAGGTATCTATTTATCAACGTCATTTGGAAGTATTCCTGTTCGTTCTAGATTTCCATGATCCTAAATATAATGGATTGATAAATGTTGGAACTATGCAAGAAACGTTTGTTATGATACAATAGAGGAGATTTTTACTAAATACACTAAATGTACTAATTATATCACCGAATCCGGATCTTACAGAGAAAACAACATCTGTGTATGCAAATATGACGCCAAGTATTCGAGAATAAAGAGAGCACAATCACATCGAAACTAAAATAGCAAATGCCACTAAAGGTTGCTCTATTGACGAATGTTGCTTATACATTTCTTTTTTAGATATCCTAGGACATAGAATGTGAGATATACATTGTAATATTTGAGATATCCTATGATATAGAATGCAATATATACATTGCAATATTTGAGATATCCTATGATATAGAATGCAAGATATACTTTGTAATATTTGATATATCCTACGATATAGAATGTGAGATATACTTTGTAACATTTGAGATATCCTATGTAATGGGAATTTCACAGACTATGTATGCATCATTATCATTTCAGACTGGTTTCCTAAAGAACCAAATGACGGACACATGGAGTATTTACTATTTCTCATCGCGGGTCTGATGATCTTGAATTTACTGGTATTCATGTTGATAGCAAGATGGTACACACACAAAACCCCTGAACTGGTGGAGATGACTCCAGAGGTAACGAATGAGAAAATGGAACATGAGGATCAAGATGCTATGCATGGCTATGACAATATTGGTGCTATGGAGACATTAGAAACAAAAGAAAATACCAAACTGTAATTCTTGAGGGGAAGACAATAAAACATTGACAATGCAGCATCCATTGAATGTATATTGATGTAATAGTAATTGTACCTAACAGAGACCACGAGAAACCTATTCTATAGATACATAGCCCGGAAAGTAGAAAATGCTGTCCTTGTCAACATAAACAGTAAAGAGAAGGACTTGTCACTGAATAAAGTGAACATTTAGATTATGTTTCATAAACTGTTTTCTGTTTACACAGCCTAGATGAAATATGTAGGGACAACAGTCGCCAATGTTGGCAGATAAAGTTAGTTGAATAGATATAAAAGATCATATAAACTCTTGCACACTTGAACAAACCTAGTTTTAGATGTAAATTACTTGGTTTTACAATTTTATTTTATGAATGATTTTAGCTCAAGAGCATAAAACTATTTCACAGTTAAATATTGATGACTTTACTAATTTGCACGCCGGATCTCATTTAATAATTCTTACAAAAGAGAACTGTGAAAACTGAATATTATAATTTGGTCATGCCAATTAATACTTCTTTATCTTGGTATGTTTTAGAGCTACAATTATGAATTTACTTGAAACTTTCATAATAACTGACACAGAAAATTGTAAATTCACCGTAATCATATATATTAATTGTATCATAGATTTCTGCCAGCAAAACGACAAGGTTTTACGTATTTCCGATAAGTGTTTAAAAAGGGAAGCACATAATCTCACGGATATCTGAAAAAAATGTATTTGCCACGAAGACAATATACCTATGATTATAATGTAAGTTACTATTGCTAAGAAATAAACTTTTGCAACTTTTACTATTTATAACAGTTTTAAGGTTGTCTTGTGGATTTACATCAGTACAAACAGAAAGAAGCGGGAGAATTTTTGTGTGTCTTTCATCATTTGTTGTTGTGCATTTTCGTGACGTCAGCTCTATTCAAACATCGGTTTTTCTTGTGTTTGAAACAAAACAAAACTGAACAGTTTTGTATTGTTTTCGCACATATTAAGCGTATTTAGCAGCATACCATACTATACGGTTTACTGTGTGCAAATGTTTGCAGGAGCACTTGGATAGGGCATTGCATTATCGGAATCAAATTATTTCCTCCTGCTCCAACAAATGTATGAACACAGCAAAATCGTGCATTATCTACAACATTCTGAAGAGTTTAAATAAAAGAATGTTACTTGATATCATATGATTTTCAGCAACCTCACATAACGAGAGTTAAGTAATTTTACTTCCGTGCAATGCTGTGTATTTAGGGCACGCGGTATGAAATGTGCATGTGAGATGTACATGTGTATGATTTAAATAATCACTCAAATAGTAGAAAATTAGAAAGTTTATGTCATTAAGCGTGTGTGTGTGTGTGTGTGTGTGTGTGTGAATTTTAACGTATTTGAATTTTAACAATTTTAGTCAGTGTGGAAGTTCATTGTGACGTCAAGTGCTGCAGGGCATCAAGCCGCAGAAATATGGAATCATGTCTCGCCCAGTCACATTATACAGACACCAGGCCAACCGGTCCGAACACTAACCTCTTAGTGCTGAGCGCCAAGAGAGGCATCTGTTAGTACAATGCTTATGTCTTTGGTAAGACTCGTCCGGGATTCGAGCCCGTGACCTTCTTCGTCAGAGGCGGACGCTCTAAGCACTTTGGCCACCGGAGCGTCACTACACTGTGGATCTGCTATATATCCTTTTTACGACAAAAATTTGAAAATAATACATATAAATTATTGTCAAATAAACTATGGCCAGGTTCAAAATGTTTAATCGGCCTATGTAACATGTAATCTCTTGCAACATTATAGTGAAACCTTACCCCTACAAAATAAATTACACAAATATATATCACAAATTGAACAAAGCAAACATATACAAAAGAATACTAAACAAATCATGAAAATAATAACAATAATAATAATAATAAGAAGTAATAACATTTTAAGAAAGTAATACTAATTCTTAAAAAAGCAACACAAAAAAATTAAATTTAAAAAATGGAAATAAAGATGAATGACATGGATTACGAGATAATTAAAGGACGAGAAGAGATCATTGGCAAGGACAAAAATTACAAACCACAAAAATTACAAACCACAAAAATTACAAAATTCAAATCTAAATACAGTTACGAGCTTGAAACATTGCACTGGTAGGGCATGAATCTAAGACAATAATAGTGAAAGCAAATTATACAGAAGAGAAAGGTGCTTCAGAATAGGAATGTTAGTGAGTTAGTCCTCGATGTGATAAGTTAGAATGGTAATGTTAGTGAGTTAATCCTCGATATGGTAAGGTAGAAACTGAAAGTAAATTGTGAACAAGTGCACATTTTCGTAAATACATATATAGCAGCTGAAATATTCTAGTCTATATTATAAACTTACTGAAAATGTAGAGAAAATTAAAAGGTTCAAAATATTAAATTTCTCTTATGTATTTCAGAAACAATTTATAATTTGCTCTTGCTAAACTCATTTGATCCATAAAAAAGTATACACTTTAAGTTGCAATTGGATTAACCAAGAGCTGATTTAGACGATTACTGCAAGAATTTTCCTTTAAACAACAAAATATTTTGGCATGATTTTTGTACACCGGAACCACAATCATGCATGTCTTTATTTGTTTCCGCAGTGAAAACTATTTTTTTTAAGGACAATGGAAAACTTGTCTGAAAATAGACAGACAAAACTTATATAGAAATAAACAGACACAATAAGTCACATGTAGTATCTTACAGAGGTGTTTGTGTTCGGTGTACAGTGTCTTAAACACATAAAAATGAACAGAACTCAATTTCAAAAAAATAAATTTTGCACCTCCCTTCACTTGGACAATACTGTTTTTCAAAATGTAGGCGAGTCTTTGTTTTCCTTCAAGCTGCTATTTGCTAAGCATTTTCAGTTCTGCTACTATTATGTGGGTCATTAATTTGGGTCTGAGATTCTTTTTGTGTAGGGGTATAACCAAACCGAGTCACAAGTACGAATATCCCCAAAAAGAAGAATGTTATTCCAGCAATAAGAAAAAAAAGATTTTCCATTCGACCGTTCTCGCGAGGGTCAGTTGGGTACCAGTCTGAAATAATAATAATAATAATAATAATAATAATAATAATAATAATAATAATAATAATTTAAAATAATAATAATAATAATAATAATAATAATGACGAGGATGACCATCTTGAAGATTATGTCTGATACGAATCTTTGTATATGCACAAAATTCAACTCTGGTAGGTATATTAAGAGATTATGTAGTCATTTTGAGCAGAAGTAACAACGTAATTGTTAAAAACGTTAAGTGTTAGTTGCTGATGAGCTGAAGCAATATGAGCAGGAGAAAGAAGAAAGAAAGAAAAGAATAAGGTGGGACAAACATTCATCTACACCTCGAGTACGAAATTATTGAGAATACGTTAAAAACAGACACCGTTACAACAAACCAGATTACATAAACTTTTTAAAAGAAATACATCTGAGGAACGTATCTACTTTATGGTTGAGGACTTGATAATTACCTGGCTGCGCACTATGAACGCTGGCTGTAAGGATCAACGAGTAAAAGGAGCCTAAACCGACCGTCGCTAAAAACAGACCTGTTATCAATCCTTGCATATAATCTGCGACCTGGGTGTAGGCAAATTCAAGCCCTATAATAATAATAATAATAATAATACGACTGCAACTATTGCTATTATTATTAACAAATAAAAGAAGAACAAATAGAAGAGAAGATAAAGAAGTCATAAGTGGACAGTTGTATCTGTGAACATCTGGGAATACCCAGAATCAACTATCCAATCTGTCTCTTCTGCTATCAGTGGTTAAAATTCGAGTATTTCCTACAACCAGATCGTCGTGTGACATTAAGAGATCTACGCTACGAGAGAGTCTGGTAAAGGTCTGTCAGTCTGGATGTTACAGACACAGTGTAGCTGTCATTAATTGATTAATTAATAAATTAATTAATTCATTCATTCATTATGCAAAAATTAGACTATATCATACGTTTTGGAAACTAATCAGATGCATAAAACCTTTACAACGGTGTTGTTCTTTCGGAATAAAGCTCTAGCCTGGTTAATTGAGACTAACAAATGGGAAGTACACCTTGTGCAAGGATAATATCCTCATCATATAAATTGACACTGCCTTATTACAAATTGCAAAAATTGGTGCTTGATACAAAATAATTATAATTACAATTTATTTTAATTACCAAATAAGTGAATGATCTCTGAACATCATATCAATCTGCCCTGCCTATCAAAGGTACATTACCATGTGTTCATCGTGAGTAGTGAAGGGGGACACCCTACGTACAATGGGAATTAGCATTACAGAACCCCTTGGGACACTCTACGTACAATGGAAATTTAACATGGCGAAAAATCGTGGGACACTCTACGTACAAGGGAATTTAACATGGGAATAAATCGTGGGACAATCTACGTACAAGGGAATTTAACATGGGAATAAATCGTGGGACACTCTACGTACAAGGGGAATTTAACATGGGAATAAATCGTGGGTCACTTTACGTACAAAGGGAATTTAACATGGGATTTTTTTTTTAAAAAATTTTTTAAAAAAGGGTAGGCAATGGAAAGGCTATCTCTTTTCGAGATATATGGCTGGCCCTGAAAAGGGCCTTTGGGTTTTTCTTCTTCTTCTTCTTTTATCTTCTTAACTTTTTCCAACATCTTCTTAATTTGTCCATCATTCCTTTCTTCTTCTTCTTTTCTGTTTCCGGCAGCCAGTCCGGGTGGCCCATGGCCCGGAACTTCTCTTGGATTTTCATCCAGTTTGTGTTCAGTTTTTCGAATTCATCCTTTTTTCTTCTATTTTCTTCGTCTTTTCTTTCATTGGACCACTTTTCTTTGATCTTCTTGACCTCTTTGGTCAGCACATTCCTCATTAGTTCTTCAGCTTTCTTAAGTTTTTCTAACCCCCACTTTGCGAAACACCAATCTGTCCATTCTACAACGTCTTCTAAAAAGCACCTTGCACTTGTCACATGATCTATTGCTTCTTTTAACTTACCCACTTTGACATACGGTGGGTTAATTCAACCTCTGATTCTCTTCTCATCCTCTATCATTTCTTTCACGATGCTTACGGCTAAGTGCAGGCTCTTTACTTGTCTTGTGACGAAGTCTTTTGTCACTTCATACCTCCATTCCTGTTCAACCCTTTCTGCTACACTCAATCCATCTACCATCCAATACCAACTTCCCATAAGATCGTTGTATAAAGCTGAAGCTGCTGGCATCTTCTTGTTTGCTTATTCCGTAGAATGAGCTCCAATGGCCAACACTGTTAGTTTTATACTGAAAGTGCGGACGTGATGGAAAACATCCCCCTAAAAAAACATAAAATTGATCTTACCTAGATCATGACCCAACAACGCGCGGACGTGAAGGAAAACATCCCCCTACTTTTTCATTTCATATAATATAACCCCAACTATACTCTTCACATACTCTAAGAAACCCATAATCTACTATCCACACCAACCTACTTTATCACTTACAAACACAAACACACAATCACACAAACACATACCCTCACATTTTTTAAAAAAAGAGTTAGTGTTTATTTTCACACTACTCTACTTACACACATTGGCAAATGGATCGTTATTTCTTTTCTAGAGTATTGGGTAGCCCTGAAAAGGGCTGTTTTGTTTGGAACTTCATGGACACCTGGTTAATGGTGGCACCTTCCAGGCCTGGCGCCACATACACATCTTATCCCCCAGTTACTTTTTACCTTTTGGGGGGAGAGAGCAGAGGCAGGATATGTCGCTTCAGAATCCCAATTTTCGCTCTCTGGGATTTTGAAATTTCTTCTCTCCTTTTCCTCCTCCTCTTCTTTGTTTCTTCTTTCCTCTTTATATCTTCTTTCTTCTTCTTCTTTATATCTTCTCTCCTCCTCTTCTTTGTTTCTTCTTTCCTCCTCTCTTATCGTTCCCTCCTCGACAATGGCTTCCGCGGCCAGTTCATTTAATATGCGCCTGGCATATTCCAGATGCACATGAAGCTCCAACAGTTTCTCAAGTCTCGTGTTCATTTTTTGGTGTTGATCAATCAACAAGGGTAGCTGGACTGCCGAACAAGTTTCAACTGAAAGCGCGGACGTGAAGGAAAACATCCCCCTAATAACATAAAATTCATCTTACCTAGATCATGACCAAAAAAAAAAAAAACAACAACGCGCGGACCTAAAAGAAACACTCACTCACTTTTTATGCTACCCATTACTATTTAAAATTTTTTATAAATCACTTCAATAGACTATCCACATACACAAGGCAATCCAATCTAACCCCAAATATACACCTCAAACAGCCCCAAAAAAACCAAACATCATTTTAATCTACTATCCACACCAACCTACTTTATCACTTACAAACACACAAACACACAAACACATACACTTCCACTATTAATAAAGAGTTAGTGTTTATATTCACACTACTCTACCTACACACATTGGCAAATTGATCGTTATTTCTTTTCTAGAGTATTGGGTAGCCCTGAAAAGGGCTGTTTTTTTGTTTGCTATGGCATTCTTTTTTAGTTTCTAAGAATGCGATGTCCTCTGAGGATAGACTTTCTGGCAATAGGTCTGCTTCTTCGAAAAGAGAAGAAGAACTCTTTAGTGTCGATACGACAATCGACAAAACCTCTGTCAGCTTCAGGTTGCTGCTGCTGTTGTTGCTGCTGTTGCTGCTGTCTCTGAAGTCTGTACTTCTCTGTCCATTCTTCTTTTTCCCTGTTCCTTTCTTCTCTGAAGAGCTCTTCTAGCAGGTCTTCAGTGATTTTTAACATTCTCACATTCTCTATTTCTTCTGGCTTCGGTATCAGACTGTGTCTGACCCTATGCAAATTCACGTAGGCTTCGTTGAGCTTAGCTAGTTTGGAGCACATCTTCGTAGGAGGATGAGTCGACAATGGATGGTTAGACTGGAAACAACCCCGGTTCTTAAAGTCAAAGCGCGGACGTGAAGGAAAACATCCCCACACGGTTTTCGAGCCGCAACGTTTAGTGAGTGTCATGAGAGGGATAGTAAGAAATCAAAGAGCATCAATCCAACATTCTTCTAGCTAAACAAAAGACAAAGACATTTTTTTCAAAACACAACATTTTTTATTCAAAAATCACTTAACACTAAACAACAACTCTAACATTTTTTAACAATAATCCAACACTATAACATCAAACAATTTTTTTCAAATCACAAACATTTTTTCTCAAAAGACATTCTACTTTAAACAGGGCTGACAACGTTGTGAATGAAATTGTGATTTCCACTGTTGGAAATCATTAGGCCATTGATGGACACTACGTTTCCTAGCTTGAGATAAAAGATAAGCATAATGGTCACAAAACCATCGATCTACTTTCACATCGTTTCTAGCAGAAGAACGAGGATCAAAATGAGTCACTAAATATTCTAAGGAATAGCCCAGGCTGCGATGATGCGGAAAATACACACAGTACTGTCCACACACCAAGGAATCTGTGCCTTGTAATTTCACATTATTGAATCGGGTGGTTTGAGCATTTCTTCTCATAAAGTCGATGATATCGTCTTCCAAAGGGGGCAATCCGTACGAATCGAAATATTCCACACATCCTTCTTGAGGAAAGTAGACGGCTACCCAGTGGGTTCCTGGGAGATGACTTTCGTCCGTGTTGATCACGTAAGCTTGATGGTCTTTAGGTTTGCGATGAGGGAGTTCATCTTTAGCACAGACGACAGGATTCCAAGAAGCCGTATACGAACTGTGGTTCAAAAGGTAATAAAGTTCCCAGGTATCCATTTGTGTGGTTTTTTTCTTCTTCACAGGTAATAATAAGTCGTCAATTCGATCCTGACTTTTTGCTTGAAAATGTCTGACGAATAAACGGTTATTCGTTCTGTTTCCTCACTCTGATTCAGGAGAGCTTCGATACGATGGATCTCTTGAGTGGTTAATGGTGGACAAGAATGTTCACGCAAGTCTTTATACCACTGGTGCAACACGTCTTTGTTCGAGATGAGACTCCAAGCTTCGTCCAGATACTCGTCCAATTTTTCTTCTTGACTCAACATTAGGCATTTATCGTGTTGAATTTGACTGGGATGATCGTTTTGACATCCATAGCAATTTTTCTTGATCAATTCCGTCATTTTGTCGACCAAGTGTTTGGCAAAACAGGAGACTAAATGGGCTTCTTGTTCTGGCCATCTCGATTTCATCATGATCACTTCTTCTTCTTTTTCTACGGTCTCCTTACATTCCATGTCCAAAGTTTCTCCACTAGGTAAAGAGAGATAACAGTCTTCCATGGTTTCTAGTAATCTAGGATGACTTCTCTCAAACTGTTGATTTCTATGGTATTATCAAATTCTGCATACAGGATGACGTTCACTGTATCGTCCAGTGGCTTTGCAAACTGAAGTTCCACACGAATCTGGCCTGATTTTATAGGGTGGAAATGTCCCTCGTCGCTGCCCTGGTCTGGAGTGAAATCGAAAGCCCACAAAGCATAGCCTCCTGCATAATCGTCGTACGTAATGCCGTGACTGGTGTTGGTTCCTAACTGGCCCGTGGCTTCGTACAAGGACAAGTACGATCTCAAGTAATTGTTCTTGGCAAAGTCGGGTTCGAAAGGTCTGGTACACAAGGTCTTGCCATCGCGACTGACTTCGATTTTCTTCACGTTGAAGTGCTGAAAGTTGAAAGGATTTTTAGCGAAGTGTCCGTTGAAGGTTGAATTCTCGACCATGCCAAGGATTAAACGTTTGGGTAACTGTCCTTGAAACAGATGATCTTCGATCATGGAATGATGGTTAGCGGGAATGGTGAACGTTTTCACTTCCACACGTCGTATGGGATACTTGGCGGTTGTTCTGCTCAACGTTTGACTGATGTCGTTACCTACTTTGGGTAACACTTCCACGCGTCGTACGTAGAGTTTGGCCTCTTCGATTTTGCTTTTAGGAGCCTTAGTAGCATCAGCCAACAAATGGAAAGCGGTACTGCTGCGATTCAGTCTGAGGCGGACATTGACCCCGTTCAGCAAATACTTCTCTTGCAACCACATGTCCAAATGCAAACGATCCATCAGTTCTAAACTCCTCTTGTCTAAGATTTTGTTTTCTCTTTGCTCAAAGCCGCTATTGGTTCCATCTACAAGGTCGAACTTGCCCGCTTCGTCAGGTTCCCACAGCACACAGGCATTGAGATGAGTATCCTTGGCATCTATTCCGTACGTCAAGAGATTTTCCAGGTAGGCACGGTAAGGGTAAGTATCCATGCTGCTGCTGACCAGTTTGTTATTCAAGTACAAGTCCACTGAGCTGAACAAGGAATGCATGAAATTGTTGACGGGAGCTATATTCTCAGTGTCATCTATTCCACCATCATCCTTATCTAGAACTTTGACTTTTAAGTACAAATAACTGCTATTCAGATCGATGTAATCTTCGGGCTGTCCTTTGATTTCAAACTCGATGGGAGCGGAATCGGTCAATGAGGAGACTGGGTGAAATTCCACCCACTGGGATTCTTGCATCGTCATCATGGTGGGGGGCATGGTAAACAGATCCAGTTCCGTTTTGGAACAAGCGCAAGACTCTCGGTGCATCATTTTGTTCTGTTCTTTCTCAATAATCGAAAACGTCTAAGTCTCGAACGGTTCTTCTTTTCTTGGCCTTTCTCGCTTGAAGTCTGGTGAAAGGGTGTTTTCTTCGTCGTCTCTTTCTGCCTTGTCCTTGTTGAATGCCTGACTCGGTAGCGTGCAGGGCATTTATAGGTGTGTCTCGTCGACCTAAAATGTCTTTACCCGTTTGCAGCAAGACATTTTTGCCTGCCCTCATGAAGGCTTCTTTAGGGTTTTGTTTGTCGATGATGACATTTTGGAGAAATTCTTTGCCTTGCGTCAGTGCCGCATCTTTCAAGGCGTGCAATCCGCGTGTCACCATCGGTTTCAACACTGGGGCCACCGAACAAAAGGCCGATTTTAACATGTCTCCTAAACCGTGTCCTCGCTGTCGAGCAACCCCTCGGTACACTGGATACATGACTTACTTACGAATCGTGAGAGAACCGTTTTCGAAAATGGAGTTTCACCGTGACTTTTCCTTTGGTGAATGGAATATTTTGTCCCAAATCTCCTTTTATAGTAATGTTGACCGTGTCCAAATACGACTTGCTGACCGGCAAATAGTGAGGATGGACAAATTCGCGGTGAACGTGGTAAGTGTTTCCACCTTCCTCGTCAGCGTTCGTGGCAGAATCCACTTTGAAAGGAATGACATGCAGTAACGGCACGGAGGTGTGTCCCACCACGTTGTACTCCACCACATCGGAGTACACGAACATCAAATTCAGTCCTTGGTTCAGTTCTACCGGGGTACGAAATAACTTGCTAAAAGACTCGTTGTCGTAAACGCTGGGTAATTCGTTGTTCTTGAGTATGGTCATTCTCATGTTCATGTCTCCGCCCAACATGTCATACAATTCAGGACAAAATAAAATGGACAGGATTTTAGCCCGTTCAAATTTTATTAGGAAGCGACGAGCTACTTTGTGGTACTCCATGGTGACACTTTTGTTCTTGACAATGTCAAAAGCTTTCCCAAACACGCCATTAAACTTGGTAGCTATGGTGTTGACCAAATGTTGACCACTGAAATAATAGCCTGGGAGAATGGACAAGTGGTAGGTCAACTTTTGAGTTTTCTCATTATAGGTTTTAATGTCAGATATGGTAACTCTCTTATCCAACTCCTGTTGCGATTGCTTGTCATGAACTTCCACCGTAAAAAAATTTTGATTGGGAAGGACATTGAGGACTTGGGTCGGGTGAATCATTTCTACTAAAGCCACTTCCCAATGGGCTTCGTGATCTAAGGGGATGGCCTGAGGTAATTTGGCCGTGTAACAGCACAACGTGTTGTGGGGAAACACCTCCATGGAACTGTCACTGGGTAAGGTTAAGTAAAATTGGTTTTGGTGACTCATAATTCCAGAGTTCTGTGGCTGTCCGAGGGGATATTACTGGACGTCAGAGGCGTGTCTCCGCCCAAAATGGGGTTCTGGTTGTGGTTGGACTGGTGACTGACACTGGCACTGGACACAACGTTCCCGTTCGAGGAGAATTTCAGGGAGGGATTGGGAAGCAGGTAACCGATGCAACTGCTCAATAAAATGGTCCACAATTGTTTGTCTCCTTGTTGCAAACTCAAATTGGCAATGGCTGCCCCGATGACACAATACACCACGAAGATTTGGCAGAAAAAGACGATTTGCGTTTTAGGCACACGTTCTCCACACCACACCCACAAGGGTTGTTTTTGTAAATCTTGCACAGAAGAACTAGGGGAAGAAGGAGTGGTCGACGTAGCTGCGTCTGCTGAGTGAAAGGGCATGATGGTCACTTCTTCTTTTTATAGTCGATGACTTGCGAAGCGTCGATCCAAGAATCGAAACTGGGTGGATATCCTTTCCAACGTACTTTGACTTCTTTGACACGTCGTTTACCCACTTTACGGGTTCTGCGCTCGAGAATGCTTTCGATGTCGTACACGTCGTCTTCTTTTTTGGTGACACGTTGTAACTCGGGCAAATAAAACGTTCCTTTGAGTACTTCTCCGTTCATGTCTTCCAATTTATAGACGGCAGGATGACGGCCATGCACTCGTCCAGTGACGCGAAACAATTCGGTGGTCCAGTTAGGTAAGTAACCTTTGTCGAAAGTGCGTTTGGTTTTGCCAATGCGCACCCAATCTCCTACGGTCAACTCTCCACTTTTCTTGGGGACAGCCCTCGTCGGGGACGTACCAAACAGACGCTCGAACACCAGCACTTCGTTGTCGGGAGTCACGTCCTGCGGGGCACGTCCGATGCTTCGATGGTAAGATTGGTTGTACGCTTGCACCAGGTGCGGTAAGATGTCGATGTACTTCAGAGTGTGGTGATGCGTAAAATATTTCCACATGCGTTCTTTCAAAGTACGTTGAAAACGTTCCACGATGCTGGCTTTGGTTTCGGGATTCTCGGTGGTAAAAAAATGAATGTCACGTTTCTTTAATTCTTTTTGGAAAGCTTGGTTCAGAAATTCGGTGCCTTTGTCCGTTTGCCATCGAAGAGGGCGACGACCGCTTTGTTTCAACACCCGTTGCAGGGCTCGCACTAACTCGCTGCTCGATTTGGAAGTCAAAGGCACGACCCAGGCAAATTTGGAAAAGACGTCGATGACACAAAACAAATATTTGTAGCCGCGATTGTAGCTGGCCAAATGAGAGACATCGGCTAAATCGGCTTGCCATTGATGATCGATGCCTTCCACTCGGGTGCGACTTCTGGCAAACTTGCGTCGAATGGGTTTGTGTAAAGTGTAGGTAGCTTGTTCTTGTAACCATCGTTGTACTTGAGGTAAACGGAGACTTTTCAGTCGCGTTTTGGCAGCACGATACAATTTTTGAACTCCTGCGTAACCTGCAGGATGCGAGGGATCGTAGTAAATGCTAGCTAAGACTTTTTCCATTTTTTGTGTTGATTGGTGCCTTAATAAGGCACCCACTCTTGGAAGAGGCTACTCTTTTTCTCTTGGGGTATTTTCTTGGATTGTAATGCTTTGCGTGTGCGGCCAGCAATAGGTGTCGAAGAGGAGGAGGATGTCTGAGCAGGGGATATCGGTTCTTGTTTCACTTCTGTCTTCACTTCTGTCTTCACTTTCTTTTTCTCTTGTGAGGAAGAAGGGGTGGCCATCATCTTTTTAATCCATCCAATTCTGGAGGTAGGTGGTGTTGTTAACTTGCGTACTTTTTCTGGTGGAGTTTGAAACCCTTCTTCTTCTTCTTCTTTTCCTTTTTCTGTCTTGGTCACGGGTACTGGTGGTACTGGTACTGGTGATGGTGCTGGACTTTTCATCAAGGTCTTAAAATCTTTCAGAGTGGGTAGAGCTGTTTCGTCTAAAGCTTTCTGGTGAAAGAGTTGCATTCGTTGCAAGAGTTGACCGTACTTTTGCGATTTTTCTGTTTCGGACAAATCTTGGCGATCCATCAAGGACTGCAATTCGTGTTGTAACTGGGACATCTCGCTCAAATTGGGATTGGGAGGTAAATGCGGGGTGCGTTGTTCTTGCCACCGATGGTATTCCATCCATCGTTTGTAAGGCACTAAAGCTAGTTTTCGTCCTTCCATGGGGTTGTCAGGGGTCGATTCTGAGATCTTGGGACTTTCGAAGGCCTTTTTATCTTGCTCCCATCAGTCCTCCCAACATGGTTCCCAAGACTCCTTTCAGTATGGGGCCTAACAAGAGAGGCAAAATGCCTCCACGTTGAACCAACATCTTCTTTTTTTGACGAATGGGAATTTTCTTTTGAACCATTTGGCGAAGAACGTGACGATGTTTGCCTAAGCATTGTTTCTGGTGTTTGGACAAAGGGATCGTGCCTTTCAAAACGTTCAAACAACATTCGCACACGGTATCGATGACCTCTTTGGAGGCCGTTTGAATGAGTTTTTTTCGTAGGGGTGGAGAAGCTTTGGACAGGACAGATAACAGGTCCCCATGTTTGGCTAAACGTGGTGGCAGTCCTTTCCTTTTCTTTCCTTGGGGTTTTCTGGAGGGTGACATCTTTGAGTCTTTAGGAGCACCAAAAGAACACTGATACCCTACTTGGTCACAGGCCTTTTTTATACTGGAACGCGTCGCCACTGATTGTCTTTACGGCGTATCAACTTCATGACAGGCATGACACGTCGTGCAGGGGTACGTAACGGACTAAATCGAGCCAGTTCTTGCTTGGACAAATCCAGTAAACTTTGTAACATGCCCGATCTTTCTTGGACTTTGATTTTGGGAGAAGGTACTTTGTGAGCAGCAGCCACTGCCACTAAATTGGAAGGTCCTGCCACTGGGGAAGTTCTTTTGGGGGTCATCAACGGAGAAGTTCTTGGTGTGATTAACGTCTCCAAGTACTCTTCAGTTCCTGGTGACATCAACGGAGAAGTGGATAAACGTGAGGCTGTCGGAGACACAGTCACCGCTGTGGCAGGTCGTGGTTTGCGAGTGTAAGGCTGCGTCCTGGCCGCAGTGCCTCTCTTGCGACTAGTTTTCTTCTGTGGACTTTTCTTTTTCTGAGGACTTTTTCTCTGTTTCTTTTTCTGGGGGCTTCTTTTCTTTTTTCGGGGTGGTGTCTGGTAAGAGGAGGGTCCCGCCACTGGAGAAGTTCTTCTCTTTGGGGACCTGGTCTTTTTCTTCTTGGGGCTTCGTTGAACTTTTGTCTTAGGGATAACTTTGGGGGCATTAGGATCCCATCTTAAGAGTGAGCGAATGATGACCCCGCCTAGAGTACCGCTCCCTCCAGGTTTCAAAATGATTTGTTTTTTGGTTTGAGTGTCGATGCGGGGATCGGCCAGTTGGACCAAAGCGACTTTGTTTCGATCGAAAAAGCGTTGGGTTTGATGAGGAATCTGAATGATTCCTTGGAGTAATTGACGTGCCGTCACCGTAAACCATCGTAAGACTTCTTTGAGACTAGCTTCTAAGACACGAGCTCGTGTTTGTGGATCTTTTTCTCGACTGATGCCATACAAGGCACGAATCAATTTGACGGGAAGATGCGACTGCATGGACGTCATGTTCGCACTGAGTGTGAGACAGACGAAAAAGGGTCTGAGGTTTTTATAGATTTTTTGATGGGGAGTGAAATGAAGTCGAGGACGGAGACGAGTACAGGACAGGCCCTCCGTCTTGGCACCAGTGGTGAAACAAGTGGGTACGAAATCGCAAATCCTCGGGAGTGGTAGGTTTCAAATCGACGAGTAAATAGGCGTGTGGCGTTTGAGTGGCATCGTCGTACGCCTGAGTCAGCCAAGGCGTTCCTAACTGTTTGGCTAAGACTTGCACTTGCGATTTATCTCGAGGGCTTTTAAACAAGACCACGTAATGTACATTGAGACTGATGGTGCGATGGGCTTTACTTTGTTGAAACAAATTTTGGGTGATGTAAACGACACTGGCATTACGGTGATGCCCTTTGCGCGTGAACCACAATTTAATTTCTTCTTCGTCTTCTCCTAACATGTCGTCGAAAATGACCAAATGGGTTTGACGGGAGTCAGAGACGATGCCGTCGTCTTCTTTAGGAATGCCTTCCACAAACACGATGCAATCGCCTTGACTTTCTCGCAAAAGGCTGTACGCCGATTGCCACTCTTTGTAACACCACACGATCCGTTGAGGTGGCCGATCGATCAAATGATGTTTATGTTCGATCAAACGTTTGACGAATTCGGTTTTGCCTGAACCGCTAGGTCCAGCAATGAGCATGTTAAAGGGATGGCGAAGATACAAAGCCTCCCAACTGGCACGATCTAAGTGTTCGTCGATGACTTTGACAGTAGAGGAAGAGGGAGCAGAGACAGCAGAGGTTGCCATGGTGTGAGAAATGTCACTTGTGACACGAAAAACAAACAAGACAAGAGTTTATATACTTTTTTCAGAACACGTTTATTGAATGTTTCAAATATGAACACGAAAGACAAAAATACATACAACCCAAATAGTGATGTACAGGAATATAAAACACAGCAAAGCGATCAAAGTGGAATATAAACAAGTGTCTGTACAACATGTTTTGGGTAACCAAGATGTCCTAGGGACAGTGTGTAATGTTCTTACAGTCTCTACATGAGGTATTGTCACACAAGTGTCCTCCCGGAATGACCTTTCAGGAATGTCCATGACAGTCCTGTCCTGAAGCGAGTGGTTGTTCTCGGTGACGGGTTCTTCTGGCACCGTCACTAACACAGGTTGAAAAGTAACTTTTTTCCTTGAACAACTCTTGTGCATACTGGGCCACTTCTTGGGTCCAAGCCTCAAAACCCCCCTTTTTCCAGTCACGAACATCTGTCCAATGAGGGTGTAAGTCACAAGCTACACACACATCGTCATACACGTCTTGGGTAGCTAAAAGTTGACGAATCTTTTTTTCCTGTTGAGGTCGAGAAGTATCCAGATGAAACCGCAAGGCTTTGAGCAAAAGGAGTTTTTCGTGACCATTTAAGGCCATGGAGGTGGTAAGTACTGATCGTAAAGAGTCCACAAAGAATCGGCTGGTAAACGAAATCCCAGAAAACAAGTCACTAAGACACACACCACTTGTCGTCCCAAATTGAATGGATAAAGTTCTTGTAATAATCGATGGTAATGATCCACGGTTTGAATATGGTCATTGAGTTCCTTCCACGGAATCTGTTGGATGACATACGACATAAGTCGTGGCATAGCTGCCTGTTTTTATAGTCTCTTTGTTTCGAAAAGAATACACGTACTTTCTAGCCAGTGATCTTCGTTCTCCAGTGGGGAATGTAAATCTTGCATACTGTAACCGAAACGTCAGAGTTCGATTAGAAGTTTCCTCTTCCGCTAAGTAGATTCCACGGAAAATATGTTGGTAATCCTTTACCTCGTCTTCCTCAATGGGTTGCTCTAGGTGAATCTCGAAGTAACCAAAATGATCAACACGTGAATCATCGGGGGCCTGGAAGTATTGAACAAGGTCTGACCATTGAAACAATTTCTGACGAATCAGTTCTCTTATACCCTTCAGGTACCAGTGGTTCAAACACCGGTGACGTAACGGATGCAATTGTTCTTTACGTTTCACTTGTATTTTGACCAGCTCTCGGTAAATGCGTTCTCTCAACTCCACAGGCAAAGTACGAATGTTCTCTAGCAAAGTATCCATGAATAGGTCATACTAAATCCTCTTTGGTCTGACACAAGAAATGTACTGTTTGCACAAACATGGTTTTAATTCATTGTCGAATCTAAATCGTTTCACCACTAATCTACACATTACAATTCGTTCAGAAGTTTCCTCTTTCACTAAGTTGACATTGCGTGAAAGATGTTGGTAATTCGTTAACTCTTCCTCTGGAATTCGATGCAGTACGTTTACCATGTAGTAGATAGAATCGTCAATACCAAACCATTCCTTTTTATAACCAGGAGGTCGTTGATCAATGTCTGTCCAATGGAACACTTTCAATTGAATCAGTCCTTGTATAGCCTGAAGGTACCAGTGGTTCAAACACCGGTGACGTAACGGATGCAATTGTTCTTTACGTTTCACTTGTATTTTGACCAGCTCTCGGTAAATGCGTTCTCTCAACTCCACAGACAAAGCACGAATGTTCTCTTGTAAAGTATTCATGAACAGATTATTATGGTAAGAAGTTACTTCAATGTCTCGGTCCCACTAAAGGTAAGTAATGACAATTCGGTGACCATCGAGCATGTTCAACGTAGGCCGAATCTTGCGGTTCCCAGTGGTGAAGTGACACACCGCAACTGAAGCACTTGACTTTATCTCCTTCGCCCAAGTAGAAAAATCCGGCTCTGGCTAATTCTTCGGGGGTCGGTCCTCCCAGATACTTAGGCCATTTTCCTTTGAACGATTGAAGACGATTTTCAAAGTCGCAGTATTCTTTCTAATTCTACGCTGACCCAGGTTCCCGTCAAGGCCCGTTCTTCCTGGCTGTGCTGACAAGGTTGGTCTTGGTTGCACGTTTCGGCACAAGTACGGCACAAGGGAAACATCAGTTTGCCTTGACAATGGTGAGGTAAGACGGGATGGTATAGGTTCGTGGGAGGCAAAACTTTACACTTGATCAAGCCTTCGTATTGTCGAATGTTTTTCAGGTCGATGTGTTCCGTGAACAATTGCGGGTGCCCTACAGGAAAGCGACAATATTTGCACACGTAGGGATACAGCGAACACACGTCCAAGTATTTGATTTCTTCTCCTTTCTCTTCGTCGGCTTGGTACAGCAAACGGGTGGCATTGGTCCTTCCTCCGTACAAACTATCCCTCGGGTTCAGCGGGTCCATGAACTGGTAACTTTCCACGAGGCATTTAAACTCGGGATCGGTTTTCATACGGTGATCGTACTCGTGTTCCCACATTTCCACCACTTGGTATGCTTCCTGTTCTAACTTTAGGCGCCGCTGACAAGTGTCCTGGTACAAGTCTTCCATGGTTCGTTGCAAAAACTGATTTTTAGTGCCACGGTCAGGGTAACAGACGGGACATCCGTGAAATAAGCAACCGTTAAACTCGTACACGATCTTGGGGTTTTCTAAGTCCCAGCCATCGACCGAATACGTTCCGATGGTCTTTTCGCCCCCTCCGTTGCGGGCATGCTGAATCCACTTGTCTTCCTTGTCGCACAAGTAATGTAACCAACGTAGGGCTTTGACCGAGTATTGACGTTTGACAAAGTGGATCGTTTGAGGACTGATGACAGCCACGGTGTTTTCAGGCATGAATCGTTGTCGATACACTAAGGAACACGCTTTGGCAATGGTGCAAGCTTCTTTCAAAGGATCAACCCCTCCGTGTTCCATGAACAGTTCTCGAAATTTTCCACAGCAACGCCGTAAAATGTCCACGTCGGAACGACAATACTTTAGCATTTCTTCCTGAAAGTCGAAAGGGTCCGAGGCGTGAGCCTGGTACCAAGCGTAGAAAGCTTCTCGTTGTTCGGTACGCATGTTGTCGGGGTCGTAATAGTGAGCCTCAGGTAAATGGGGTAGAACGGCGTGTTGATTGGCTTCCGTATTGAAAAAGTGTGGAAAGTACCCTTTAGCCATTTCTGTCATTCCAAACGTTTTAGGCATTCGACTCAAAGGCATGGCCAAGTAACTCATCGAATCTTTAAACTGTACTTGTCCCACTTGCATGAAAATGATTTTGGCTCCGTTCAAAGTCACTTTAGGACGCTCGGTGCCTTGTTCCGTATAGTACCTCAAAAGAAACTGTCCATCGTATCCGGAAAAATTGTGAGCCATCACCGTGGCATGACGATGACAATCTCCGTAACGTTCGATGTCCTCTTGGCTCCACGTCTTGTCGACGGGGTCTAAGACCCATTGGGCAAAATCGGCTAACGTGTTTGGTCCCCGAAAGATTTTTTCACGCCCTCCGGGAATCTTGCTGCAGTGAGGGCAATGACTGAAGATAGGTTCTTGAATGCACTTCTCGCACGCTCGATGAGCCACGCAGAAATTAGGAATGTGAATGCCAGTCTCTTGCATGCATTCGAAATAGAAAAAGATGAAATTGCCTTTCTTCTTGTGACCGTCCTCTTTCTCTGTTGGGGGTTGGTATTTTTGCACGTAACATTCGTGTTCCAAGTCCACGATGTGGTGACAAATGTGACATTTTTTCTTTCCTGAACATACGTGTGCCTTGGTATTATTGGTACGTATGACTTGTTCACACGTAGAGCACAATCTCAGGAGTTGACAAGCGCATTTTTTCTGTGAACCTTGCGTCTTCAAATGTTGTTGGTAACAGGTAGGGCTGACAAACGTGCGCAGACAAGTGGAACAAGGCACTGGTTCTTCGCTCAGACAGGGTGAAGAGGCCAAACATCCTGTGCATTTCGATCCGCAATGTTTGTGTTGCTCTCGATTGTTATAACCATGGTCACATTTCTCACAGTAATAACCGTATCGCAGGAATGCAGTGATACTGGTAATGGTATCGAAATGGTCATCGTGATGATAAAGATGAATGTATTTTCCGTCCTTAAAGTCTTGGCCTCGAAACAACAGAGACCCGCGCACTTCTTGAGGGTGCACTTTCAAGGTGTATCGTGGAGCTAGGGCATCTTGCAATTTTTGCATCTCAGGAATGCCACAGGGTGTGTCTTTGGACAGTCCGGCTTGTTGCAACAGGAGTTCTGCTTCGTTTCGTTGTTTGGCTCGATAGGAACGTTGAATAGTGTTCCAGGTTCTTTTCCATTCTACCGTATCGTTCTTGTTGGCATAGGTTCGTCCCACCACGATGGCACGGGCTAAACACATCTGGTCATAAGGGTTGTTAATTCGGACGAGACTCGTTTTGGTGTTGCAAAGGTCGTCCACCAATAACATCTTTTTGCGTCCAGTCCCTTGAGGAGGAGAGACGTAGGTCATGTCCAGTGTGGCTTTACCATCGGTGATGTCAAACTGATCATTAGATTGTTGTACGTGTTGAATCTTGTCCATGACTTTGGAAGCAGTCAATTCTGCAGGGGTGCTAAACTCGATCCAAACAGGGGATTTCAAACCGTCGTGTTGTATGGAAAGTCTCAAGCGATCGTCTTCTTTGGGTTGACATTGTCGCTTGAGTGCAGTGAGCAAAGAATCCCACACCTCAGTGATGAACACTTCTGCTTTCTCTAACGGCACTTCAGCCTTGAAATCTTTAAACTTCACTGTGTATTTGTAAGCCGTGGTTCTAAATTTTCTAGAGGAGCGCTTTTCCGTCTCTCGAATGGAATAGTACTTTTCAGGGTTGACTAAAGGTGGTTAACTTGGTTTAGAGGGTTCGGATTCTGGTTCACTCATGTCCTCTTCAAAATCACTGGCATGAATCTGTGCCAAGATTTCAGCCCTGGTACGAGGCGATAGATCACGTTTCTGCCTCTTACTTTCTTCTTCTTTCTTCTCGAATGAATGGGATCGTTTCATCTTGAAAGCAAAAAGTCAAATGACTCAAGTTCAAACACCATAAGCTACTTTATAGTCATAGCAGACCAGCGTATATAAAAGGGTGTGTGTCTTGTCCTTTCACTATTCATTTCACTCTCAAGCCGAGCACAACGATGGAAGAGACTAACCAGATGGAACGTTTCGTCAGAGCTTTGCGAGGGGTCATTAGAAAATTCTCTTCAGACCAGCCTACGGACTACTCTCCTTCCTTTCGAGATAAAAGTCAAGATACTTGCTATATCTGTCAGAAGAAAGGGCATTGGTCTTCAGAGTGTCCAGACCGTCAAAAACGAACAAAAACAGGGACTAAAAAAGACAAAAGTCAAGATACCTGTTATTATTGTCAAGAAAAAGGACATTGGTCTCCAGATTGCCCAAAAAAGAAACAAGAGGAGTCAGAAGAAAAGAAGGATTCTTCAGAAGAAGAGAGGGATTCTTCGGAAGAAGAGAGGGATTCTTCAGAGAAAGAAGAGGAAGAAAAAAGACAATTCTATTTAGAAGAGGCAAAGAAACAGGAGAAGAAGAAAAGAAGAAGGGAAGAAAATGAGGAAAAGACGGTGAAGAAATTTAAAAAACAGAGAGAGTAAACAAGGAGAAAGAAGAAGTCAATGAACTTTTTATTAAAGTGTTGTGTTGTGAATTGGATTGTAAAAAATGGAGAAAAGAATAAATGAATGATAAAAGGTAAGTGTCTTTGAGTTGTGATTTTAAAATAAGAAGCTACACTCACACACTCATACACAGACACGTACTATAAGGGTAAAATGGGTGGGGTTTTTTTTTTTTTGAGTTATTGGCAAATTGAAATTGTATTTCTTTTCGAGAAATGTGGGTGGCCCTGAAAAGGGCCTTTTTCTTCATGGTGAAAGGGTGAGTTTAAGCAATCAACTTTAACTGCCTTATGCCTTTGCCACGGCCAAGGCCTACTTCTGGACTGCGTAATGTTGATGATGATGATAATGATTGGGTTGAAATCACTAAGGGTGGTACGGTAGGCTTAGTCACAGGGTTGACGTGTTTAGCTCGGGAAGGTCGTATTCTCTTCGGTCGTGATAAAGAAGTCTGATACATTTGTTTCAGACTTCTTAACTCCGCTAAAATGTCCAACAGTACCGTGACCGTTTGATTTTCACCCTCTTGTTTCTTTGCTGCTACTTCTTCTTGCTGTTGTTTTTTTCTTACCTCTTCTTCTTGTTGCTGTTGCTGTAGGAGAAAAGCCTGTTCCGCTTCCTTTTGTCGTTGTATAAATTTCTCCAATTCTTCTTTCTGTCTCTGTCTAAAATTCTCCACTTGCGGTAATGAAGAAGGTAACGAAGGTTCCGGAACAAATTCTTGCGAGGAGAGAAAATCCACAAAATCCCAATTCACCTCTTCTGAAAGTAAGTCCGAGTTCCCTTGGGCAGTCTCCCCTGCTGGTGCACCCCAATGGATCGTTTTCTGAGTTTCCGTCATGTTGAATCACTGTCGCATAGATTGACTGCACACAAGCGCTAGCGAATCTATATAGACTACGTGACGTCACAGACTGCACTCTTCGGATTGGATGCGAGCTGACTGAATTCTGTAACGCGTGTTCGGATTGGTGAATGAACTCAATCCGTTTTAATTCTTCCTGTACCTATAAATAAGCGCCGTTCACTGCATTGATTCACCTATTCTCGGAGTCTCAACATGTGGACAGACGTTGAATCTTCAACCCTTGTGTCAACAATGATGTTCAGGACGGACATGCTCATGTATGTCCGATCCAAGTGGACCGTTGTCCACAGGACCAACAGCAGCCTGTGGATAAGAAGAGTCTATATAGAGAGACAAGGTTGCCTCAAGAGGACTCTGATGTATGGCCCTGCTGTAAGACGAAGTTTGAGGAAAAGAAGATGTCGCAAATGCCCTTTATGTTAAGGGCATATTAACATAAACCAAAGGCCCTTTTCAGGGCCAGCCATATATCTCGAAAAGAGATAGCCTTTCCATTGCCTACCCTTTTTTAAAAAATTTAAAAAAAAAAAATCCCATGTTAAATTCCCTTTGTACGTAAAGTGACCCACGATTTATTCCCATGTTAAATTCCCCTTGTACGTAGAGTGTCCCACGATTTATTCCCATGTTAAATTCCCTTGTACGTAGATTGTCCCACGATTTATTCCCATGTTAAATTCCCTTGTACGTAGAGTGTCCCACGATTTTTCGCCATGTTAAATTTCCATTGTACGTAGAGTGTCCCAAGGGGTTCTGTAATGCTAATTCCCATTGTACGTAGGGTGTCCCCCTTCACTACTATCGTGTGATTGCCGCTTTTTAAACTTAGAACAAAGGATTATCGCGAATAACAGCTACTTTTAAAAGATAATCTGAACGAGAGGGAAAGGTAAATTACAAATTAAATTTGAAAAGGTAAACAAAACACAAAGAGGCAGAGGTATTAATGAGTCTTCATAACCTGATATACCGGTCCAGATCTCACTCAGTCCAAGCAAGGTAAATACAGGCACCTGATGAAATATGGACATGTTCGACGAACTGTAATATATATTTGAAATTTCCTGTTGAAAATGCCCATGATTCTTTCGACATAGTTCCAAACCACCGGCATAACATAGCGCTAGCACAGCTAGGAACATACCGATTCCTGAAATCGAAGAAGCAGATAAACAAAGGCACCAATAAACAGTGATGCATAAATGAGGAAAGGAGCCCACATGCTGACGATTTCTAGGGTGATAACTACGAAAAAAAAAAATTAGAAATGGTTAGAAAATCATGTCTTTATGATTGGTTGTAATTCAACATGACAATAAAATCTTGGTGATCACGATTGTTAAATACTGACTAAGTCATTTTGCTAAACTAGTTATCCCCATGTTGGCAAACACGCATGAATTAAACATATACTACAGTCTATTTGTTAACCGTAAACGTTTACAGAGAGTGCATGTAGTACACAATATAGTGACTAAAGTAGTATAGGAACCCAATCTATGTATGTCGATAGAAAGTTATAAGTGTGGAGGTTTCTTAGTTTCAGCGCTATTAAGCTTCGCATTGCTTCGGTTCTATGCAGGTATTCGAGGAATCGTGTCCAGACCAATATATTCCTATATATTGTTACCATACAAAATGTTAAGGGGAATCTTTGTAGGTTAAGGCATATTTGAATACAAGTTAACCTTAAATTTGTTCTGTGCTACTAACAGTTCGTTTGCTGAATTCTCACTTGAAATGAACGTTAAGAGAAAGTCTACGCACCTATTCGTTGAATGTTGGTTGGACCTTTGCCACATCTGATCAATAGGGGGTATATAACGAAGTCCATCAGCGGAATGAATAAAACAAGCATTACTGCATTGAAGTAAATTAGAAACGCTGGAGGAATAGTAACATCGCCAAAACTTATGTCCAAACGTTCACTTTGAAGAAACAAAGAAGTTGACATCTAAAACGGAGGATGAAAATAGTTTTAGGCTTACATGGACACTTATCAATACAATTTCAGTTTTGATAAGAAACTAGTAAGACAAGAAAAAAAAAAACAAAAAAAACCCCAACAAATAATAGGCAACCTTGTTGTCTACTTGGTCTGAGACGATACACATTTTCTTTTCCATTCACCATTAATGTCGATATAGTTAAATTATGATGCGGCTTAGAAGTATAGTTCCATGTATAATTTTTACGCTTCATGTTATAGATCATTCAACCCAAGACAAATGTTCATCAGTCAACCCAAGACAAATGTTCATCATTCAACCAAAGACAAATGTTCATCATTCAACCAATGACAAATGTTCATCATTCAACCAAAGACAGATCTTCATCATTCAACCAATGACAAATGTTCATCATTCAACCAAAGACAAATGTTCATCATTCAACCAAAAACAAATGTTCATCATTCAACCAAAGATAAATGTTCATCATTCAATCAAAGATAAATGTTCATTATTCAACCAAAAACAAATGTTTATCATTCAACCAAAGACAAATGTTCATCATTCAACCAATGACAAATGTAAATCATTCAACCAATGACAAATGTTCATCATTCAACCAATGACAAATGTTCATCATTCAACCAATGACAAATGTTCATCATTCAACCAAAGACAAATGTTCATCTGATAAGATGAACATGTTTAGGGCCATTTACATGCCCTACTTCCCATTTTTAATCGGTAATTTACATCAACTCTTGAGTATAACACGGCGTTTGAACAGGCAAACAATTTTCAGAGTAATCTCATTATCTTAAATAACTCATTCCCGCATAGGCTCACCTGCATAGACAAATAAACTTATTTGTTTTACACTGATTACTTACCTGTGCATAACTCATCCAATAAATTGTAACGAAACCATATATAGGAAGAATTTTAAGCACATTTTTAACTTCATGAATGTATGATGTTTCGATCTGGTTCACTTCAAAGTGTTGTCTTTTTCTCCTCCAGGTGTTGCAGCACATTATAAATGCCTTCTTTAATACGCTTTCTGGAAATAATGATTACATCTTTGATTTTTCCTTCATTTCAGTTGCAGCAAACGTAATATGATCTATATTTTTTAATAAGCAGATATTTTTGCTAGCAACACATTTTATTCTATAAAAGGTGGTTGTACTACATATATTTTTTCCGCTGATCAGAATTATTAAATAAAAATATGGACATAATTAACTTCAACGACACTTTCTCATAACTACTGTCATGTGGTGAGGTTGACGCGTCATTATCCAATGGAACTAAAAGTATTATTAACACGAGTCAGGAGAAATAATTGTAACAGCTTCAATGTGTATAGTATACATTTATTGCACTTGTTAGGAGGGAGATATGATGGTTTTTTCATCCAAGGCAAGTCATGCTTCACGAGGGCGAAGCTCAGTTGGAACATGACTTGTGAACCCATTTCCATATCTCCACCAAACAAGTACAATATATTGTTTATTATACTGAACCAAACGAAATGTGAAAACACGATCGCGTGAGGCATTATTGCTTGAGGAGAAATACATGTTTTTTTTGCGTGGAAGGTGACATTTGTACGTCAATCATTGACGGCGTTATTTTATAAGAGAAAAGACTAATATATAGTCAAATTCCTATCGGATTGCCTTAATATTGGTACTATTAGTTTCTCAGTTAATTGCTAGACTTCCAAGCTAATGTTGCAAATATCACAAACAGTCCTAGAACGTTCTGTTTTGTCATTATCTGTTCGTGTGAATAAATATTTCTGGCTATGACAGTTAAAGGAAGAAACAAATTTTGGAAAATTCGAACCTTTGTGATGGGAACATCATATTACCGTGAAAAATGAACTGAATTCTTAGTAAGGAAATCAATGTTCATAGATCTTCAAATTTTCTTTTTTCTTAATACACTTTGGTTATGGCAATCATTAAAAAAAGATTATCTGGCATTTAATCTGAATCAGGAATTTTTTTTATTATTACCTGTCTATATGGTTTGCAAGTCTGTAATTGACTTATGTTTATGAAACCAACATACGCCTAACTTGTACCTTAGAAATTAAGGTAATATAAAGGATATCATCGTTTTGTGAGTAGATTTAAAAAAAGATTGCACGAGTGAAGTTGACAGAATGTGAATAAATGTTTCAACTTCAAGAGTGGAATGAAGAAGGGATATAGAAGGACAAGAGGAAGAGAAAATGGCATAGGCCGTTATGTGGATATACAGGTCAGAATAACATAAGGCAGCGATAGTTATTAAATAAAGACAGAAAGATGTACTTCCTAAACAGAAAGAGAAAGTATTTCCAAAACTTATATCGCACCTGTGGCGATAAAAGTGGTGACACCACTGACAACATCATTTATCTCCCTTTGATATATTTCAATATCGCTTTATGAAAACCATTATAAAATATATCAGTATTTCATTTAGTGCTTTATCAGGTAGATGTCTTTTATCTTAAGTACATGGATTCTTCCCTTGACCTCCTCTGAATCCACTTTGTGAGATCCACCTAACCGACCATTTTCGACTATAAATTTGTATCATATTGACATCACAAATTTCTTAGTTGTGATTAGTGTTAATTGGAAGGTGAATCTACAATATGGTACTGTTATAACTATCAGAAAAGAACTATATATACTGGTATAAAATTTCATATTGCCTGCTGTCATTTAATTGTCGTGCGTGGAGCAATATCGAAACTGAATTTATACAGAAAGTGTGGTCTACTAATATTGGGTAATTTAAATGTCAAATGATACCCGGATTGCACGATATGGTCAGGATTAACACGCAATCACTTGTACGTACTGCAATGATCATATATATATATATATATATATATATATATATATATATATATATATATATATATATATATATATATATATATATATATATATATATATATATATATATATATATATATTCCCTGTATGCCAGGTATGAGCGTATATCTGATTCCACTTTCTTTATAACAAAACTATTTTCTTATTGAATTCTTGAGTTCAGGTTAGTGTCTAAATTTATCTTAACGCCATACTTTCGTGGTGTAATGTAAACCATGTTGTTTTTCTGTGTCAAGTAACGTGATGCATATATGTTTAGAGACCAACAATACAAGAACGGGTCTTTGTGACCCAAAATGAGATAGAAGAAATATTAGTCGGCCTAAGTATGAAAGGTTTCGTTTTATCTATTAAATTAGTTATAGTTTGCGATGGAAATGGAGATTCAATCTTATCTAGATTACTTTGCAATATTATGTATATCTCCCGCTTGAGAGTACGGATCCATTCATTCTTGATACAGTCAAATAGAACACCTGTGTATAGATATAATCAGATAGCTATGTTCCTTTTTAACCTCTTTTTGCTATGCAAATAACGTTTTCCTAGATCTACCCCTTAAGTCAATGGATAAGCATATATATATATATATATATATATATATATATATATATATATATATATATATATATATATATATATATATATATATAGAGAGAGAGAGAGAGAGAGAGAGAGAGAGAGAGAGAGAGAGAGAGAGAGAATTTTAATCAGTAATTTACAGAGATTCGATGGCGATGGGGATTCCGTTGTATATATATATATGTGTGTGTGTGTGTGTGTGTGTGTGTGTGTGTGTTTGACAAATGACTTGAAATGTATTGTATGTGCAATAATAAAATCGAGCGCGCACAGCTATGCAAATATATGGTCGAGGTCAGAAGCAGCTAATATGATCAAAATATCTTTGCCAGCTTTAAAGTTACTTATCAATTTCGCAGGTAGATATCTACTGAAATTAAATCTCGGCTAGATATACCAAATTTATCTCATGTATTAAATATTCACTGAAAGTGTATAATTAACAAGTAGTGCAAATCCTATTATCAGTGAATTATATGATAAACTCATATGCACAAAATCCTAGGTACTTATAATTATTATGAAATAATAAGTATTTACATGCGAAGATGTAGAAAACCTTATAAGTGTGAAAGAAATACGAGCTGTCTTTGAGAGGGGGCAGCGTTATAGTGTCTGTAAAGTAAACCATATCATCTCTTCGATAATAATTATCTAGAAATTAATGAAGTAGTTGGCTTTAGAAATTTAATATTCATCGAGATCAAATAAGTACAGTATATCACACTTTATTGACCACCCGATTCACCCAGTCACGTACAGGATCTTGCCAAATATAATAATAAAAACGCTCTCAGAAAAATAATTTTGACGACACATTATTCATCTGTAACTTTAACAAAACTGATCGAATTATCAAACTGATCGAAACTGATCGAATTATCAAACTCAAACGGACCAAAAATTAAAGATGACTATCCTTCTGACAGCTCATCGATATGTGAAAATATGTCATACTTTTACCACCATTATGGATCTTATTCTCTTATGTAACGCGAGTGCCATATACTCTTCTTAGAAACTGTTTGCATTATTGAATTTTTTTAAGAATAAGATGTTTCAAATAATGCAACGATACCTGTACTGACTTGCACAATATGAGATCATATTATCTCTATTTGTAGACTAATTAGATATCATAAATGACATAGACAAGTCAAACATACCAATACTCAAGAACACTGAGCTAAAATTATAAAACTTCGACAGAAAAGAGGAAAGAAATCTGCCTTCCAACTATTGGACGAATTTATTATATTGGTCTCGACTCCAAAAAATCTACAAGCGCACCTTCATAATTAACAATAGTTTGAGTGTGGCGATATGTAGTTTTACACCTATAGAATCTTCTATAATTCAAATGATCTTCTATACTTCCAATCATCATATAGTTCCAATAGCTATGAATGAACCGAGTTTTCTGCTATGTGATAGGACTGCAACTAAAACACCTGATACTATTGGAATTGTTAAGACACTTGTTACGTGTTTAGTCTCGAATAAACAGTAACACAAGAAAGAGGGCAAACAACAAACTTTGAAAAATGTGACAAATAATTTATTTCCCTGGAAAAATATTGTGAAAATGAACAAATAAGAACTTACGGTCTTAAGTATCAAATCCAAAAATAATCCAAGAATAGTCCACGAATACAATTTAAGAAGTCCTAATACTGAAATGTTCTAATGTTTTCAAGCTCGAGTCCCGACGAAGAATCCAAGATGGAAGGCGATGACGTATATTCTGTATTATTCACAAACAATAATCCGGTGTTGGAAATCCGAATAAAATGTTTTAAGCAATGTCTTTGTTAAAGAATTCTGTATGAGCACAAAACTATTTAGAGAGAAACGAATTAATCTTTTAGAATCCAAATAATCTGAAGAAAAATTAACATATAACTCGAAAACTGGCCACAACCGAAGTAAACCACTTGACATTAAGTATTTTTAAACCCAGACTGAGATCTCTCTCAATAAGCAATGGTTTAAAACTTGAATAATGCGTAAAACATATGCCCGGATAAGGGTTACTTGATCATGTTTACATATAAAAAAATCACGTAGCCCCTGTATGTCCTTGATAAGAACCAATCATTTGTTTCTGAGAAAAAAAGTTGTTTACTTCACTAAAGCTATTTACAAGCTTAGGGTCACGTATTCAATACAGCCTCGATCTCACTCTTATTATTCCCACAATAAAAATAAAAAAAAAAATAACTTGTTCACGTGGCTGTTAATAATTTCGAATTAAGGTCGAGAACCAGGTAAACTTTAAGTGTTTACCAAATAAACTGTCAAGGTCAAACTATTTTCAAAACAAACAAAAAAATCCAAATCACGTAAACAAGATTATATTATAATAGCATGCAATATAATTTTTTTTTAAAGCTGACAAACATTAAAATTAAAATAAATATAAATTAAATCAGATATACGTAACACACTTACAAATATTGGGACTACTTTCGGATTCCAAAGCAGGTAGCAATGTACTGTCAGTCAAGCTTAGTCTGAATCAACTCGCATCAACTGTACACCCTCCCCCATCAGGTAACATAAATTATATGCTCAAATTTCACATATGCATCCCAAATTGCAATTCATAAAGAAAATACTATTTATGTTTTATACTTATCACCGCAACCTAAATGTAAGTGTAGCTCTGACAGTGATTGGCCTCAAGTCAGCCAAGTGATCCGATCCAGTGAATTCTACGATTAGAAAAATCTTCAAAACCTCGGAGCGAAGAGAATAAAGCCTATGATCTTCGAGGAGTAGGGTTTCCCGATAGGTTTGTGGAACGCTTTGTTATGTTACAAACAACAGATCAAACAAGTTCATGTTAGTTCAAACCTAGCTTTCTTTCCTGTGTGTATAATGTGTTTTTCATCAAAAAAGAGACACTTTATCCAGGAACACAAGTTACACAGATGTCACACTTACCTGAAGGAGGGACATGATTGTATATGTTTTTTCCCAGTCTGAATATGACAAGTCCAGCAAGCAATATCAACATGGACATGAGGTAGCCCCAGTGAAACTGTTTTGTTTCTTGTTGAAGGTAGACCACACTGGATGATGCTATGCATCCAAGGTTTCTGGCCCAATAATACCTTAACATTTTGAAAGAACATTATCAGTTATCTCAAACTGAAACAGGAATTGTGACCTATGCTAATGTATTTAGTCTATTTATTAAAGTAAATATAGCAGAGAATCTAAACGAAGGTATATAAAAGTAGCCTAGCTAATTTCCATTTTAAGCACGAGAGAATACATCCGAAAGCTATTAAAAGAATTTTAGAGATAAAGAATACGTCTTTAGAGAAGGGCTTTTAAATACAAGTCAAATCACGAGTCTGGCAATTTTGCATAACGACAGTTGTTGTTCTTGTTGTAGGGTTTAACGCCATTTTTCAGCACAGGATAGGCTATACATGGCGGCAAGTATCAGTAGTGGAGGAAGAATCCGGAAATACACGGGAAAGAACCACCGACCCACGAGAAGCTACTGGCAAGCCTTCTCACGTACCCACATTGGCCGAGCCCGAGACTCGATTCCACGCAGACAGAGGTGAGACGGCAGTGATCCGTAACGGTGGGCGCTTTAAACCACTCGGCCACACAGATCGTCCCCATAACGACAGTCACTTCTGAAGGTGCTGTACACTACCAGTGACATTATATGGTATGAAATTCAGCTTTAATAAAGACACCGACTTAGATTTTAAAACAACAACAATTCCTTCTCTCCTTTTGTCGAAATCAGCCCTGTACATTCCAATTTACCGGTCCGGGGTGGGGGGGTGGGGGTAGAGGTGGGTGCAACTGTTCTTTGATTGTATCCACATATATAAAGAAGGATTAATGTTATAATTGTTATCACTTATATTGAATATGTACCTGGTAAAAGGCAACAAAATACATTACACCTTATTTCCAGTCAATAACATAGGTAGTGGAAATTGTTTGTAAGGTATTTATCCAAACAAAGTTTGCTTGTTTAAACTTTCTTGCTATTCCAAAAAAACTGCATATGTAATTAAAGAAAATGAGTCACATTTTACAATATTGGTTGCTTACGTGTCAGCTTCTGTCTTCATATAAATGGGGAATGTACTATTCATGTAAGTGTTAAAATATGCTGTGGTAGCTTAAAAGAAAAATATGATTATCAGAATCATCGTTATGATATGATTTTCTTCGAGAAACTTTGTCCAGCTTGGCTAATGTCAGCTTGAACGACAAACATTTTCCTTTTTGTGCTGCAAAAGCTCAATGACAGGATTAATATTTCTTTTAATTGAAAAATAATGATTTCTGGCATAAATGATTCATTGATCCGTAGAATAAATGTTTACGTTTCATTGTATGCCCTGAAATTGGATTTGTAGCAACCACAGTCATTTTGTTCATAGGATCCACATCACTGTTGATTTATTGGTGCAAACCAGTAACAATTGATATTAAATAAACATAAATTCTAAATGATTTCAATGCAGATCACAACAGCAAAACTAATAAGAATTATTGTCCAAACAAAGGATTAAGAACTCTGTAGAAATGGCGATACAATCAGTATTTTGATGATTTTAGGTGTTGTGTCTCATAAGCGACATTAAATAATTATAATATATTTAAAGTATATGTTTTCCAGGCTTAAGCGACATTTCTGTAAACAAATATTTTAGTCGTGCGATGCATCTATATGTGGAAAGCGAACAATAATTTCTCTGTACAAGCGCTATAATAAACACACGAGGTAAAGGAACATATGTGGATACTAAATCAAAATGTAAGCCTCAGATTATTTCTAAATTTTTCTGACTACAGGTGTTCACCTGGAGAAGTGCAATAATTGATGTTGTTGAAAGGTAAATATAATTCCGGTTTGTTAATGTCGGAGAAGTTTACCTAAGTACTGTCCTAAAGCTATACATTTTCTTCAAATTTCGCTAAAAAGAACAAATAGGATAAAGTTGGTATAAATAGAAGAAATTCTAGGGTTATGATTGTTGGTGGGAAGTTAGGTAAAAACAAAATGAAGATGATATATTGTACCATGACAAGAAATACTAGAAAATGAACTTGATGTTCAAGCATGACATTCTTTATTTTAACCAAATCAATATAGACACTGACGACGTCGCTGAATCTACTTTGACTTCAATTACGTCGAAATATCCTGGTGCTTAAGGGATCTTACCAGTAGCGCGACACCTCTCAGACAGTTAATACGTGTTAAAAGATTGATACAGAAGAA